>OY757914.1:102746135-102886135 GCA_963585895.1 Sepioteuthis lessoniana
ATGCCCATCTTGGTCAAATAGTCTGTGACAAGGATGGAGTTGTAGATTGATGTATTGTCCTGGTAGGAATGCCACTGAGCCGATTTGAAGTGCGCACGCCTCTTCCGACGGAATCTCTTCCTGAACTCCCTTAAAACCTCAACATAGTAACACTAACCCTAATCCTAACCCTTTGGCCAATCAACTGTGGTGTATTGACTTCCTTACTCCTTCCACACCTATCATCATCCCTCACAGACTCCCTGCCTTCCTTGAATCTCTTATGCCACTCAAAAACTGATGCTCGATTCATACAAGATGGTCAAAAAGTAGTCTGAAGCATTCCATACGTTTCTGTGGCATTTTTTCCAAGTGTAAAACAGAATTTTATTGCATATCGTTCTTCTAAAGTGTCCTCGCGTCCAGATTGCATTTTTGAAATTCACCAGCTGTGACAATAAGGCTTTAGTGGGGTGTATTCCAATTGCTAATGTAGCTGTTCATTTGAACATGAAATCATAAAAAATTGTCAGTCATTTTATAAGATGTATAGCAATAACATAGTGAATTTTCAAGAGTCTACGAGAATTTTAAATGCCTATACAAAAGAAGTCTGGAAACGTATTGAATGCACCACGTATGTTAAACTGAACTGTTTTCACGTTTAACTGACTGTAAACAAAAAACTGCACTAATCCAAACTGAATTGTTTGAAATAGAACTGTTTTAAGCATAAAAAGTATTTTGCATCAAATAACTTACAACGGTTGGTATGCCATAAAACCAAACCTAAACAAAACAAAACTACGTAAATTCCCGAATATAAAAATGTTTTAGCCAAAACATCGATAGATATTCATTAGTTCTTTATTTTTAATAAAAACATGGCATTTGTAGCTAAATGTTTCAAGTTATTCAATGCATTAAGAAACTACTTAAATAATATTGCATAAATCTCGACCTCATTATCTATCACGTGATCACACAGCAGCTACTTTGCATGGATATCAGTTCGTATGCCTTATTGTTGGTGCTGTTTGGAAGACTAAACCTTACCGCCTCTTTCTTTCAATGGAGCAGTTACCAATTATGTCTAAAAAGAGGATTATACCCCTGTGTTCCGTGTAGAACAACGGAACTCATTGTGCTTGTCTTTAAAGGACCGTTTTCTCTTGTGCCAAGTTCGAAGCTTGTACAATGATATAGCTTGATTAAATGAAGATCCTTGTTTGATTATTCGCACCCTAGCCGATATTCTCGGCCTGTGTGCATTGGAAAATACTTTACAAATGCGTTTTGCAGACAGTTGTGTCACGCACGAAGATCGCAGCTTGGAGACGCAAGGATCTAAAAAAGAAAGGTGAACTCTATGAATAAAGCTGCACTTTTAGTTCGCACTATACTAGGCCTGTGCTAAAATGAGCCAATTGTTATGCATGAACCGGTTCCGCAGCCTTGATGCTTGTATTAACTCAATCCCCTTGCTTCTGGCAGGATGTAAAACGAGGTCAATTTTAAGTGATGTCGATCTGATTTAAATCCATAATTTTGTTTCTCCGAGATTTGTTGCTAAAGAATCTTCTTTGTTCTACAACTGGCCCACAACAGAAGTGGGAGAACGTTAGCATGAAGGTTCGGGTTTTGATGCTTTGTTTTAATGGCATATCAAACTTCATAGGTTATTTAATGCCAATGCCATCCTTCTAGAAGAACAGTAGTGGAACCATTTAACCCATAACTGGGAGGATAACAGAATTCATACTTTTCCCACGGGTATTTGTCCAAAAGTGAACGTAATAGCACGACTGGAGTTCGAACTTGCTTACTACGATTCCGCAGTCCAGTGCTTTAACCATTACACCACTAGACATCCACCACCGTTAGCATAAAGTGAAATGCAAACAGCCCCGTGAAAGATTTGGACTCGAGTTGCCGATTCGAATTCTACCATGATTACCGTTGCTCTAAGTGCTCCTCGGCTGTCTTGATCTAACTTGGCAAACCACTAGAAAGGGCCTTACAACACACGTCTAAACAAACACTCTCCCGACGAGCGTACTCAGTCGGCAGGAACCTGTGATGCAATGGTTATCGTCGTGAGAAAAGGAGACGGTGATATGAGTTCAATTCCTGGACGAGACTGATAGCATTTCACAAAGCAGTAATATCCTTGGAAAAGGTATGAACCTAATTATTCTCCCTCCAGCTACGGATGAATAGTAGGACAGACTGGCTTTTTTAGCCTGGGTTAGGCAACCAGTCTAGGAGAAAGAAAGCTTTGCATTCAAACCTGTTAAATGCCGCTTAAAAATTCAACAAGTGTCACAGCCAGGTCGTGTTGAGGGGTTGGGTAAATACGTATTCAGTCGATTGTAAGATTTTATATTATCAACATTTGATAGTGACATTAAATGCTTGTAATTTTTAAATAGATCAACTTGACCCACAGATGGGACCTAAACAGATACTACACCTTCAGATCAGAGTGGACATGAAAGTAATGGATATGAAGGTGTACCTCATACACACAAATCTTCCAGTCAAGAACCTCACTATCAGAGAAAATTAATGTCATGCTTATGACACCCCTTTTTTACGAAGTGGGGGGGGTCTACAAAGGATGCAATCATCGTATTCAATGCAAATTATTTGTATTAGATAGAAATGATTGATATCTTATAATTGTACGAAATACCCTTAAAAACAACAACACAAAAAAGTAAAGATAAATACACAATGAACGCAATTTCCTAACCTCTAGGCATAGAATAACCCTTGTCAGCTTGACATGTCGTTAAAATCAATCAATCAATCGAAAAATGAATCGGACCAAAACCGAAATTGTTCTTTTGTGACATAATATACAATTGATGGAATTCATGGAATACTGTGTAAAATTCTTTGACAGCTGAATTATAATTCTATATTATAATAATTTCATATACGGATTTTAGCTTTGCATCGTCAGGCAAATAGCTTTTATCAGTTTCTGATCGGCCCTTTGTTGTTGTGATCTGCCGTGGCGTCAGTGTTGCAGGAAAGTTTGTAGGAAAAGAAAGAATACGTTATTTTTAATACTGCCCACACCCACCTCTAAGCCGAAAATGTCCAGCAAATACTGATAGGTATATTGAAAAAAAAAAAAGATTTTTTAACACAAAAAATAATGTTATGCTCCTTGTATCAGTGGGAGAAATAAACAGAAGACATTTCTTTCGTAGCGTTCTACGTTGTTTTAAAAATCTCCATATATTTTATCAGTCTCAACTTAAATGCATCTCTTTGCAATGAACATTTAAGAGGCTTCATCGACATCTACATGATTCCATCAATGTTACCTTAAATATAAAAGTATGCTTTTTGGTTTAAAGGAAAAAAGTTTCTATTTTAAACAAAGGATGAAATTTAAAAAAAAAATAACACAAGCATTGAGCCTACTTGGTGGTTGAATAGGTTGGGTTTACTGTTTTATTTCTCGCTGACGAAAATGTATATCTATCCGTGTGAAAAATAGTGATTTGTTGCTGAACACTTTCCCTA
The DNA here is from genome assembly GCA_963585895.1 of Sepioteuthis lessoniana. Lineage (NCBI taxonomy): Eukaryota > Metazoa > Mollusca > Cephalopoda > Myopsida > Loliginidae > Sepioteuthis > Sepioteuthis lessoniana. The sequence goes on from OY757914.1 coordinate 102,749,655, forward strand.
TCCAACGATTTTATTGCACACATAGTTTTCGTTATAGTCTCTGTGACACCTAATGAGACTCGAACTCACTCATGAAGGTCCGATTGTCTAGTTTGCTAACCATTACGCTCCTCCCCGAGGCACCTTGTAATCATTTACAAAGCTTTTTGTTCAGATGTTGCACAAGGCTGTATGAATGGGACACCCACTGAGACTCGAATTCACTCATGAAGTTTTGCTAGTCTAGCTTGCATTATACGACCCGGGGTGCCCACAGAGGCATTACTTTGGGAGCGCATCTAGTATATTTGGATAATTAACTTTTCACGTTCTTTCCAATCGTTTTGTTATTCTTAATTCATTGTTCTGTAAATTAATTCCTTGGGACAAATATTATTTCACTTGAGAGGCTTTTAATTCTGTTACCGTTTATAAAATCAGTTAATTTATTGCCTTTAATTTTATTTCTTTTCTGATAGTTTCGTAAGGACAGATTTGATAATACAAGAAAAAGGCTTCTCTAAAATTTCACTGAGTCTTAGAACGAGTTTTACTGGAAGCTCTGCGTCAATTTGATTTAGATATATACAGCCTGGGTTTGGAAATTAACTTCCTCGTCTCTATTTTTAATTTCTTTGCTTTCAATTATCTGTTAACCCGCAACCAAATTTTAAGAAAAATTGTATTTTGTCGCGGAAAACTCGCTCTATCCAGCGGTATTATTGTGTTCTCTGATCCTGGCAGATGAAAATGCATAGCCAATGGGGAGTGACAAGGAAAAATCAGCGTTTTGTTACAGAAAACTTGCTCTATATAACGGTGATATTGTGCTCCCTATAACTATAGTAATCACCTTTGAATAGGGGACATTACATTCGGAGCAAACTATAAGGCAAGTACGATCCTAAAACTTATAACAGTCCCTCTGGGCGTTTAGTAAGTTTATTTTGGCTTACCAAGAGGCTACAGATGCAAGAAACTGACTGAGGGCCGAACTCATTAAAAACTAGCAACATTTTTAAGATAAGCATGCATAGCATCAATTACTTTTTTGGAATAAAAGATTTACTAAGTTCATCTTAGCCCCGCGTTTCTCAAAATAAGTTCCACGAATAACCAGGTTCCTGCAAAAAATATCCAATTGCAGCAAAACAAGGTGTCTTCTAATAGATTTTAACAAAAAATATTATGAAGTCAAATTTTCAGATGAAACTAGAAACCGGAATAATCTTGGCATTTATCTGATTTTAATAATCTTGGCACCATTAAATTATTCGATGAAAAACAAATAGAGAAAAGAAAATTAACTTATATTATATAGATTGTTGATGGCATCATACCAGTAACCATAAATATTTTAATTGTTTTTTTTCTTTCTTAATGTTTTGGTCCTTATAAGTAAAGTAAAGTCGGCGACCGTAGTCGAGGGCGACCAGAAGGCTCCCTTTGCAATAGCTACTACACTGAGGTATAGGGGAGGGCCCTACTCCTTTCACTGGATTGCTCCACTTTACACTTGATACGTACCTTATATTGCTGAGTGTTAAGCAAGGAGGTATCAAGTACCATTTTAAACGTTTTTGGTATGACTCGACCTGGGACTGAGCCCAAGTCTCCCGGACCATTGGCGAACACTCTACCCACTAGGCCAATGGGCCGAAATCCTTATAAGAAAGAATATTATGTTCCTGTGAGATTTTTCACCCTAGTGTTTGCTTATAATTTTTCACTGGTATCTGAGTGACAGCAAGTTTCCTCAAGTGATCAACCGGAACGTCTAAGTCCACGATTCGACAAGTTGTTTTCATTGTTTGTTTGTTTTTTTGTTTGTTTGTTTGTTTGTTTTTTTTTGTTTTCTACGGTCACTAGATCTGGTCGTCTGGCCTAGATTAGACGTTCCATTGTATCTCAAAATCCCTAAGAATTTGGTGGGTCTCATTTTCTATGACAGATTCTAGGTTGTGCATATACCATTTGTTCGTATGAGGAAATTTAAACTTCTAGCACAATTCCCATTGGATCACCTTTCCCACTCAGTCGTGTCTTACGCAAACTAATTGCATTCGCTTATTATGTGATTGATCGTTTCATCTCTATCACCACATAACATTATTATTACTATTATTATTATTATCATTTTACTCATTTGAGAGTTTCCCCCACCAGCGTTAGTTTAAGGTTTTCCACTGGAAACTGAGTGATAGCAAATCTCCTCTAGACTCCAGAACTCTTCTCAGTATTGTGGCCGATTTGAACAACACTTTAGTTTGGATGGTCTCCACTGGCCCTATTATTTCCAAGTCCTCCAGTCCTTGTACCAATCCTTTGGTGACTTACAATTGGTATCACCGCCATTTTCATGTCTGATAGTTTTTTTTTCAATTCTCTAGCAAATTCTTGGTACTTATCTCGCTTTCTCTTTCCTTCAGTTTTTACCTTGTAATCAACCAGAACAGCAAAGTCCAGAATTCGACAGGTTATCTTCTTTTTTTCCATTTTTCTTTTTTTACTATCACTAGGTCTTGTTGTCTGGCAGAGATTAGGTTATTCGTTTGTATCTCAAAATCCCAAAGAATTTTGTGCGTCTAATTTTCTCGGATGGATTCTAGGTTGTGCGTATAACATGTGTTCTTAAATCTAAAATTCTTGCACAATTATCAGTCAATCACCGTTCACACCCAGTCATGTCTAGTCTTAGACTCTTTTTGTGTTCATTATTGTTATTATTATAATTCTACTTCTTAAAGAGTTTTTCACATCAGAGTTTGCTGATGAGTTTTCACTGAAGTTTGCGTAACAGTAGGTCTCCTCTAGTCACTAGGACTCTTCTCAGTATATTGACAGATCTTAATAATGCTGTAGTCTTGTCCTTTGATTTCTAAGTCTTCTAGTCCCTTTATCAATTCTTAGGGATTGTTCCAAGTGCACAAGATACAATTGGTATCATCTTCACCTTCATGTTCCATAGTTTTTTTTAGTTCTCTAGCAAGATGATTATATTTATCATTTCTATTATTTTACTCAATCAAGAGATTTTCACACCAGTGTTAGCGGAAGATTTTCCACTGGAGTTTGAATGACAGCAAGTCTCAAGTCTCGAGGACTCTTCTGTGTATTCTAACCGATATTATTATTATTATTATTATTATTATTATTATTATTATTTGCCAGAAGCGCTATGTTGTCTGCATAGTCTGCGTCCGTAATAGCTTCTGCAGGGTATCGTCTGCATCTTGCCTTTTTTAATGTAAATCCATTTTCTTTCATAAGCTCTACTGACGTTCGAAGTAAGTAGTCAAGACAGATTATGAACAGATATAGGGCTAATGTATCCCCTTGTAGAACAGCACAAACAATGTCAAAGAAGTCTGTGTCTCAATCCGGCGAGCGAACTTTTATTTTCGTATTTTTATAGAGCATCATTATGGTTTTGAGAGTTTCTTTTGGGAGTTTATAGACTGGTAGTATTTGCTCACTCTTCCGGTTTGTATGGAGTCAAATGCATTGGAGAAATCTATGAATAAAAGTGTCGCCTCGAGGTTTGTTTTTTAATTTTGTTTTTTGTCTTTTTTTGTGTTGTTTTTTTGCTCGAATTCTTTCTAAGATTCGACGGATTGTCAGAATTTGTGGTGTTGTGGATCGGTTTCTCCAAAAACCATTTTGACTCTTTCAAAGAATTTTCTCAATTTCTGGTTCGATGCAGTTGAGTTGCAGAGCATTATAAATCTTAGCAGCTATAAAAGTACGGGGTTTACCACGGTAGTTCTGGGTAATTCTAAAGTCATCTTTTTTGCGGAAAAGGAGGATGCAGCCTTTTGTCCATCTATCTACTATATTCTGGTTTTATATGACATTGCAGTATCGGAGCAGTAAGTCATCGAATTCCCTTGTTTTCCATACTTCTGGTAGTATTTCATCAAGAGCGCTAGCTTTCCTGTTTTAATTTTTGTTAGCACTACATCAAGTTCTTCTTGAGTAAACTGACCTAGTTTGATGTCTTGTTGGTTATTAATAATTTTGATGATAGGTTGCTCTGTAACTTAAGCGGATTTTACAAGTAGATTCTTGAAATGTTCTTTCCACATGTATATTCGTTCTTCTTGGCTGGCAGCTTTTAATTTAGCTCAGGAGGTGCTCTTCCTTTTACACACTACATTTACTGTCTGACACACTATTCGAGATTGTTTATCTTTCTCCGAATTTCTTATTTTACTGATCTGACCTTGAATGTATTTTATTTGTTCTTTTTGCATTTCTGAGTATGGTCATTAGTTCTGTCCCTTTTATTACTGAGAGATATTGTCTTCGCATTGTCTCGTTTTTTCCTAACTATTAATATCTCACATGGAACTATGTTTGGCTTTTAGTTTGGTTGATATGCATTCTGCTGCTGCTTCCATGTGGGCATGGTCAAAATTTTAATATTCGTCATTCGGAGTAAATGGTTTGGATATCTTCAGAACATAAAATTTGTTTCTTAGCGTAATCGTATATTTATTATTAATATCTCTATTGTTATGCAAGAACCAGTCACAGTGTCTGATTTTTAGTTGTTTGCGTCGTATTCGTGCATAGACTCAGATGAATCTTTGTGGTAAAGTCCTTTTATCAAGCCTTAGGGGATTTATCCGAGCGCACCAATTAAAATTGGTATTACTGTCATATTAATGTTTCATGGTTTCTTTTATTTCTCTAGCAAAATCCAGGTACTTTTATTTTTACTCAGTGGTCCGCTGGAACGGCAAAGTCAATTATTCGGCAAGGTCATTATTAATTAATTTTTTTCATTGACTATCATTAGGTCTGGTCGTCTGGTCGAGATTAGATTGGACGGATTCTGGGTTGTGCATATATCATTAGTTCGTATGGGGACATCAAAAATTCTTGCACAATTCCTAGCGGATCCCCTTCCCTACCGATTCGTGTCTAGTCTTATACTCTTTTTACGCTAATTTGCAGCATTCGCTTATTATGTTGATCACTTCCTCTCTATCACCACATAACCTACATTTACTGTTTTGTTGGGTCTTATATATTTTTGCTTTAACAGAGTTGGTCCTTATGGCGATGTTTTAAAAGCAATTAGTCTCCTAAGATTCCTTTTATTTGGCCATATGCAAGTATTCTCGTTTGAGAGTTTGCTTCTTTGTTGCTTGAAATATCCATACAGTTGATTTTCTTCATTTTTTTTAGTTATTGTTGTTCTGTTGATCCTTGTGCTGTTTGTGTTGTTTCTGGTCGCTGAAATTTGTCTTTTTAGCGCTTTTTCATCTTCGAGTCGTCGTATTGATGCATCGACGCTGTTTTTAATGCTCTCGACTTCTCTTCCTTCTTTTCTTGAGTAATATAGTCTGTCTTTGTTATCTCTCAGATGTACGGCTTTATGCATGGTCATGGGTTTTCTTGTTCTCTGGTCTATTTCCTCATCCACTTCAAAAATGGTTCCGAGAATCTTACAAGGAGGACAGCCCAGGAGTTTATCGCTTTGATTTTATTTCTGCTATATAGTTTGGTTTCCTGTAGTTTTCTCGTTCTCCAGGGAAACTCTTTTTAAATTTTTTTTTCTTTCATCTCCACTTGTTTGATGGTGTCCGCTTCCAATTTTCCCAAGTACTTGTAAGTTTCCTTTTCTCTGATTTTTTTCTAGATTTGGTAATTCTATTCCTTGTCGTTTTCTGCTTCTTATTATTTGCATGGCACATTTTTCCATACCAAATTCTATCCCTATATCCTGACTGTATATTCTCACTGTCTATGTTAGGACTTTCAATTATTTTTTCATTTTTGACAGTTTGATGTCGTCCATGTACATTAGATGATTGATCTTTTCTTGTAATTTAGTAAGTCTGTAGTCGCCAGTGTGTTTCCTAAGTAAGAGCATAAGTGGCATCATCCTGTAATGTTGATAGCATATCACCCTGAAGTATACCTCTCAGGATTTTCTGCACTTACTACTTGGTTTCTATTTATTCTAACTTTTATATAGTTCTTTTTTTTTTAATTTCTCGCGAGTTTTTCACATTAGTGTGTGTGTGAGAGAGAGTGTGTGAATAAGTACTTGGTCTGGTCTTCAGATGGGGATTTGTTTGGATATTATTATTATTATTTGAACCCGTGAAAAGTCGACAATTTAATTAGTATACATAATCATATTATTCAATGATTAGACTCACGCATACACTCACATATACATAGCAATCTATTCCGTCAGAGGAAATTTTGAGAGTTTTAATTTTCTATTATTTCAGTCATCTACAATAAATGGATAAATAAAAAAGTAAAAAGGCTAAAGACGATACATTTTATGAGAAGACAATGTCTATGAGATTATATGACAATATTTCAAATACTGTATAGTGAGGTTATGAGCGACCAATGGTGTGAGCGTAGTGAGCCTGTCATGAAACGACTAAGCTGCTTGCTGAAACGAACACAAAGCTGCGGTGCGCGTGGCATATTTGCTAATATATCATCATCATCATCATCATCATCGTACTGTCAACACGGATTTCCCTGACTCTTACTCGCCATTCGTCCCTATCATCCATCGCTTTCGGTAAGTCTTCTAGACTACAGCCTGTGTCTGTACTGAGATGTTGTAGATATATTCTAATTGGTTGTCAACACCTGCACGTCCGTGTGAAGGGGCCTATTAGAGAACGTCGTTTATGAGTTTGTCCTTACTTCTCCAGCAGTGTCCAGTGTGTCGTATGACTCTAACCCGATAATATATATTCACAATTATAATATTTATACACAATTTTATTGTTTTAAGTAACTATTCCCATTTAATAATAATAATTTGTTTGCACATAGTTATACTGCTTGAAATATTGTTACCGAACTAGATTACACCCGTTATTAATGACGGTTGAATTTCATATAAAAAAAAAATTTTTTAATCCAAATTAAAAAGATTTCAGAATCTAAAAAAAATAAATCAATAAATGAAAAACATCTCGTATATTATTGTAATAAAACAAGATACAACTTCCATGTTGCAAACTTAGAATTATGTAAAAAATCAAATTCTCCATCATTAACAAATTAAACCCTCAAACTTACTTTCTCTTTCTTCTTTGTTGCTGTCAATGAAAATTCAAAAGATACATAGCCAAGCAGACGAACTCAAAAGCTGAAGAAACCGTTTCGTTGTGATGTCAGCTTGCTTTCCCGACAACTTGTCTTCTTTCTTTTCCTTTCTCTTTCGATGTAGCAAGCCACAAATCCCATGATTCTTTCTTTCTTTCTTTCTTCCTTTCTTTTTTTCTTTCTTTCTCCCTTTAATTTTTTCTTTCTTTAAAGATTAGAACAAAAAAATCGTAGATCTTACCTTCCGTTCTTTCTTTCTTTCTTTCTTACTTTCTTTCTTTCTTTCTTTTAATATTATGTGTACAGACACACAGATGTATATTTGCCCATTCGGTTGGGGCTGAAGAATACACCGGCTGCTTCTCTGCAGAGGGGTAGGAATGTCCAGATTATGACACTAAACAATCTGATGGTGAGGTTCCAGTAATGCTAGAGCTTTGGGAAATGTGGAGTACTTCTTTATTGCCACCCAGGTCCACTCTGACCAGGAGTGGTAGCACCTAATTGGGTCCTATCTATAAGTAAAATAGAACTAAACTGTGTACTTATGCTAAACTGAATTGTTTGAAAGAGAACTGTTTATTTGTATAAAATGGATTTAGCATTAAATAACCTACAAAGGTTGATAAGCCATAAAATCCAAACAAACAAACATATGCATACACAGAATACAAGTGTTTTATATTATTAGGAGATACTAGTATTTGACCGAGTGATGGGATGTTAGCATGTACCATTTATGGAAAGAGTGGACCTGCACTCCCTGAAGTTCCAAAAGAGGACTCTTCTAACAGGATACAGTTTATTGTCATGCCCAGAACAATTATTTTGGTTGGGTCTCATTACGCTTCAAGAGTCTGAGTATTCAAATTTTTACCGTCTGGACCGAATAATAAAGTTAATATTGTCGTCCATTGTATTACTAAAAACTTTAATCATTAAATCATCTTTTTTCTTTCTTAATGTCAGAGACCTTCTCTTTATTTATCGTCCGATTATTCCTCTCTTAGATATCATTTTTCACTAATTATTTTCTCATTTATTTTATTTGAACTTTGTGGCTTTTTATTTGTTTGTTCGTGCTGTAAATAACAAAACGAGGGTCATTCTATAATTAGTTGAACTTTTTTTTTTTAGGAAAAAACATAATTACTTTTTCAGATTTTTTTTTTCATAAATGTAAAATTTGCATTGTTTGAAATTGGTTTATAGCAAAAGTTATTTTAATCTCCAAAAATATTTGTTTTGAGGCTATTCAAAATGGCGGCAAATCAAACAGAGTGCCCCAGGTTTGAACAGACTCTGTCATCGTATTTTTGGTGGCTGAGAAGTGCAAACCATGTTAAATTTAAAAGGAAAATGTGTGCTATGAGAAGAGAAGGACGTTTTCTTAAAAGCAAATCTTTACAAATCGGCTAAATATGGGTTTGCCAGAGTCAAAAAGAAAGTCCATGGAATGGTAACACTCTGACTCACCGGCAAATAAAAGGTTTCGTGCGCAGAGATCATTAAAGAAGGCGTTGCTGACAGTATTCTTGAACATGAAAGGACCTATCATTATTGATTTTCCTAAAAGAGTTGCAATTGTAAAGTGTGAATCCTATTGCCAACTCCTTAGGCAATATTTCAACTTATCTATGGAATGTCTCTCGTATTCATTATCGCCCTTTTCTTCACTTGCTGTTATCTTACAAAATTACCTTAGATATCTTTTTATGTTTCACTGTTAGAACTTTACAACGTTATCTCTAAAATTTGGACCCTTAATCCTTCTTGCTCTGAATCTTTAAAACGCCTTTCGATACAAGAAATAAAATTGAGAAGTAGCGAGCTAAAGAAAAAAAATTTTTTTTTATTTTGTTCCATTTTCAAAATCATTTAAAAGCGAACATTGTCTTTCTTAATCTCTCAGCACCATTTTCTGTTCACGCTGATCTTCAATGTCATAGAAATGACGATTCAAGTAAGTTGCGACGAAAGAATTAAACATTTTTTTTTTTTTTTGAAGACTTGAATCCATTGGTTGTTCGTGGTAAGAGCATTTAAAGACTATATTTATATTTAGAAAGGAGTAAAGGCTTCGAATTTTAATTTCAGTGTTAACAGCGGTCCATGATTATATCGATGCTTCTATTTAGGAAGGAGTGAAACATTTCAATCAGGATTTCAGAGTTAACAGCTGTCCATGATTATATCGGTGCTTCTATTTAGGAAGGAGTAAAGGATTTTAATTTACATTTCAGAGTTAACAGCTGTCCATGATTATATCCATGCTTCAATTTAGAAAGGAGTGAAGGAATTCAATTTGCATTTCGGTGTTAACAGCTGACCATGATCGGTGCTTCTATTTAGAAAAGAATTAAGGATTTCAATTAGCTTTTCTAAGTTAAAAGCAGTCGATGAAGAAACAATGCTTCTGATTAAGAAGGAGTAAAAGATTCTAATTAGCATTTGAACACTATCCCCATTATATTAAGCATCAAGGTGATTAGCATACAGCCGGAAAAAAGATCTAAAATGTTATCATTAAATTACAACTTGAATTGAACATTACTTTTTTTCTCTCAAAACTTTTTAAGTGTATATCTCTTGTAAAAACTTCTTGTGTCGTTTTCGTTTTGTTTTATATTTTGTTTTTTGGTCCACACACACAGAAATACACACTCACACAAACACACATAAAACCAACGATATGTAAATGTGCAAATAAAAAAATCACAAGGTATTCTGAGAATGATTTTATATATAGTGGAATTATTTGGTAGCGTTAAAGGTTTCGGTTTTTATTTCAAATCTTTTTCAGAATATAAAACATTATATATTTAAATGCCCTGATGAAGGTTAGATGCAAAACCGAAAAGTTTAAGGTTTGCTAATGATTTAGTAGTAAATGAAATAGATAAATTATTCAACAATAATAATAAAAATAAAACTTTTTTGTGATTTTAACATATAAACGAATCACCTGATCTCGGCCAGACAACCAGACCTTCTAATAATTAACTTAAAAAAGAGAACTTGCAAATTTGTGGACTTTGCTGTACCGGATGGCCACACGGTAAAATTTTAAAAAAAATGAAAAGAAAGAGAAGTACCCCGACCTTTCTAGGGAATTGAAAAAACTGTGGAACATGAAATTGACGTTTACACCAATTAATATTAGTACTCTTGCTACAATCACCGAAGGATTATTAATGGGACTGGAAGACTTGGAAGTTGGCGGACGAGTGGAGACCATCCAAACTACTACACTATTGAGATCGGCCAGAATACTGAGAAGAGTCCTGGATACATGAGGAAAATTGCTTTCACTTAGACTCCAGTGAAAGACCAACTGCTGACGCTGGTGTAAAAAAAAACGACTCGGACAGACGAGCAGACCAAGTGATAAGCAACAAAAATGAGTATTAGTCCTGGAGAACTGAGGTGACTTGCTGAGAAAACATCAACTAACGCTGGCGTGAAAAACTCTCAAAGAAGTAAATAATAATAAACGAAATTAAAAGAAATCAAAAAGAGATAACTATCTAGACCTTGCTAGAGAACTAAAAAAAAAACTGTGGAACATGAAAGTGACGGTGATACTAGTAGTGATTGGTGCACTTGGAACAATCTCTAATAGATTGATAAAGAGGCTAGAATACTTAGAAATAAGAGTAAAAGAAGAGAACATTCAAACTTCAGTATTTGGATCAGCCAGAATACTGAGAAGTGACCTGGACACTTGATGAGATTTGCTGTCACTCAAACTCCAATGTGAGAAGCTATCAACTTAAACGAGTGTGAAAGACTCTCAAGGAGTAATAATAATACTAAATAAATTTAAAATAAAATATTGAATTAATAAATAAAACATAAGTAAAATCATTTAACATTGGCAAATAATTCAACTAAAATAAAACCATCCGCTGAATACTTTGTTTGTATATATATATATATATATTAAAACCTAAGTACGAAATTCCTATTCATCTTAATATATATATATATATATATTAAAATGAATAGGAATTTCGTACCTAGGTTTTTATTGTTTCATATACTTGTGCTCTGAACATGCTTCAGACTTTGTCTTCTTCAGGAAAAACGATACATTTTCTGCAGATAACATAGTCCTACTCAATATGGTTAGTCATACAATTGATTTTATTTTTACTCTTAGTTTGCTGCATGAATCAAATAGACATGTTAGTTGAATTAGGATGTCAATTTTCCAATGAACATGTTTGAATACAGCTTGTATATGTAGTTCGTTATTAACTACGGATTCCATTATCAATGGAAAATCTCGTAACCGATCCTCCGCGGATAACAAAGTCCTGCGATATACGGTTAGGTATTAGATTAATTTCTTTACGCTTAGTTTACTGACTAGGTCAAATAGGGCGTGAATTTTCAGGTAAGTATGGTTGAACATACCTCGTATATCATCATCATCATCATATCGCGCTGGTAGCACGGATATCCCTGACCCTCTCTTGCCACTCCTCCCTATCGTTCATCGCCCGAGGTAGGTCTTCAGGACAACATCCCGTATGCTCACATAGCTGCTGAATGTATGTTCGTGCTGGTCGTCCTGCTTTTGCACGGCCATGTGTGGGGGTCCATAAGAGTACATCACTTATGAGCTCGTCTCTGCTTCTCCAGCAGTGTCCTGCATGTCTGGCTCGTCTAACTTGAATAGTTTTCGTGATAGTGGGTAGGTGGCCGTACAGTTGGTGTCTTGTGGAGTGTTGCCGCCAGGACTTGTTTAAGATTGCACGTAGCATTCTTGTGTAATTGCCGTCTAGCTTCTTCTCCAGCCGTTTTGTTAGCGTCCATGAAGTGCAGCCATATAGCAGTATCGATGTGACCGCTGCCTGGAAGAAACTGCGTTTCATTTTATCGGTTAGGTCTGATTTCCAAATAATCGATAACCTATTGATAGCTGTCCATGCTTTCGCTAACCTCGTTTCGATGTCCTTTTCGGTTGATTCGACGCTGCTTCCTAGGTAAGTGAATTTGTCAACTAGTTTAAGAGGGGTTCCTTCTAGAGTGGAGATGTCCCCCGTTTGGTTATAGCACATATATTCCGTTTTGTGTGCATTAACATAGAGGCCTATGTTTGCTGCTGCTCGTTCCAAACTATGCAGTAGTGTTTCGGCTTGGTCAGGTGTATTTGCCAGTATCGCTATGTCATCGGCGTAGTCGGCGTCGGTAATTGTTGTTGCGGGGTACCTTCTGCTTCTTTTCTTCGTCAGTTCGAAGCCATTCTCTTTGATTTTGTCAATCGATGTTCTAAGTACGTATTATCCCCAGATTTTTTTTATAGGTGAGAGGTATTGGGATATATTGATTGCATGTAAGTTCAGACTATGTTATACATGTAAATCAATGTATAAAGATGCTGTGTAATCTTGAAGCAGAAAAAGAATACAAAAAAGTGAACCTTAACCCATGTTATTTATTAGTTCCGATTGGCGTTAAATTGATAAAAGATGAATAGCTTGTTGATTGGAAAGAAATCGTTTTCTCTTTTCTGATTGATTAAAAAGATTTATTCTGTTTATCATTAGTTTAAAAAAAAAGACTAACGAAATCCTATTTCTTATAAAATGTGATTCTAAACTAACTTACCAAAAAACTCAGAAACAGGTATCTAAGGTGTATATCATCCCTTTGCCTAAATAACAGCGGCTGGGCAATGTTGCATTAAATCTATGGGAGTTTCTGGGATTGTTGCATGGGTGTAACTATCAGGGTAGGATTTCATGTTATTTAGAGAAAAGGTTTCTTTGTTGGATGTGTTTGCAGAAAATTTAGAGAAATCTGCAATGCCCCATACACGTTCAATATGACGCACACAAATACCTGCAAAACGCCTGAGAGTCGGGAAAGTGCTTCTGGGACTGATTCTGAGCCATTCACAAAATTTAGAAAAGGCTACTTTTTCTTACTGGAACAAAATCTTCCTATCAGAAAATATGACAAACATTAAAGGGTACAAATGGTCTGCAATAAGAACTGGGTATATATTTACCCAACCCTTCCGGCTCGGCAACTGAATAGTTTGAAATAGAAATGCTTTTAACAATTAAACTGTGTACTCATGCTGAACTGAATTGTTTTAAATAGAACTGATTATTTGTATAAAAATGGATTTGGCATTAAATAACCTATAAAGGCTGATAAGCCATAAAACCCAACCAACCAACCAACAAACCATATCTGAGAGTGGGTTAATGGATTCGTGCCTTTTCCAAGGGGATTAGCGTAAGTGAAACGCAAGGATTGGAACTAGGGTAACTGGTCCATTTTTTCGACAGTAGCTGTTACGCAAAGCACGCTTCCAAGAATTGGGTATGTCACGCCAGTCAAAACACTATTTGTAGTTCTTGTGAACTCTGAGAGAATGTGCTCCATACTTTTAAAGAATCACACCAGCTTGCACAACACCAAGTTGATACTTTGTATCCATTGTCTCTTATGGTATCCATCAAACTCAAATTTGACTATCTGAAAGAAGTAAAAATGTGACTTCGGAGGCGGTGACACGATTCCAATCCCCACCTCCTGGGTGGTGTTCTCTGACCCAGTTGATTGATTGATGATTTATTATAACGGCTTGTCTATCCGTCTGGTGTTAGTTTATGCAGATAATTCAGGAAATGGCTTCACATTTTTAATGTAGTCTCTTCTTAAGAGATTCTTTGCCTACTATGATATTGTATCAGTTGATCTGCCTCATACAAATGATTAGCACAGTTAAATGGTTTCAAGTATTCCTTTCTAATACTAATAATTATATGGGTTCAAGTATTTATTTCAACCAAATAATAGTCATTTGTTTGTACACGGTATTACTGTTTCAAGTAGATAATAATAATAATAATAATAATAATAATAATAATAATAATAATAATAATAATAAGAAGAAGAAGAAGAAGAAGAAGAAGAAGAAGAAGAAGAAGAAGAAATCGTAAAGGAGGATAAGTACGTGGACCTTGCTAGGTAATTAAAAAGTAGAAACATGAAAGTGACAGTGATACTAATTACAATTGGATCTCTTGGTACAATCACCAAAGGATTAGTTCAAGGGATGGAGGACTTGAAAATAAGAGGACGAGTGGAGACCATCCAAACTACAGAATTGTTATGATCGGCCAGAATACTGAGAAGAGTCCTGGAGACTTGAAGAGAATTATTCTCATTCAAACTCCAGTGAAAAGCCATCGGCTAACGATGATGTAAAAAAAAAACTTTAAAATGAGTAGATAATAATAATGATAATGATAATAAAAAGCATTTATAAATAATTATAACTTCAAGCAGCGTAATTGGCGGCATATAAGGCGCACTTTTTTTACTAAAATATCTTTTACAATTTCCCCACGTCTTATATGCCACGTGTAGGTTTAAAATTCACGATAGTCGGCCGAAATTAGCTACCTGGAAACTGCTATAAACTTAGACTTTAGAGTAATTTTCATGTACCTATTGTCATTTGAAAAGCTATTATGCAGATTAAAAGTTTTATCATTGATAATACTCATTATATTAATTTCATCACGTTTAATATTAGTGCTTAGTTTCTCTAAAAGATTTTCTTGATTTGCCCTGCTGATATTAGAGTGCGTCTAATTCACTCGTGTATCTTGTATGCCATCAAATACAGTAACTATTCTTAAAAGAATAAATTTAAAGTTATATGGCATCAAGTATTCTAATTGAATAAGTAAAGTTGTCTCCCTTTAGTCGAGGGTGACCCGAAGGCTCCCTTTTCGATAGCTTACTACACCAAGGTGTAGTGGAGGGCGCTACTCCTTTCCCTGAATTGCTCCACTTTACCCTTGATCCGTACCTTATAATGCTGAGTGTTAAGCAAGGAGGCATCAAGTACCATTTTTTGAGTCTTTGGTATGACTCGACCTGGGATTGAACCCAAGTCTCCCGGGCCATTGGCGAACACTCTAACCGCTAGGCCAATGTCCGGTATATTCTAATTGAATACGAGTCATTTTTAAAAAGATCTATTTGACTCATAGCAAAGACCCTAAAAATTACAACTACTCTGTGTATTTCACGAACCCCAGATCTCCAGAATTGTTGCCTTAGCACTTTCTTTTGGGGTTGGAGAGTTTTGACCCTTTGCAAAAAATACAGTCAGGGTATTGTAAGTATATTCTAAGCCTTGTAGACAAAGTTTGGACGCGAGTAACTGATACCATGTTTTTTTAATAACATCCCTTTTGACCAATACTTACAAAACTGGTATGCAGAATTGTGCCTTAGCACTTTCTTTTGGGGTTGGAGAGTTTTGACCCATTGCAAAAAATACAGTCAGGGTATTGTAAGTATATTCTAAGCCTTGTAGACAAAGTTTGGACGCTAGTAACTGATACCATGTTTTTTTAATAACATCCCTTTTGACCAATACTTACAAAACATTGCAAGCATTTTGAGTGTTACCAGTTTTGAATTTGGATTTAATAAGATGCATTGTTCTCCTTTGTTGGATGGTTACTATCCGTATCAGTCATCAGCGGTCTCATCCTTGTATCTTATATGCTTTGTTAATTTCTCATTATGTTTGTTCAAATTTTACATGGTATTTGTGACTGTTGCTCGACTAAAACTTAGAGAAGTTGTCACTTTGAAGGCAGCCG
The DNA here is from genome assembly GCA_963585895.1 of Sepioteuthis lessoniana. NCBI lineage: Eukaryota > Metazoa > Mollusca > Cephalopoda > Myopsida > Loliginidae > Sepioteuthis > Sepioteuthis lessoniana. The sequence continues at coordinate 102,765,371 of OY757914.1, forward strand.
ACCTCATCCTGCAGACTCAATCAATCCGCCACCTATTGTTATTTAACATTTCCTTGGCTGCCATAACAATTACATCAACCGTATATCATCCGACTGAGTCAATATCAAAATGTCTGGGAGGTAAAATCAAACAGTGTACTTCTGTATCTATTTTTAATCTTCAGTTGGTGAGGCTTAGAACACGCTAACTGTATCCTCTGCAAAGAGTGAAGAGTAGCTTTACACTGCCATTACTCCTAGGTCCACTATGACCCGGAGTACCAATTAGGATCCCATCTATGGGTCCAATAGATCTGTTTAAAATCTAGAATAAGGAATACTTCATGCAGATAACTGTAGTGTATTTGTATTTAGAATAATCCCTAGAAGCTAGTTTTACTGGCATTTATTATCATCATTTAGCTGGAAGTACATTACTGTGCAAGTAAATGATTATTATTAAAACGAAATAATTACTTGAAACTATATAATTACGAGTATGAAATAGGAATATGTGTAACCATACAATTATTTTTATTAGACATATATGAAAATCTGAGGTATTCACTGGCCCCCCAAAACCTATGGTGAGCATCCATTTTTTTAATTAGGAAAATATAATTTTCTTTTGATAAAAAACTAAAATAGTCTTATTGACTGTATAAGAAATCCAAAAGTTAGTTTAAATGGTCAGAGAGGGACTAATACAAAGTGAACATTCAAATTGGCCAAACAAAAAAGAAATTAGTGGTTTGTCGGTGCATTGATCTGTTTTAAACCAGGACATCTCTTGCCCACCTGTTGAGGTTAAAAGATCAAATTTTGCATCGATTAATCAGATCTTTCATTTTTGTTTTGGTTAATGAAAAAGGAGGTATTTCCATAAGCGTGGGATGAGACCCTTAATTAATCAAGCCCCTATATTGTGGTTTGATTGGATGACTAGTTAAAATCTGATTGGTGAATGGGATACTCTTCTCACATCCGTTGATCCACGCATTTGATTGGCTAACCAGTCAAAAAGTAGCAGAAGAATACGAAGTGATATGTGATTGTGTAGCTAATCGGGAATGTTTCTTTCTCTATAATGATACATGTTTTTAGGGTTAAAAAAGAGAAGATATCCGATGTCCATAGCAAAGACAAGAGAATAGAAAAGGAATCTTTCCAAGAACTATCACCTCTTCTGCAAAGCCTCCTCTCTCTCTCTCTCTCTCTCTCTCTCTCTCTCTCTCTCTCTCTCTCTCTCTCTCTCTCTCTCTCTCTGAAAAATAAGTAACATAGAAAGACTGCCTCATCCAGATACTCCATTTGTCCGTCTCTCAAATACAACAAAAGCGACACAATTTCCATATTTTCCAAGTGGGTGGAGTGTTCACCAATGGCCCGGGAAACTGGGGTTCAATCTCCGGTTGAGTTATACCAAAGACTGAAAAAATGGTACTTGATTCCTCCTTGCTTAACACTCAGCATTATAAAGTACGTATCAAGAATAAAGTTGAGAAATCCAGGGAAAGGAGAAGCGCCTTCCTTTATACCTCTGTGTAGTAGCTATTAAAAGGGAGCCTTCGGGTTGCCATCGACTACGGTCACCAACTAATATATATAGTATGTATTATTGTTGCACCATTGTGTTTCAATAAATAGTTGTTAAGTGTTAACGGAGAGCTTTTTGTCTTTGCGTTGCTAATACCCAGGCAACTTGTTCCAACAAAGCACTCTAACCGTCAAAAGTTCCGGATAGATTGTGTCACCCACCATCTGTAGAGCTCTAAAGCTCAACGTGGGCACAGAGGTAATTGATAAACCAACTAGACGGAAACACATGTGGTAGTTACGGAACTAAGGCGAGAATCCAATACTGTGACTAGCATAGGACTACGCATGAATACTTGATATTATACAACTGTGTACAATAAACAACTAACCAGGCCATTAGCCTAATGAGTATGTTGTTCGCCAATGGCACAGGAGATTGAGGTTCAAGTCCAGGTTGAGTCATACCAAAGAATCAGAAATGGTACTTGATGCCGCCTTGCTTAACACTCAGCATTATAAGGTAAGAATCAAGGGTAAAGTGGAGCAATCTAGGGAAAGTAGTAGCGCCCTCCCCTACACCTCGGTGTAGTAGCTATTGAAAAGAGAGCCTTTGGGTCACCCTCGACTTTGGTCGCCGACTTAAGTTACTTTTACAAAACCTCTCGATATAAAATACCCCTGAACGTGTTGACTCACCTTTACAATAGATCAATCATTGACTGTAATTCAACTTTGGGCTGTATGAAAATTCCCCGCCCCCGCCAGGCTCCAAATATTTCCTCGTCTAAAAGGTGTAAAGTCTGGGTTTATTGCTGGGTGTCTGAGGTACCCCTTAAAGAGAATGCCGATGTAATCTAAGGAATTTTTAAAACCGCCCGCGGGTGGTTCTCTTCCTATGCAGCACCCTACATAAAACTGATGTTTGTGTTGCATTTTTGCCCCGTGGGAGATTAAATAAATATACTTTGAACTATCCTCTTTCAATAAAGTTCTTCTTATCTACTTAAGTGCTTATTATGATTCATGATGTCTTAAGACATAATCGACATGGCTGAAAATGCATGCAAATGATTCCTTTTTCATCCAAAATAATTTTAGGGGCATGATTATCAGCGCAGAAAAAACTTCGGTCACTTGCTACCACGGAGACCGAGTATCAAATCTTGCAAGCTCAATCATTCCACAATACATTAGTACTAAAAACTTTCCCTATCACACGGCTGCCAGGGTTATAATGAGAATTTTTACTAATTACGTTAGTCATTCTACTGAAATAAGGTGCACTTAGCTTAATATGAGGCGTGCTTATCATTGTTGGAAATGGTACTGGTGACATGAGACAAAGCTGTTTGTGTTTCCCTTCTCACTAAAGGCCCTTGAGAAAGACATGAATACATCTCTTACCTCGCCCCCATGTATGTGTAAATAGTAGAGCAGACTGCGTTTTTTAGCCATGATAAAGCTACCAGTCGAATAGAGGGAAAATTCTGATATTCAAACCAGATGCATTTAGCTTAACATTGACCTTGTATCATATCTCTTCGTTGTGGAGTAGCTCGTAAATGTATACGTCACTCATTCGTAATTCAGTTTACTCCGTTTAGATAGATAGATAGATAGATAGATAGATAGATAGATATAAATAAAGTGAAATTGAGAGATATAGGCGTCACAATTCTCTTCATATTATCCATCTATCTAACAAATAGATATAGTGATATAGGTATGACATTTCTGTCATTGATAGATAGATAGATATGAACTGAATGAAATAAAGATATTTATATATGACGATTTTCTTCATATGTATCGATCTATCTATCTATCAGATTGATAAGGATATATAGGTAGGACAATTTCTACATGGAAAGATAGATATGAACATACTGAAATAGGGATATATATATATATATATATATATATATATATATATATATATATATATATATATATATATATGACAATTCCCTTCATATCTATCTGTCTATCTCTCTATAAAAAACAGATTGGAAAATATCAGATAGATAGATAGATAGATAGATAGGAATATGCTGAAATTGATAGGAGAATATATGTATGAATATTCTGACATAAATAGATAGATAGATTTCTTGTTTCTTGGAGGATCTCCTTGACCATATTTTTCACATCAACTGAAGGAATATAATCATCGTCTTCTTTGTCCCAGTTTGAGTCCTCCTCGTTTGCACACCTCAAATCAATCTCAACTTTAAGATTATTATGATTTTGAGTATCTCTTGAGCAGGAGAAAACGAAGCGCCTTTTCTCGAAAATGCAGACGACAAACAAAACATGTCAAAACAGAGAAATTGAATAAATTTGCGTCAAGTAATTAGACGAATTCCAAGATAATAACAAATGATAACGCTGAATGTGAACGGACAAAGAAATTCTTTTCTTTTTTTCTAAATAAAAAATAAAAGCAATAAGGACATCTGAATTCTTTTTTCTTCTTTGGACAAAAATAATCATTTTTAGAATGAGGAATTAAATTTCCAAGTGTTGAAGTATAATTTTGGAGAATTGTTTTTGCCAACCAATAAGGCAAATAATTGCAATAGTATTCTTTAAAATCATGCAACAAGGTAAAAATGACGACCCACGTGACGGTTCACTTGAAAAACAGGAATTCAAAATTTTTGGTCCGTTGGACTTACAAGGATTCAGTATTTAAAAAGTGAGGACTTTAAGAAGTTTGCAAGTCAAGTTCATGTGGCATCTATAAAAACAAAAACTTAGTTTCGAATAAATAGAAACACATGATAGATTTGATTTGAGCACAGTTTCTGGTTAAAACATTTAATATTTGTCTGTATGGTCAAATTTTGCCCTATTCCCAAAGGATCATCTTCAGTACATTTTTTTCTGTGTCAGTTTGTTGCATTCGCTTATTGTATGGTTCACTGTCTTCCCAACTCTCTCTCTCTCTCTCTCTCTCTCTCTCTCTCTCTCTCTCTCTCTCTCTCCATAGTCTACACTTGTTATTCTCTTGGTTCCTATCAATTCTAGCTAGTCCTTCTTTTACATTACATTATGAAATATTTTGGTTCGATACACACACATACGGTGATGAATAAATAGATAAATAGAGGAATAAATAAATAAATAAAGATAGATAGATAGATAGATAGATAGATAGATAGATAGATAGATAAATCCTCAGAAGTTGCCTTATGTAAGACTGCGTCAGGTACATACATACATACATACATATGACGCAGCGGAGATAGATTGATAGATAGATAGATATGAAATGATGCAAGAAACCTTGCGGATCTTATTAGCCCATGGGTTTCTCTAAAATAAGCCTAAACTTCAAATGACGACAGAGAATGAATTCCGCATTTCATTTATGATGAAACGATTTACCGCTTATTTCCTTCGTTTTGGTTTACAAGATAAATTGTTAATTATAGCAACACTCAAAGCTGAAAAAAGTTATAGTAAACAAAACTATATTTGCCGTTTGTATCTTTCAAACGTAGAATTAAGAGACGTAATGAATGAAACAAACACACAGAAAATTGATAAAATATTTGGTCCATGTAAAAGTTTTAGCCTCTTTTGTAAAAAAAACAACAACTTTTTTTTCAAATAAATTCATAGCTTCATTATTTAATAATCCTAGTACATGAATAAAACCAGAATGATCAGCTATTAGATAAAGAATGTTTTTATCCTCTCATCTATTGTTGATTTATTAACAGAAAAAAAAACTAAGTAAATATCCTCCAAGTGTATGATTCCATATATATTTTCCACCGGTTGAATACATGTACTCAAATAATATTATAATTGAGATAGATGCGCTCATAGTAAAAAAAATCATAAACAAATTAAGATATGACCTTAAATAATCATCATCATCATGTAATGCTGCTAGCATGGATCTCCCTGACATGGATCTCCCTGGTATTTAATATAAACCCACTGACTCCCAGTATACCTCAATTTCAAAAGCCATCACCCTAAAAGCTGCATAAAGTCTCTCCCTTACTCCCTGGCAAGGAGGATCTAGACCATCGTCTGAACACACAAAAAGGTGTGTGTATGTGTGTGTATGTATGTGTGTGTGAGTGTGTGAACAGACTGAGAAAGATATGAACGCATTAAGATAGATAGATAGATAGATAGATAGTCAATTTTCTATATCAATCCTTTCCACTCATACATACTAAAACAAAACACAAATGCGTACGCACACATGCAATTCAAAACCCTCTTTTACACACCCTTCTGTGTAAATGTATCAAGTGTTTTGCTCAAAGTCCAATTTGTGTAGAACGTTGGTGATTTTAGATAATTCTCTCACAATCTATCTTTTCATTGTAATTCATAAAAAGATAACACATACCATATTCACACAAACAACGCCATTGATTTTAATAAAACATTCACGAGATGATTATTAAAAGGTCAGCCTTGTTTCTGGTATTTAAACACCATTGCTATTTGTCCTTACGATTTCTTAGAAATGCGTGTAGCATAACAATTATAGTCTTAATAAACTCGGTGACCCGAATTGAAATCCTTGACAAGGCCGTTGGGTTTCACTTCGCATCAATGCTCTTAAAGAAGGCATGAATCCATCTCATAGCTTGATAAACTGGTTTAGGAAAGGAATATCTCTGAATTCAAACCAAGATTTCAGCGTGGCTTTCCCCATCAGTCAGATTGGGGATAATTTGCCAGATGAGGGATCGTTCCTTATTACAGGTACTGTGTAACCCAGTAAAATCTATCACGTTACTTAAAGAGTTGATGAATTCTGCCAAGTAAGTCTCTCATTGTGATACTCTGTAAACGAGGATTACTCATAAAGACTTGAAAAAGGTTATAGGACTATAATATACAATACGCCCTGTCGATGGACTTCAGAATAATTTGCTTCGATCACCAACAGAGGGGTAGCACCCACCAAAACATATGTTTTGAGTATGACCCGAGACTGCATCTGGTGGGGAAGTTACAGTTGTCAACCTCTGTGGAGAGTGAAGTATTTCTTTATTGACTCTTCCCCTGATCAACTCTATCCTGGAGGGGTGGTATCTGTTAACGTTTACTGTATGGGTCAAATTTGAAAAATTATTAGTATTGCAAGTGAATACGTTAAAACATATAACTGTGTGCAAACAAATGATTATCATTAAGTATAAATAATTACTTGAGACCATGTAATTGTGTATAAATTATTAGTATTAAATAAGAATACTTGAAACTATACGACTCTGTACAAATTACATATATTAGATAAGAATACCTAATAGCAGGTACTATTACTCTGAGTCAGCGTGAACTTGAGAGTTATTACAATGAAGAGTTGAATCCATCAGATGAAGATTAATATCATGCTTAGAAGGCACCAGCTTTTGGGGTCAATCACTATCTCAACAGAAAATCTAATTTTTATTGTTTTGTTTTGTTTTAATTATTTTTTGTCTTTTTTTATTTATTTATTTATTTATTTATTTATTTTTGCTTTTTTAAAAATCCTTTTTATTTCTCTTCTGTTCGCTGAATTCTCCACAAATTCACAGCCAATTTACGAATTATAAGCGAAACTGTCATGACGATCTTGGTTTTCATTTTTGCCATCATTACCTATCTCATTCATTTTCGTTCTTTCTCGTCACCAATTACAACTCCCAATTGCAAACACCTTCAATTCACTTCCATTTGGTAAACACAAAATCGCGCCATTTCCGAAAATGCTTCTCGGCGTACTTGGCATTTGTGACGTCACAAGAGTCCTAAACGGAATCTGAAACATCGTACTAATCGATTTTTTCTGACTTGTAAACAGCATCTGGCAACACTTTCATGACGACTAAAAATATCTTTTGAATGGTTCACATGTTAAATAACATTCTTACTTTCAGAGTGGATTTAGCGTGATGGTTACAGTAGTAAAACAGTAGAGGAAGATAAGTAAATAATCTATAAAAAATGGCATGCCAATCCGTCTCGGGGTATTTTGTACTCAGAGGTAAGAGTACTGTATTCATTGCGCATTTTTATTTACATTTTTGTGTTGTTATTTAAAGTTTTTTTTTGTGTGGGGACATAGTTACAAGTATTTTAATCGAATGCAAATAATTTACACACAGTTTTACAGTTTTATAGTTTTAACCGGACATTGGCCTAGCGGTTAGAGTGTTCGCCAATGGCCCGGGAGACCTCGGTTCAATCCCAGGTCGAGTCATACCAAAGACTCAAAAAATGGTACTTGATGCCTCCCTGCTTAACACTCAGCATTATAAGGTACGGATCAAGGGTAAAGTAGAGCAATCCAGGGAAGGAGTAGCGCCCTCCCCTACACCTTGGTGTAGTAGCTATCGAAAAGGGAGCCTTCGGGTTACCCTCGACTATGGTCGCCAACTTTACTTTACTTTATAGTTTTAAGGATTACAAATTAATGCTGATAATTATCGGATTTTAAGTAATTATTTCTATTCAATAATAAACATTTGTTGGTACACAGTTATATACTTTCAAGTAACTAATAATCCTTAGTAAACAATTATAGCTTCAAGTAACTATCATTAACACAAATAATTTACAGTTATATGGCATCAAGTATTCCTATCAGATACGAAAATCTTTTTAAAAATCCTATTGGACCCATTGATGAAACAGGTATTACCACTCCCTGTCAGAGTAGACCAGGGAGTAATGGCAATGAAGGGGTATTCTGCATTACTCGGATGGTTAGAATCGGACCCTTACCATCGGATGCCATACCCAGAACTATTTTTAGGGGCTTCTTACACCTCTGCAGAGAATAGAATTGTAATGCTATGGGAAATGCTAAATCGAATATTGGTATAATATTATCCTTTAAGCACAACACAAAACGGCTCTGTTTAATGATACGAAAATTTATTTGTATGTAGCACTCACAGCAGCCAGCGAAACGAGAGAGATTGATGAAAGGAATTACTTGAGCCCTTTAGATTGACAAGTACTATATATTGTGTGAGAGGAAACGAACGACTACAGACGAAGATATCACGGACCCGGTCCCACCCCAACGGGGCCTCCCTGCTTCGTCTGCCTCTGGTACTTCTTTGAATGCCACCACCTCTAACTGACTCCAACTCCAGGCGTTTTCAAATCTCTTAATATATTTTCTTATTTTTATTCTAACTAATCTCTCAATCACATAAAATCACAAAAACGTTTTAGTGACACGTCATTGCTAAATATCAACTGATATCTGTCTAAATGTTTATCTTAATATATATTTTGCTTACCGCTGACTCTAAAACAATCTGTCAATTCATATTTTGGCTGGAACTAACACACGAATGCCAAACAAGGTTCACCAACTTTGACCCTAAGAAACTGAAACCTGCAACTATGGAATTAAAACTTTTACCTTGAACACAATTTATCACTAAAAACTCAAATAATGAACTAGAATCCCTATTTATATTACATAATCAGCATATTGTAAGCCTCGCCGACGAGTTGGTTGCCTTTTTGAGACAAATCATGTTACCATGTCTGGTGTGATTTATAGTAAAAGTATCAGACAGTTATTTCTGGTTTTTTTTTAGCCATCTGGGTGGGGCTGAAGTAAGTACGGCTTCCCACAGCTGGTTATGTATTATTGCAGGGGAATTAGCATGTGCCTACCGTCCCGGCTCGTAAAACAAGCGTTCGAATACGAAGTTCTGGTCATTTAAAAAGCTTTCCTCGACTTAGAACTCAGCCAAACGTATGTGGATTTCATTCAAAATCAAACTCATTAACAATGGCAAGCTAACCTTGCTAATTACTCGATACACCACGCTAAGCACTCGAAAAAAAGTTATAGGTCATCACTTGCGTAAATTCCATGCCATCGGTTGTGAAGGTGTTGAAAAATAGTGCTTTGTTTGTATTTACCCGACCCGTCCACACGAAGAAGGTTGTGACACAAGGCTATTTTTAAGGGGAGTATAGCTGGTTGGAATTTATAGTTGTCTTTCTCCTAGACCAGTTGCTATACAAAGGTTAAAGAACTCAGTCTGTCCGACTATCTATCCATAGTTGAGGTGAGAAGAGATGAATTAATACCTTTTTCATTGGGCATTGACGCGAATTGAAATGCAAACAGCCTTGTCTAGGATTTGAACTCTGATCCCTCTGTCCATGTGCTAAGACGATAACCGTTTCGCCGCGTTTTCCGATATCGTGTTTTGTATCTGAAAAAATTGATCTATCCAACTTCCTTTTTGCGTTCTCTCAATCTGTAGTAGGTTCTATAAAAATAAATCGAAGGTATTATTTTTGGAGCCACTCTTGTATACCGCAATGAAACTGATAATTGCAAACCTTTCTTTCCTTTCTTTCTTTCTTTATCTTTTCTCCGATTTCACTCTCTTTTTCCCTATGTTTTTTCCTTCTCTTTGTGTCTTATTCTTGCGCTCTCTCTCTTTTGAAAATACAAATCAACTCTCGCGGCTTTTCTCTGTTTTTATCTTTTATGATATCTGACCAATGGATTTAAAGCCCCAACAATTGGCTGAAGAGAATACTACTGACGATTAAGTATTTATGATATCATTCTGAGATGACTCGTTATAAAGTCTCTACTTATTGACAAACGGCTTAAGCCCTCATTAATGCTGCAAACTAAAAGAGACCGGCAACGTCAAGAAGAGACAATCAAAATGAATCTTAAAGTATTTATGTGAAACCATTTGTTTTATGGAAAAGTGTGGCTTTTCTTTCCATCATTAGCTTTTCTCCATCTGTCTTTACTATTTCTTTATCTCTCCATGTATCTCAGTCTATACATTCACACACACACACACACACACACACACACATATACATATATGTATATAGATTACATTTTCACACACACACATATATATACGTATATATGTAGACTACATTTTCTATCTCTTTCACACACACACACACACAGATGTATATATATATATATATATATATATATATATATATATATATATATCCGGGCCATTGGCCTAATGAGTCGAGTGTTCGCGAATGGTCCGGGAGATTGGGATTCAATCCCGGGTCAAGTCATACCAAAGACTAAAAAAATGGTACTGGATACCGCCTTCTTGCTTAACACTTAGCATTATAAGGTACGGATCAAGGCACCAACTATACGACCACCTGCCTACAATTACGAACACTATCCAAGCTAGACGAACCAGACATGCAGGACACAGCTGTAGATGCAAGGACGAGCTCATAAGTGATGTACTCTTATGGACCCCCACATATGGCCGAGCAAAACCAGGACGACCAGCTCGAACATACATACAGCAGCTATGTGAGGATACGGGATGTAGCCCTGAAGATCTGCCAGAGGCGATGAATGATAGGGAGAAGTGGCAAGAGAGAGAGAGTCAGGGATATCCGTGCTTGCGGCACGACATGATGATGATGATATATATATATATATATATATATATATATATATATATATATATATATATATATATATCAAAAGGAATAGACCTGCAAATGGATTTTAATTTGGTATTTTAGTTTTTTATTTCATATTTTTATTTCATATGTTCGTCATATCTATTGGGAAGAAAATCTTGAAAAATAAAATATCTGCAGAGAAGAATCAGTTTTGTTATTTTCATATCGAGGAAGGAATTTTAAATTTTCATTATGTATAATTTTTAAAAAAAAGTAATTTGTTAGCTTGCATCAGTGAAAAAATGTTAACTTGTAAAACAGACAAAGATGAATAATAATAATAATAATAATAATAATAATAATAATAATAATAGGCACAACCCAGCTTCAGTCCTAGAAAATGACACATAAACTCTTTTGGGACTTTGACATACAGACAGATTACCTAATCTCGGCAAGATGGCCAGATCTTATTTATAATAATCAATAAATGAAAGAGACTTTGCAAAATTGTGTATTTTGCTGTCCCACCCAGCTGAGCACAGAATAAAACTGAAAGAAAAGTAGGATAAGTACCTGGACCTTGCTAGGGAACTGAAAAAACTATGAAACATGAAGGTGACAATTATACCAATCGTGATTGGTGCCTTTGGTATAGTACCTAAAGGATCATTAAAGAGACTGGAGGACTTAGAAGTTTGGGGACGAATGGAGACCATCCAAACCATAGCATGATTGAAAACGGACAGAATACTGAGAAGAGTCCTGGAGATTTTAGAAGACTTGCAGTCACTCAAACTCCAGTGAACGACCATTAGCTGACGCTGATGTGAAAAACTCTCAACGAGTAAATAATAAATAAATTAATAAATCTTGAAAATAAAACTAGGAAGAAAAAATAATTGTATGAGTACTTCAAGCAAAAGACTACTTTATATATATATATATATATATATAATGACATAGCTAATAAAAACAATTATTGCAACGTCTTAACATTATATTCACTATATTCCTTACGTACATACAATCATGAATTACTCTGATATATCCGTAATATATAATTAACACAATGTAACTAATACAAATTATTATTGTAATCTATCACAAATCATATTTCAGCATAAAATACCAATATTGCATAATATTCCATAGTATATTATAATATAACCTATTTCTCCACCATTATATTTTTTTGCGTTTCTGGCCTACCATATAAAACTCGCCGATTATGCTTACAAATCAAATCTTTATTTTCTTCGAAATGCAATGATGATATTTCATTCCTTAGCTAAAATCACCATTATTAACACACACACACACACACACACACACACACACACACACACACACACACACATATATATATATATATATATAAAGAAACAAATAATTTTTTTCTCGTTCATTCTGTAGCAAATTCGGCTACATAACTTCTCACACATCCGGGAGACAACCTCAAATTTATCGCACTGCGTATGTGTCTTTATACACATATATACTAATCATCACTTATACGTCCATATACAATAATACGTATATCTACCCCCCCACACACACACATAAAGAGTTGTACACAATTCCAACGTTTTTTCACTGTATTTTTCGATTTTTTCGATTTCTTCATTCTCTTTCGTTATCTGCCTGATGATTATCGTTCATAAAACGTCATGAAACCTAAGGTCGCAGACAAGCTTCCGTACAATTAAATATATATACGAAATCTAATATATATTTACTTATCATTATTATTATTATATAACTCTATCACAGATATTGAGGACTCTTCAAAATATATCGCATTTGGTTCGCCACAAACCCACAAAATGAAATAGTGACAGCCAGCACTGTTATAATATATATATATATATATATATATATGTGTGTGTGTGTGTGTGTGTGTGTGTGTGTGTGTGTGTGTGTGTGTGTGTGTGTGTGTGTGTGTGTGATTCAATGATAAATTGAAAAGATACTTCTTTCAAGCTGTGGATGTGTTAATACTACTGTATGGGTGCACCAACTGGATTCAAACAAAAAGCATGGAGGAAAAGCTAGATGGGAGCGACACAAGATCTTAAAGTGCTGCTTTGAACAAATCTTGAAAGCAACATCCCACTGTTGTGTGGCCACCTACCTCTCATCTCACAAACCAGCCAAGGAAGAAATGCTAAGTATTGTTACAGAAGTAAGGATGAACTTATAAGTGACGTTTTCTGGTGGAATCTTATAGATGGATAGGCCAGTATTAACCGAATAGTAAAGAATTACATACTTCAGGTCTACACAGACACTGGATGCGCTCTAGAGGACTTGTCAGGAGCAATGGGTGATAGGGATGGTTGGTGAGAGATGGTCAGGGAAATATGTACTATCAACACGACTTGACGATGATGATGATAAATATGTGAAAAAAGGAGATGCTCGAAGTGTAATAGTTATTGCTGCTGGAAATAGACACGGAGAACCGGGTTCAAATCCTGGACGAAGCTGTTTACATTACTCATATTGCTAATCCACTTTAAAAACGTATGCAATCCACTATTCTCCCTCTCAGCTATGAGTAAGTAGTAGGGCAAACTGGGTTCTTTCACGTTGGAATGGCAACTGCTCTAGGAGAAAGAAAAGTCAAAATCCAAACCTAGAAAACCCCTCTGAAAATTAACCTTTTGTTGCTTCCTACTCATGCAGATGGGTTGGGTAAATACATATATTAAAAAAAGGAAGACAATATGGAAAGTTAAGACTTCTTCAGAAATGAAATTTTAATTCGCAAAACGTAGTCTATTTATGACGAGAGGGAGAAAAGCTTTCAGCTTTTATATAATAAGCATATTTTTAAATACATTTTGTGTTTTTTCATGTTTGTAAATTTTCATGCCATCAGATTAACTTCCATTGTCCCAGTTATACTTGATTCTGCATCTAAATTTGTTTATATTTACTATTTTCATTATATATTTGTGGTTGCAAAATATTCACTTCCAATGCGTGTATAACATTACATACATTATCTAAAAAAACACGCAAATTTGCATAAATTCTTTTCCCTGAATATGGCATTGCCGAAAACACACACACACACACACACACACACACACACACACATATATATATATATATATATATATATATATATATATATATATACTTTGCTATGGTATAAATAGTGCTCAATATTGGTAAAAAAAAGAATATGGGTCTAAGTTAGGATTGCGTTGATACAGCGTTAAGGATTGCCTTGATACAGCGTTAATGTGACTTGCTGATATTCACACCAAATCCTCCCCACATACATACAAATAAACACAGAAATTCAGCCATATATATATATATATATATATATATATATATATATATATAATTATTTATTTATATAATATAATCATATAATATCGTATATAGTCGCATAGATAATATATATATATATATATATATATATATATATATATATATATATATATATATATATATATAACGAGACAGACTTGAGCTACCGAAACTGTGTTATCACCCTGGTTGGCGGCTGATGAGGTTAGGGTATCGCACGTGCTTTCACACGTTGTATGATAAAAAAAAAAATATATATATAACGAGACAAACTGATAAAGATGTAGATCCTTGCAAAATTATTTTATATATGTTCAGAAAGAGAATTCGCACAAGTTCGTACGCAAAGACCCGATCCAAGCAAAAACTTCGACTTCCTTATGTATTACTTTGTACCTGTTCACCTCCGTAAATACAGAGGAAGATCTTCTCTCTTCATGAACTAAAATGCCCCCAAACCTAGATAGCTATCAAACAACGTTTAGCTTCACTTTTTCCGTCACAATGGCAGCTACGTGACCGAGGTTGAAGTCAGTGAGGAATTGATATCATTGGTACATTCCACCTACGGCTCCGATAGAAAATTGTGTTATCTTGCTTGTTCAGGCCAACAAAATAGGAAAAACATGGCCTACGAAAAAGGACGTGTAAAGGATCCGCAACAATTTCCGCCAAGACAGGCTTAAATTCGAGTAATGGTCCTTACAAAACTCCACAGAATATATCAACGCATCAACGTGGGTGTATGTGCATCTGTTTGTTTTTTTTCGTTTGTTATTTAATGACATGTCAGCCTTCTTGGCTTATTTAATGTCAAATCCACTCTTTTAGAAGAACAGTAGAGGTACTATTTAACCCATAGCTAGGAGGAAAAAAGGGTTCATAACTTTCCCAAGGGTATTTGTCTGAAAATGAACGTGATATCGCGACTGGAATTCGAACTCGCGTACTACGATTTCGCAGTCCATTCCTTTAACCATTACACCCGGTTGTGTATCTGTGTGTCTGTGTTTAAGATGTCGACTTAATTTTTTTGTGATCTGATGATCGTTGTGCAAAGGAATATAACTCAATGAAACTTTAAGAAGCATGATTGAATTTTGCGAACTTTTAAAACACACACACACAGACAAACTGTTTCAGTGTGGCGAGACACATAGGACGCTTGAAACTGGGATCGAAACCCACTCAACTTTACGTTAGACTTAGTATCAGACCACTCGGCCAAAAAGCGTACCACGTCGTAATTGCTTCGTCAGAGTGCTGAACCCCCATGGGGGAGCGTATATATATATATATATATATATATATATATATATATGTCTTCAATTTGTTAGATAAAAGCAACTAATAATCCCAAAAAAAGCCAAAAAAAAAACAGAGTGAGGGTTAAAACCTTAAAAATTGAATTAAAAAGTTTGCAAATTCAATAAAGATACTGAAAGTTTCATAAAGTTAAAATGATAGCGAATAATTAAACTTAGAGAATGTTAAGCACATGACATAATTTTGTAAAACTCCCATTATATAAACACACTTACACACATACACACAAACACGCACACATATATGCGTGCGTGTGTGTGTGTGCACGCGTGTGCGTGCAGTGAGTGTTTATGTAAACGATGATATTACATGGAGAATTTATTAAACTATCAGATCAAAATAAAAATTGAATTTTTATGACTTTATGTACTATCGAGGATGACTAATTACATTCTACACCTACACAAGAATGCTGCCAGCAATACTGAACAAGTCCTGAAGGCAACATTCCATAAAGCAGCAGCTGTACGGCCACTTACCACCCAGCTCAAAAACTATCCATGTAAGAAGAACCAGACATGCGGGACACTGCTAGAGAAGTAGGAACGAGCTCATAAGTGACTTCCTCCTGTGGACCCTTTCACATGGACGAGCAAAGACAGGACGTCCAGCTAGGACCTTACATACAACAGATCTGTGCCGATACAGGATGTAGCCTTGAAGACGATAGAGAGGGGTAGCAGGAGAGGGTCAGGGAGATCCGTGCTGATAGCACGACATGAAGAAGAAAATATCTTGTGTAACATGAGACAACCGAAGCACATATCATTAGGTATTATTTATTACCAAACTGTACAACATTAAAAGCATGAATATTTACGTGGTGCCTTCAATAAGTTTCCAGACTTTTTTTGTATAGGCATTTAAAATTGTCGTAGACTCTTGAAAATTCACTATGTTATTGCTATATATCTTATGAGATGACTGACCAATTTTTATGACTTCAGGATAAACAGCTACAGCAGCAATTGGAATACACCCTACTAAAGCCTGATTGTCCCAGTTGGTGAATTTCAAAAATGCAATCTGGACGTGAGGACACTTTAGAAGAACGATATGCAAAAAAATGTTTTAAACTTGGAAAAAATGCTGCCACAGAAACGTATGGAATGCTTCAAACTGCTTTTCGACCATCTTGCATGAATCGAGCATCAGTTTTTGAGTGGCATAAGAAATTCAAGGAAGGGAGTCTGTGTTGGATGATGAGAGGTGTGAGAGGAGTAAGGAAGTCAATAAACCAAGTTCATTGGCCAAAGGGTTAGGGTTAGGGTTACTATGTTGAGGTTTTAAGGGAATTCGGCAAGAGATTCCGTCGGAAGAGGCCAGCACTCTTCAAATCGGGTCAGTGGCATGTCCACCAGGACAATGCACCAGTCCAAAACTCCAGACTATTTGTCACAGACTATTTGACCAAGACAGTTCCTCAGCCTTCCTATTGTCCAGAACTTGCTCCCTGTGACTTTTGCTTATTCCCTAAGCTCAGAGGCTGTCGTTACGAGACAATTGAGGGGATGAAAGAGGCTTTGACAAAGGTCATTGACGTGCTCACACAAGAGGACTTCCATGGGGCCTTCCAGAAGATGTTGGAACCGTACAACAAGTGCATTCCAGCCAGAGGAGACTACTTCGAAGGGGACTAGAGTTTCATGCGTGTACTATCAATAAAAGTTCCCATACGAAAAAAGTCTGGAAACTTATTTAATGATCCTCGTAGACGTTGATATCTGTTGACAGTGTAAGTTTAACCTGATAAAAGCATCTAAGAATAGTTCAATTTTATTTTATCATCAAACTCTATTTTACAATGTAATAGTCGTTAGTTTACTTTGATCTCTTTCCATTAGCGACTCTTTTACATTAGTTAATATTTGGATTGCTTTAAAACTTACTCACTCTATAATTCTCAAAATTGTTTTTCTATCATTTCCAATTGTTTAGCTTTCTAATCTTTAATGTACCATAATTTATCTCTTATGTTTGCTTTCTTCAGCTTCCTCTTTATTTACGTTAATTGCATAATAACTGTTATACCTTTCTGTTTTCATTAGATTTGTATGAACATTGTGCAGCAATCCAAAAACAAATACACTCCAAATATATATCTTTGCCTTTTAGCATACATTTTTTTTTTTCGTTTTAGTGTTACAATATTGTAGGAGCTGAATATAAATAATACCAAGAAAAATCTGCTTTGATTCGGTAATAATGAAAATAATCATCATCACAGACCTTTCACCATCCCCACCAATCATCCATCGTTCCTAGAAGATCCTTTAAGCTGCATCCGGGGTCAGCCAACATTTGCACATCTATTTGTATGTTTGGTTTGGTTTGGTTTGGTTTGTTTTTATGGCATATCAACCTTTCTCGGTTATTTAAAGCCAAATCTATTTTTATGTAAATAATGTGTTCTATTTAAAAAAAATTCAGTTTAGCATAAGTACACATTTTAATTGTCAAAAACATTTCTATTTCAAACTATTCAAGCAGTTATATGTAACAATTCAGTTAAGTGTAAATACAGTTTTAATGTCGAAAAGCAGTTCTATTTCAAATAATTCAGTTAAGCATAAGCACGCAGTTTAAATGTAAGTACGGTTTATTTGTCAAAAACATTTCTTTTTCAAGCTTTTCAGTTTACTCAAACAATTCAGTTTAGCATAAGTTAGTTCTATTTAACCCATAAATAGGGCCCTATCAGGTGCTACCACTCCGGGCCGAAGTGAACCTGGGAGCGATGGCAAGGGGTACTCCGCATTGCACAAAGTTCCAACACTGCTGGAACCTCACCATCAGATTGTTTAGCGTCATAACAGGACATTCGTTGGGGGATCTTACCCCTCTGCAGCGAAGCAGTTGGTGTATTTTACAGCCCCAGCCGACTGGGCAACATCTATTTGTAAGAGTCCATAAAGTAACGTCGCTTAAGAGTTGGTCCTTGCTACTCCATCACAGCCGCTCACATCTTGTTCGTCTTACTTGAATGGTTTGTGAGATAGAAAGTAAATGGCTATACACCTGCTGTTTTGTCGGGTGTTGCTTGCAGGATTTATTTAAGACAGAAACTGGGATTCTTGTGAAGTTCCCATACTCTCCTTGAAGAAATAAAATTATTTTATTTTTGCTTTACAAGAAAAGGAACTTTCAATTTTTTTCAAATTGTTTGCGTGTACATATATATAGGCGACTTTATATGTACACCTTGTCCAGCAATTATGAATAATCGAAAAAATTGCGCCTTCACTAGGTTGAAGTATTTTCTGTTTTTCAATGTTCTAAAATATTATATTGAATTAGAAAGACTAACGAAATTAGATAAGAACGTATATAAAAAAGTTGACACTTATTTTTATTTTAATTGGTTTCTATATCAAATTATACATAAGATTTATTTTAATGCGTTTTTATTATTTAAAAAATAGCATTTAATATTATCTAAAATTAAATTACGACGTTAAACTTATTTGTAACAGAGGAGATATCATCAAAGAAGAGAACAACTTTCCGCTTTTCATTGCTCATTTTTGCTTATTCAAGAAAATTAGACAGTAAAAAATAAAATTTCAGTTATTTCTTTTTGTTAACAAATTTCTCTTAAGATTATCGACGATATTTTGGTTCCTGTGTTTTAAAATGAAACCAAACACTTAGAAATCAATATTAACCAGGAAATATTTATCAAAATCAAAGTTTTAAGATCAATATGCAAATTAGCCTTCCCGTTTCTCACAACAGCAATTTGGTTGCATATATAAATACAATTGTATGTTATCTAGATAAGTGTTAGTAGTATTAATACAATAAATCAATTTTATTAAACATTGATATTCATATAAAAAGAAAATCACGGAAATGTATCTTCGGTGTTGACACAGTTGCAGTAACCGACAGACAATAGATTTCTATTTATAATAACAAGATATACAGAGCAAAACTAATAGATTTCTTGTTTAATTAGATTTTTCGTGTTTAGAAGATAATTGTTTAAGTGAACAGCAGACATATTATTCTATAATAAAATTAGTTTAATTTTGCCATTAAAACTTTTTTCGATAAATCCATCAACTATAAAAAAAAAACTTCCCCTATTTGCTGAGAATACAATTCTCTACTGCAGAGGGGTAAGATCCCCCATAAAGTGTATCCTGAGAATGACACTAAAATACATCCCCATGTTCAGGTTCCAGTTCTGGAGATCTGGGGAGCGTGGAGTTTATATTTACCCAATCCCTTCGCACAAGCAGGATGTGACTCAAGGCCAATTTTTAAGTGGAGTTTAACAGGCTTGAATTCAGAGTTTTCCTTCTACTAGACCAGTTGCCTTACCAAAGCTAAAGAACCCTGTCTGTCCTACTATTTACCTACGGCTGTGTAATATAATGGCCGAGGGATTTCGTTTTATATATCTTGCCTTTGGGTTTAGTTAGGCTGAGAAACTTTCAGCTCAGAGCATAGGTTAGTTAGGTGCAAACATGAGCATAGGTATTCACGCGCGCGCGGAGCGAACCTGTCATTCAGAGATATCGCAATAAAAATCCCAGATAGTGGATGAAACCAGGGATGTGAGTGACGTTACGCACCGGAAGCGTGGGCTGAGATTTGAGAAAAGTCAGTTAGTTGAGATTGAGTCCTGGGCGAGGCCAGACGAATTTGTGTTGGGTGCACACGGGGTTTGGGGCAGATGGAAAAATCAGGTGTACCTCTCTCGAAAAACCTTTAAACTCAAAGGTAATAAAAAGTTTCGTACCTGAACTAAGAAGTCGTAAGTGTTTTTGTGTTCCGGGATTCCTATGTTCTATGTATCTATGTTATGTATGTGTGCGTTATGAATATTATGAACGTTTTGCGTACCGGTATGAATATGTCTATTTCACATATTCATATATGGCTATGTAACAACTGGAGGAAGAATAATTAGATTCATACCTCTCCCAAAGGTATTAGCGCTACGGAAAATGTAGGATTTAAACTCGTGTTGCCGTGTCCGTTTACTGCGACGGTATCCCTTACACCACGAATGCCTGGGGAGTGTAGAGTATATTTTCATTGTCATTACTTCCATGTCCACTCTGAATCGGAGTGGTAGTAACTGTTAGGTTCCCATCAATATTTCAAATAGATATGTTTAAAATTCGACCAGCCCATTGGTCTTATGGGGAGAGAGTTTGCCAATGGTCTGGGAGATCTGGGTTCAATCTAAGGTAAAGTCATACCAAAGACTCAAAAAATGGTGCTTGATGCCTTCTTGCTTAACACTCAGTATTATAAGGTACAATCAAAGATAAAGTTAAGCAATCCAGGGAAAGGAGTAGCGCCCTTCTTTACACCTCAATGTAGTAGCTACTGAAAAGGGAACATTCAGGTGGCCTTCGACTAGAGTTGCTAATTTTACTTTTTACTTACTTGATACCATATAACTGTAAATTATTAAGAATAATTACATGAAGCTATAATTGTTTACAAGTGGTTGTAATAATTAGTTACTTGTAACTATATTACTATCAGCAAACAATAGATTATCATTAAATAACAATAATTACTCGAAACCATTCAACAGTGTACAAATTATTTTATATCGTATAACTGTAGATTATATGTATTAAAGAGAGTTCCTTGAATCTTTCATTATTCAATTAGGATTATTGTTATTAGTTATTTGAAACCATAAAACTGGGCTCAAACAAATAAGCATTGTTAGATTGTAATAATTACTTGAAACCATATAATTATTTATACTAGATAGCAATAGTTGAAATCATGTATAAATTGTTTGCATTAGATAGAAACTATTCGATATCATATACAAAATACAAAATACTCCAAAGAAAAGCTACAAAAAATGTAACGATGAATGTACTATGTACGCGTTTCCCAAACCTCTAGGCATGAGATAATTCCCGACTAGACATGTCGTTAAAATCAATCATATAAACCCAACTTTTGTGGCAGCCTAGTGTGGTAAGCTAGCTTAGCTAATAGAGTATTGTTAATGAATTCGATTCTTACCGAGCGCGCCATACTCCTAAGCAAAAATAGACTCAGCTAATTGATAAAAACTGAAGAATTTTATTCTTTGATTGTATTCTAACACTAAAGAACCCTCGAAAGTTTTTTTGTTTTTTTTTTTTGGAAAATGCAGAAAGGTTTCTTGTTTGCGTCAGAATAAAAGGATTCTTATGTGGAGTAAAATGGGTGATGATCGTACTATAAGACCTCTCTTGATGTCTTAATACCGTCTTCCACAAAATCTTTGAAAACCTCGCTATCTTACTGTAAGCAGAATATTTGGGAGAAATCTAGGCACTTATAGCGAAGTGCAGAAACGAATTAATAAGAAAATGAAATATTTGAGTAGACTAAACGGTCATTTGGAACATGTTCTGTAAAAAATGAAAACTAAAACTAAAAAAAGATGTAGTGGAAAATCCGCCAAAATGTGTTCGAAAAATGTCTCTCACAATAAACCAGATGCAGCAAAATCGAATTCCGTTCATGTCTTGGTCAAGCGTGTTTAGCGTAACGTTTTTCGCTGAAGAACATGAAACCGGTGACCAAAGTTCAAATCATAGACGAAGCTATAAACGTTTTACTTTGGGCTAATACCTTTGTGAAAGGTGTGAAATTGTCCTTTATCTTGATCTATGGGTAAATAATAGAGCTGACTCGGTGATTTAGTCTTGGTAAGAATGAAAACTGTCAATTCAAACAAGCTGTACTCTGCTATTGGGTAAAAAAAACATCTTAGCTAGTAACTGTCATATAGAACAGGTGTAATCTAAACAAAAACTTTTGCTAAAATACCACAAAGAAGCCAAGAGCCTGCAGGCATAGAGAATACTCAAACAATTCCCTGAACAGGACAGATGAAATTACTTCAGGCTTATTTGCACGATCTACAAGAAACTCAGGAAATGGTCACTTATAGATCTAATAATGCGGGAATAGTGATCTGGGCCTTACTGTCTGCCTAATTATTGTTAAGAGAACTTTGACAGTACCGCCCAGTCGGCTACGGCTGTAGAATACACCGACTTCATTCCAGCAGAAGGGTTGTACCCCAAACGAGGGTTTTGATATGACACTAAACTATCTGATGGCGAGACTTCAGCCTTGAAGATTAAAGAAATGCGGAGTAACCCTTCATTGCTATTAGTCCAAGGTTCACTCTATCCCGGAGTGGTATCACCTGATAGGGTCCTATCAATGGATCAAAAAGAACAAACTGTGTGCAAACAAATGACTGATGTTAAGTTGTAACTGTTATATAGCAATACTTGAAACCATATTACTGTGTAAAAAAAGAATATTAAGAATATTATCGACGAAATGTGTTTACGAATCATATATATATTTAATATATATGTATAAACAGGATTTGGCATTAAATAACCTACAATGGTTGATATGTCATAAAAACCCAACCCAACCAACTTTGACAGCACTCAAGTACAAAGAGATGCTAGAACACAACTTTATCTCAAATTTTCCATTAAATAAAAGGGAAAAATCTATATCTGCCGACAAGATAATTCTAGTTGGTATTCTTTAAAGACAGCAGGGTTTCGTGATTGTTTTTTTTTTTATCTAAAATGAAGTGAGCTGTCTTGTCTCCAGACTCCAATACCATACAATTTTTTGATTATCTCTAGATAATTATGACAAGGGATGTATATGCTGGCAACATTCAGTATTCAACTTACATTGAGCTGTATGGAAGAAAAACATTCATTCTTTAATTAGGCAAACT
Source organism: Sepioteuthis lessoniana (assembly GCA_963585895.1). Taxonomy (NCBI): domain Eukaryota; kingdom Metazoa; phylum Mollusca; class Cephalopoda; order Myopsida; family Loliginidae; genus Sepioteuthis; species Sepioteuthis lessoniana. The sequence continues at coordinate 102,788,700 of OY757914.1, forward strand.
CGATGACAGATTTTGCCATTCAGGTTTTCAAAGCAAAAGTAACAACCCTGCAATATTAATGATTTGGTAAGAAATTTTTTATAAATAAAAAAAATATTGACTTTTGTTGTTTTTTTTAATATAATTATAAGACGTCAATTTTTTCATGCTTTTATTTTTTCTAATTCTAAAATTAAATGTAAACATTTTTTCAGCCATTCCTAAAATACTTAAGATAAACGATATAATTAGAAAAATTTGGACTTGTTTTAAAAATAATTTCCACAAAAAATGTCATTCTTATTTTAGAATTATATTGCAAATTAATATACCATAAGATTACATTGCAAATAATCTTACTATAGAATTACATTGCAAATCATTTTACTATAGAGTTACATTACAAATAATTTTGGTATTGTTTGGTTTCTTTGTTGAAGAACATGGATTACCTGATTCCAAAGCCATCCTTATAGAAGAATAATAGAAGAATAGTATTTAACGCATAGCTGAAGGGATAAAAGGGGTTCATACTTTTCCAAGAGTATCAGTCTGAAGGGGAATGTCATTGCGCGACTGGAATTCGAATTCACTAACTACGATGTCACAGTCTAGCACGTTAGCTACTACGCAACGAATCCCTCCTAAATTTTAGAATACAATTACATTTCAAGTTATTTTGTGACAGAATTACATTGTAAATAATTTTACTGTCAAATTATATTGAAAATTTATAGACAACAGAATTAAATAACAAATTATTTTACAATAGGATTACATACCAAATTATTTTATCAGAGATTTACATTACAAGTAATTTTAATACAGAATTTTGTTGTAAATAGTTTTACTATAGAATTAGAATGCAAATTATTTTACAGTAAAATTATATTGTAAATAATTTTACCACTGAATTATATTGTAAATAATTCTATAGAATTTGCTGTGAATGCTTTGGCTCCATCAATGAATTGAGAATTTTTTTTAAAAATCGATTATCACAAGTCAGGCCATAATATACACTTTGCTGATAAAACAGGATTATTTTGTGCATTAGATAGATGCACGGCAAATTGTTTTAACATAGAATACACTAAAAATCAAAAGATATACTTTTCAATAATATGGAAGTAGAGGAAGCATTACTGACAGAATAGGGCAATTCTGCGAAACATGCATAATGAAGAAACATGCTGTCATAATTACGAGTGAATATATCGTTAAGTGTAGAGGAATATCGTAATGTTAATTTTACACAGACTCAAAAATTCGTTATTTACGACTTGCTGTTTCTATCCATACGTGAATCTTGTATTTTTTTTTTTCTTTTTTCGATTTCTCTTTGTAAATCTTCGATTTTTCCTTTCCTCGTAACTTATTCATTTCTGCAAACGTGATTGGCTACAATTTTGCCGCTGTACAAGAACGCTGCCACTTTGTCTTGAAGTAGATGCATTCCCATCCATTTTCTACTTCGGGTTAACACGGAGATCTCAAACAACTTCTATGATGGAATACAGTTCCGAGTATATCAAGAAAAGGGCAGTCCACATATCAATACAATTCATCACGTTTTCATTTCTTAGTTTATACTTTCTTCGAATTTTTCGTTTGTTTCGTTTACATGATTACACTATCGTTTTTTTTTTTTTTCGAACGAATCCAAAGAATTTTTATTCTGTGCAGCTTTTTACTCTAAAACATTACAAATACACATCGAAGACTACTATCTATATCATTATTATAATCTTTCCGAGTTTTTCACACCACAAGTAACTGATGGGTTTCTCTGAATTCTAAGTGACGCCAAGACTCCTTAGTTCTCCAGAATTCATCCAAATATTCCGGCCTATCCAAACAGTTCTGGATAAAATTTCAAAGTAAGCTTTGTTTAATCATAATTACGAGGGGTGGCAGAATAGTCAGGGGAAAGACTATGTAGCGTACGAACACATTCATTCTGCAATTGAACATACAGGGTGCCACAATATATACGGGACCCATGTGACTGCTAATAACTCTACTAATAATAATGTTGTGCTCTTCTTTGTTTTAGATTTGAAAATAAAATACTATAACAACTATTGATCCTCATACACAATGCTTTGGACAAGATAGGAAAAATATTTTGCGTCACGACTTATTTAGAGACAAAATCATTTAAATCTGTTTCAAAAATTAATACGATAATGATTTATTACTGAGACAAGAAACTCAGAAAAAGATTGCATGTCATGGAAGTTGATATAATAACAATTTTAAAAAACAGTTGTTTTATGACTCTTGCTCAAAGTATCCATTTTTTACAGAACGTGTTCCAAATGACCGCCATTGCACTTATCTCAGTAACAAATCAATTTCATATTAATGAGTTGATTCTATTTTGACATACCCTGTACTTGATAAGTTTCTTTGTGACGTTACTGCAATCAAGTTCGGTGCTAGAAATACAGGGACACCGAGGAGATGTCTCTTGTATTCTTCTTTGCTACCGGTTGTCTCTTTTCGAATTTAACGGGTAAAAATCCCGACTCTATCTCTTGGGCCGGGAATTGCTCTACTCTGCCGGCTGGAAGCTATATACAGGGATGTTCAGGTTTTTTACCGTTAAGATTTTGTAATGAAATCTCTTTTATGAATCATATAAATATTAAACAAAAGAATACCCATCTATATACATGAGTATACGGAAGATTTTTGTAAATTCAAGATTTCTAACGACGTGTTGTTTTTCTTCTCCCGGCCAATAAACGCTTCCCAGATGGTTATCTTCATGAATTAGTCACATTCCACCTCCACGACGTAACAATGAGCGCCACTTGATAACAAGATATTTCAGACAGCTCTAATAGTAAAAAAGGAAACCTCATAAATCTATAAAATCATCTTATTTTCGATTGGATTTATCGTTATCCAGAATCCAAACATTCTGCTACTAAAGAAAAACTACAGAACTTTTATTCTTCATACAATATACAGGTCTGATTATTAGGTTTGGTTTGGTTTGGTTTCTTTGTTTAATGGCATATCAACCATTGTAGGTTATTTAATGCCAAAGCCATTCTCCTAGAAGAACAGTAGTGGTACTATTTAACCCATAGCTGGGAGGATAAGGGGGTTCATACCTTTCCCAAGGGTATTTGCTCGAAAGTGAACGTAATAGCGCGACTGGAGTTCGAACTCCCGTACTACGATTCCGTAGTCCATCGCCCGATTATAAGAATTTGTAAAAGTGATTTCCTCACAGGTTAAAAAGGCTAGATGAAAAACCCGTCCAGCAACCGTGATTTGAAGCTAATTTCTACGGTTGACCTGTATAAAGCAAATGAACTATGTATTTATTGAATCTTACCTTAGTGAAGCTACGTAAGGAAAAATCGATTTTTTATACCTGTTCTTCCCTAAGTTTTTACTTCATCTGAGCAGAAAACAGAAAAGGATGAAAAAGGTTGAAGTTATACTGTTTATATATGCTCTATCCAACGTAAGGTACATTTACTCGGTAAATCCTGCAACTTTTAAATGCAGTTTAATTGGTTGTGTCAGATGGCATATCAACCCTTGTAGGTTATATAATGTCAAATCATGTTTATACGTATATATCAAATATATGATTTGTAAGCAAATAATTTCTAGGTAATTATTTTTAAACAAACCAAAGCTCATTTGTTTGCAAACATTTAAACGGCTTCAAGTATTACTATCAAACGATAAAAAATTCTATTCACCATTATTCGTTTGTACACAGTAACTGGTTTCACGTATTGTTATCAAACACTTATAATTCAATCTAATATTAACCATTTGTTTATTATCAGTTAAATGGTTTAGTTTGGTTGGGTTTTATGGCATATCAACCATTGTAGGTTATTTAATACCATATTTATACATATAAACTGGTCTATTTAAAAAAAATTCAATTCAGCGTTAGTACACAGTTCAAATGTAAAGAAACAGTTCTATTTCAAACAATTCAGTTTAGTATAAGTATACAGTTTAGTTTTATTTTACCAATAGATAGGAATCTATCAGGTGCTACCACTCTGGGCCAGAGGAGACCAGGGAAAGATGGCAATAAAAGAGTAGTCTGCATCCCCCAAAGCTCCAGCATTACTGGAGCCTCACCATCAGATTGTTTATTGTCATATGCTGGACACTCTTTGAGGTGGGGGTGCTTTCCACTCTGCAGAGAAGCAGGCGGCTGGGGCCGCAGAATACAGCCGACTGGACCATCACTTAAATTGTTTCAAGTATAGCAAATGATTAAACTGTACTATTTGACTCATAGACTGGACCCCAACAGGTTCCCCACTGGGAGTAATGGTAGTGAGGGGGGACTCCAAATTTCCCCAAAGATCGAGGACTGAAGCCTCTCCATCAGATGTAGTTTAGTATCATATCCAGAATACTCGTTTGGTAAGCGTCTTAGAGTTCTGCAGTATAACAGAAATTCTTCTAAGCTGAAGGTGTTCTGTGCAGTTGCATGCCTGCACCACCAAAATATCAACAAAACGCTTAGAGTAATATTTTAACTACATAAGAATGCTGCGTCCTCTTTTGAACAAATCAGGGAACCAACGCCCCACAAAACAGTGGCTGTACGGCCACCTACCTCCCATCTTACAAACTATCCAAGCAAGACGAACAAGGCATTCTCTTCACTGCTAGAGAAGCAGACGAACTTGATTAGCGACATTCTCTTATGGACTCCTACGCATGGATATACCAGTGTTGACCGACTAGCTAATATTTACATTCTATGCGAACTCTAGATGCAATCGAGATGAACTGCCAAGAGGAATTATCGATAGGGACGGATGGCGAGAGAGATTATAGGGAATCCATGCTGTCAGCACAACTTGCTGATACTAATGATAATATATTATTGTGTTTAAACTTTCTATCTCAGTAGAATATTCCGTAACAAAAAGATGGGAGAATTGAATAATGAGATTATTTGTCGTCATGGTAACGTGAGGCGAGTTCAACATCCCGCAAAACAAGCAAAAAGTTTATTACCGTTGCAACAAAAAATATTAATTGAAGTATCCAATTATTAAGTATATGTAAATACCACGTGTAATTATGTTGTTTAGTTAATCTTCTCTCTACAAAAAAATGATTTCATAATAAAAACCAATATGATAATAGTTAATTAATAATAATAATTTTTAAATCAAATATTTTTATTTACTTATTCTATCAAAAGGTTTTTATTAAACTTAATAAATGTGATTGCTTTTCTCCATGTGGTTTTATATATTTTCAAGCCATCTCTCTCTCTCTCTCTCTCTCTCACACACACACACACACACACATACACACACACACCTTTTCCTTCTTTTGATACGGCGATGTGGACATCACGAATCGAGATTCATGCGTTGCTGTCACAAAAATACTTGATATCGTCATCATTCATCTTGTGGAGCACCTCAAGTGCGAAGCGATAAACTTAACTCTACTATGCTGGTATTCCCTGGTAGAAGCCCCCCTCTAGGATCAAACGATTTACTCCCCACAGGCATTTGCGCCAGATGTCTCTTAGAAAACCAGAAAGAGTTAGTCAAAGCTATTTATGCGACCTATAATCTGGATCAGGTTTGATTCAAGGTCTTTTTAAATAAGTGGCACGCACGAATCAAGACGTGTGGCAATGAAAAAAAATGCTTGATCTTGTCGGTATTCCTCTTTTGGAGCGTCTCAAGCGCTAAGTGATACACAGCCCTGCGAAGTAGGTAATGTCTATATTGGAAGGCCCGATAAGACCAAGCTATCAGCTTAATAACGCTCATCTAATGCGAACGCAAGGGGTCTCCCAGAAAACCAAGAGGAGCAACCCCGTTGTTAAAGATATTTATATTTCACTTGGAGTCATTTTACGAAAAGAAATTCTTGTGTGTCCGTCACAAAAAATACTTCATTGAAATTTGCCAATAGATAAAATCAGCCCTGCCAAGCAAGTATTGGCCATTTTAATGAGTTTAAGATTTAATATTTAACGATAAATCAATACAAAGAAAAATCTAATATTTAATACGAAGGTGATTATTCTAATTTTTCAATTTTATTTTGGTTTGGTTTCTTGGTTTAATGCCATTAGTTTTCTTTTTTTCTTTTGTTTTTGATAGCATATCAACTTTCGTGGATTATTTAAAGCCAACAATAGAGGTACTATTTAACTCATAACAGGGAGGATCAGGTTGTTGTTACCTTTACTCATCGTATAAGTCAGAAAATTACGTAATAGGATCAGTGGAGTTCGAACTCACTCGCAACGATGTCACAGTCCAGCACACGAGCCACTACGCCGTGTGGACTCCCACCTATTTTCATTTTCCTTTTTACTAAACTCAGATCTTCGAAGTTCCAGAGAAAAACTTTCTATATAGAGTGATAAACAACCAGTTAAGGAGAATGACAAATATAGTTCTATCTGAGGAAAAGACAATTGGAAAGCATTTCCCTATCTTTAAAAAAAAAACAGTAAATGTCCTCTTTAATAATGAAAATCATGTGAAAAGCCATGAACGCCCAAGTTTAAACAGAACATGGTACTTTTCCCCAAAACTCGTTTTTTAATTGGCCTGGCTGAGCCTTCCACGGGATCAAACCTCGCTTCTTAGAGCCCTGACGCCTAATGATTGATTTAAACGTATAAGATACTCAATAATCTCTCTCTCTCTCTCTCTCTCTCTCTCTCTCTCTCTCTCTCTCTATCTAATTTTTTGTTTTTGTTATTTTTTGCGCTGTCTATTAGAAATTTTAGATAGTAATATTATCGAACATATTGTCATCTCGTTTCAACGAGATACTTGTTAGATTTTAAAATCACGCGATTGTATTGTTTCCACTTAACCGTGGGAACCTTGTTTTTAATTCAATTATCCGCCTCGGACAACGCACCTGCGTCGTTTACTGACCCTTAGGACCGCACTAAAACATAGAATGAATATATGGAAACTACTCAAGTTTAACCGACACCTGTGATTTTTTAATTCTACACTACACTCTCCAAATATCTAGATTCTATTCCTTGCTGCGTCATGGGGGAAGGGTTAACAAACTAATCCAGTTATACTGTCATGTCAACGGACTTCAATATACGCCAACTTGCGACACAAGTTTTCCTTCTCCAAGACTGGTTGCCTTGCCAAGGCTAAAGAAAGCAGGCTATCCAACTACTTACCAGTAGCTGTGAGGGAGAAGAGAGGAATCCGTGTTTTTCTCCGTGTCATTAATGTGAAGTCAAACGTAAATACTCTCGTCTAGATGCCAGTTCCTTTTCCTGCAGCAGAGAGGTAAGACTTTTTATGTCCTCCTCTACCATAAAATGGTGTTCTGGGTGTGACACTAAACTGCTAAAAGTCAGTCATTCGTTACCATAAATATCCACACTGACATGGAGTAGTAGTATCTGTTAAGATCCAAACTTTGGATCGAATATATCTGTTTGTAAATGATTTTTGGTTGGTTGAGTTTTATGGCATATCAAACATTGTAGGTTATTTAATGGCAAATCCTTTTTATACCTATATATTAGATACATGATTTGGTTTGGTGGGATTTTATTGCATATCAACCATTGCAGGTTATTTAATGCCAAATCCATTTTTATACATATAAACAGTTCTATTTCAAACAATTCAGTTCAACATAAGTACACAGTTTAGTTCTATTTGACCCATTGATAGCACCCTATCAGGTGTTACCAGCCCGGGCTAGCGATGGCAATAAAAGGGTACACTACATACCTCAAAATTTCAGCATCACTGGAGCCTCACGGTCATATTGTTTAGTGTCATATCCAGAACACCCGCTGGGGGGTGATCTTACCCTTCTGCAGAGATGCAGTCAATGTATTCTGCAGCCCATGCCGACTGAGCCATCTAGAACACTCGTTAGGGAAGTCTTACACTTCTGCAAAGATGCAGTCCGTTTATTCCGCAGGCCCTGCCGACTGAGCCAGTTTACAAAGGATTAATATTTAACTGGGAAACTTGAAGCAATATAACAGCGTGAAAATGTTTAAGAATACTTACTTGAAGTATTATTATGAATAATTACCTCAAAACATAGTTTCATACAAATTATTTTGTATTAGGAATACTAATAACCATACCACTGTGGGTTTATAGGTCCTCATGGCGTAGTGGGTGGACTGCGGAATCGTCGTAAGTGAGTTCGAACCCCAGTCGCTCTATTACGTTCACTGTTGGCTAAATACCCTTGGATAAGGTAAGGACACGCTTATCCTCCCAGCTATGGGTTAAATAGTATCACTACTGTTCTTCTGGAAGAATGGATTTGACATTAAATAACTCTAAAATGTTGATATGCCATTAAACAAATCATACTACTGTGTGCAAATCATTTGTATTAAGAAAAGATACCTCAAGGATTATTATACTTAATTACTTGAATCCATGTAGCTATTTTAAGCCATATAATTTTGAACAAATTATTCCTATAAGATGAGAATATATGGAAACTATATAACTGTATAAAGTATTAATACCAGATAGGAATAATTGAAACAATATGACTGCGTGGAAATTATTTGTATAAAGAATAGTTACTTGACGCTATAACAGCTTACAAAGGATTATCATTAATTACTTAAAAACATGTAACTGCTTAGATTAACTTCGGTTGTAGATAACCCGATGAGAGTTGACGTGCAGTAAATGCCGCCAGTCAACTAGCAAACCAATCAACCAAAAATTAATTATACTCAAAATGGATTATTCTAAAAGTGAAAAAAGGGAAGAACAATTCGTAGAGTACAAAATGAAATTAATGAAAATATGCAATAATGGCTTATTTTCTCAGTAAATTCTCGAATTTATTTGCTTTCAACGCAGAATATAATTTTTTACTATGTATGCAACATACAACAGATATTGGGAATTCAAAGTGAAATCACTTGTTCATTTGTTTTGTATGGTATAAGGCCAGATGCTTTGGTGGGCACCCATAAGTTTGTAAGTAAAAAATTATCATAGTTTTGATAATGCTCTGCTTGTCGGCATCCGAGCATTTTATTATACTCGACACTTTTAAATGATGCTATTCTTTAAAAATTCAGTTTTATGTTTTTTTAACATGAAGTTCTCTCTTCTTTGTTATAAACACACACACACACACACACACATATATATATATATATATATATATATATCGTTAAGAGCAAGAAAATTATTAAATATACTTCATTATCATTTTCTTATTCTTAACGATATGTTTTGCTCTGAATAGGTTTTTTTATGTTTATATATATATTAATTAGTCGTGCATGGAGCACTCTTTTTGGATTATTCTTTTTAAGTCTACTAACAGCCTTAATTGATATATATATATATATATATATATATATATATATGGGTGTGTGTGTGTGTGTATGAAACTAACGATAGATATATAAAGGATCTTAATTCAAATTATTTCTAATATATATATATATCTATCTGTAAGTGGGTAGAGTGTTCGCCAATGGTCCGGGAGACCTGGGTTCAGTCCCAGGTCGAGTCATACCAAAGACTTTAAAAAATGGTACTTGATGCCTCCTTGCTTAACACTCACCAATATAAGGTACATATCAGTGAAGCAATCCAGAGAAAGGAGTAGCGCCCTCCCCAACACCTCAGTGTTGTAGCTATTGAAAAGGGAGACTTCATGTCACCCTAGAGTACGTTCGCGAACTTTACTTTTTACTTACTTATATATCTGTGAAATTATTAATATGTACAAATGAAATTGTTTTGAATTTAAACAATAAATAAGAAATAAGAAATAAACAGCGCTTCCCAATATGATTGATCCTTACTTGCCAATAGTGGTATATGGAATCAGTATACGGTGACTGTAAAAGTTAAGTTTGATACTCTTCAAGATTCATCTGAAATACCAACTCCGAATAACGAATATGAAACCTTTATTTTCTCCAATATATAAGCAGTGCATACCAACTAAGCCAAATGCAGACTTTCATGGAAGTCAATAGCAGTTAGGGAAAAACGAGACGACATGAAAAAAATATCCTTCCTTAATAAACGAAACCCAACAAAGGTCAATGCGTAAAAACTGAAGAAACTCCAGAGAGAACTAACCCATACGAAAAATAACAAATAGAGTAGAGGGTGGAACGATAAAATTGTCGTCTTAAAGAAAACAACACTACAGGTTTATTTTAAAACTTTTATTGAAAAAATCAATTCAGATAACTTGATTACGTAGTAGAGCTGACATCTATTCAATGTAGCCGCCTTCAGCCTCAATCACCGCCTCGATACAGATCCGGAACTGGGAGCATGCCTTTTCCACAAGCACCGGCGGGAGCTCGGCGAATACTCGGCGGAGGACGGCGATCTGGCTGGCTTTGGTGTTGTGGGAGGTCATGTTGCTGATGTTTTCGACGTATGACCAGACGAAGTAGTCCAGCGGGCTCAGGTCGGGGGAGGAGAGGGCCAGAGAGAGAAGGTACAAAGTCGTAGCACTCCTTCTGAAGCCAAGCTTTGGTCTCTTTGGACTTGTGGGCCGACGCTGAGTCCTGCTGCTACACCTAGGGTCTGCCAACAGCCACCTGATTGCATCAGGGGATCACCACACTCTTCAGCACATCCAGGTACACTTTGGTGTTGAATTTAAAGCCGACTTCAAAGATGTGAGGTGGAATGAGGTGGCCCTCACTTGAAACCACACCAAAGACCATAACCGTAGCCGGAAACCTTGTTTTCATCACCCTGGGTACGTCTCTGTTATTCGTGGCAATCCAGATTTACATTTTGAGGGTGCTGGCAATGGTCTTGTTGTCATAACGTAGATCGGTAGAGAGCATGTGTTGTACAGCGGCACATCTCCGATCTCGTTCGTTTAACATTTTGTCACTTTCAGACATGATAGAAGGCTCCTATCGCTCTTAGGATTTGTACACAACTGGCCAACTAGTAGATGGTCTGCAACAAAAAAAGAAAACCGGTTTTCATTAAACGGAAATGGAATCATGTCGTCTTTTCTAGGGCGACAATTTTATCGTTCCACCCTGTTCATTTAGGCCTACGTGATAAAATTAAAAGTCCAATTGATAGATAATCACGAACAGGAAAGCGAATTATCAGAAGGAATCTTTTCGGCTCGATCTTTGACATAAGGCAGACACACTGTGATGGGTTTTCAGACATTATACTCAGTAGTTCGATCCAGATTTCTTGGAGCCGATGTTAAGTTCTCTAGATTGTTGATGTAGCAATGGAGGTTGTGTTGGAGAGCAGAGAAAAAACAACACTGATGTGTAAAAATATAATCAGCTTCTTCTCTTTTCTTCTTATAATCCAAAATGTACGAACGAGTAAAGTGAGAGAGAGTCGAAGACGGCTGAGCAGCATACAGACAAGGGCCGGCCGGCCGTACGGATCTTTTGTGTGCAGCTTTCTTCTTCGTTCTGATTTTCAGGTCGAAATCTCCCCGGTTATATAATATTCCAGACGCCCACGCAAATACTCGTAGTCCTATCTCCTCCAACCTGCTACTTACACGTTGCACGTAGACACGCCTCCTTCTACCATGCCACCTACACAATGCATGTAATCACATTTCCTTCTAGCATCCCACCCATGCAATTTAGACGGCTTTCTCGCCGGAAACACCAGCGTCCTGTTTACTCTAGGTACCACGTATATTTCCTGTTATTTGTGTTCCTAGTATCCGACTTCTGCAGTAGTATCAACATGTCAACGGGGTTCAATAACCAAGAGTTGTCTCTTAAACTATTCATTTCTTCTTTATATGCATCTCTGTCACCACTAATGGCTTTTGCCCGATGTTGTAGACAAATACATACGCACAGGCTGAATCACAACTGCCTTGTTTAGAGCATTAGACATTATTCTCTACGGGAACGCATGTGTTTAAACAAGAAGAGCCATCTCCACGCTAAGTGATAAGCCTCTAAAATCAATAGACTATTTCATTTACCTCAGCAGCAATATCACATCTACTGAAAGTGATGTCGACTGAAGCCAAGCAAAGATGTTGACTGATTTTAGAAGGTTATCCACTATATGGAAACCTCATCTCTCTGATTAAAAAAACGGGATTTCTACTAATTTGTGCTGCGTCAGTATAACTGTATGGGTGCACGACCTGAACGCTAACGAAAAGTTAGCTCGGAACTACACAACAACACTGCGTGCTGATTAAAACAAATCCTAGAAGTACCATTCCACAAAACAGCAGCTGTACGGCCACTTACCTCTCATCTCACAAAAGATCCAAGTAAGACGAACAAGACATGCTTGAGAAGTAAGAACGAACTCATAAGCGAGGTTATCTCATGGACTCCTAAACATGGACACACCAGTCTTAACCGACCAGCAAAGAGTTATGTACATCAGCTCTGTGCAGACACTGGATGCAGTCTAGTGGACCTGCCCTGATGAAAAAGAGGGGTGACGAGAAAGAGTCTGGGAACTCTATGGTTTGGTTGTTTTGTTTTCTGGTGTAACAACATTTTGGGGTCATTTAGTGCCGAAAGGTCATTTTGTTTTGTTTTGTTTTGGTTTGGTTTGGTTTTATGGCACATCAACCATCGTAGGTTATTTAATGCCAAATCCATTTTTATATATATAAGCAGTTTTATTTCAAACAATTTTTAGCATGAGTTCGGAGTTCAAATTTCAAAATCATTCTATTTCAAACAATTCACTTTGGCATAAGTACACTGTTTAGTACTATTTAACCCATTGATAGAACCCTACCAGGTGCTACTACTCCAGACCAGAGTAGACCTGGGAGTGATGGCAATAAAGTGGTACTCCGCATTCCACAAAGCTCCAACATAATTGGAGTCTCAGATTGTTAGTTTCATATCCAGGACACTCGTTGGGGGGTCTTTCCCCTCTGCAGAGATGCAGTCGGTGTATTCTGCAGCCCTAGCCAACTGGGCCATCACTTGAATTGTTTCAAGTATGGCAAATGATTAAACTGTTCTATTTGACTCATAGATGGGACTATAACAGATTCTCCACTGGGAGTAATGGCAATAAAGTGCTACTCCTCATTCCCCAAAGATCCAATATTAACGGAGTTTCACTATCAGATTGTTTAGTGTCATATCAGGACACTCGTTGGGGGTTCTTACCCCTCTGCACAGTGAAGTCGATGTATTCTGCAGCCCAAGCCGACTGCCACACGGGAATTCTATTCTATAAGCATTTCATAATGATTATATATATATATATATATATATATATATATATATATATATATATATATATATATATATATTACTGGGTTTTACATTTTATCAAACATTTTAATTCTATCTGAAAGTGCGCTAAAAAGAAAAGTGAACATTTTCCTAACTAACCTAAATACTTGAATGTCTCTCTCTCTCTCTCTCTCTAATTTGACGTCGAAAAATCAATGCACTCAGTCACCCTTTTAGATATTATAGAACATTTTGACAAAAACGGACAACTCCAAATAACTCAGCGCACAAACTCCATCAACACAAACACAAACACCTTTCTTCATTAGAGATATTCTCATCCCAAACATCTCTACAATAGCTTTCCCTATTCACAAGAAATTAAACTTAGAATTAACGAACTGAGAAAACAAAGTGATAAACTATAAAAGAAGTCCTCAGTACTGGGATACTCCCATATGTTAATTGAAAACCAAATAACCAAATCTATTTCCATCTCTTGATAAGATAGCCTAAAACTAAAGCCCAAAATAAAGGTGAATCGCATTCCCCTTGTAACTACTTTCAACAACACTAACTCATTAATAACTCAAATAATCTAGAACGATTGGACATTTTTACCACAAACTTAAAAGATATTTTTCAAAAACCTGATATAGTCCATCAAATAACCTCAGAGAACTGATAGGAAGCAAAGTTGGCGACCGTAGTCAATGGCGACTAGAAGGTTCCCTTTTCAATCAAACATACTAAATAACAAAGTAATCCATAAGAAACCCACAAGAAAATCCAATAAATTTCGTCAGCCATGCAATATTATGAACAACCTACGCAGCAAATACTTCATATCAACTAACTCGTTCATTTGCTTCATAACTAAAGAGAATTTTGAATTTATCACGAATCATATTGCAGAAAGAAAAATGTCATTTATTTGCAGGACTGCACACGCTGCCAAAAACAATGTTGGGAAGTCAGAACGGCCATTTTACTCTAGACGAAATGATTGCAAACACAAAATCAAATCTATGGATAACAGCAAATTAATGCTTTTAGAAGAGCATTTTCGCTCACGATTTTAACAGAGATGCAAAACTCTCTAACATAAAAAGAATTAAATATATTAACGTAAAACAAATTACTGAAAAACAAGACAAGTAGATAAAACGCTTAAACGACAACGTCATTTAGATTTAATATGAAACTTAATTACACGAATTTCAAATAAAATTTAGCAGTCACAAACACCTATACAAACAGATAAATCAGCCGGTCAGTAATTAAAAAACGCTCGTCCCAAACTTAACGTAAAACTCATTAGCTAGGTGCCTTCACCACGAATCTATAAAAGACCAACTGAATACACTAGGAGACACGAAAATAAATTCCAATCAATAAATGAATATGCTACGTCACCAGTAAATGTTTCGTTGTGTCTCTTAAAACATATAAGGTCATTAAAAAATAATTTTCTAAAAACCCTATCTTTCCAAGAAAACCTTTTTCTCCCGGTGATGAACTAATTTCAAAAGTAATAAAGAACAATCAAGGAATCAACAGGATAAAAGAAATATTCCTAATTTTCAAATCTCTTTTGTTCATCTTATATATATATATATATATATATAGTTTATTTCTAGCTATCTGAAACTACCTAAGAATTGAAAATCCGTTTATACTGCTCAAAACGCATGGCAGATAAGAATATTATCACTACCACACAAAACCTACCAGAAATTTGGGGATCATTATTACACGTAGAGCATTACATAAACTTCACAAAAAAAGTTGAGACTGCGGAGTTTCAGGTGATTTACAAAAGAAAATACTTTTAATACACCTTGATATTTTATTTTATTTTATTTTATTTATCTACTACACATCACTGTTTTAAAAGTCATGTCTCGTTACATACTCACTATATCTTGCTAATCAGGAATATTTTTCATTGACTTCGAACATAATCCGTATTAGAATTGTATTTTCCCGGTTGAATAACAAATCTATAATTTGATGTTATCAATACACAATTTCTGTGTTCTTCTTTCAAACTCTTAGCTGTGTTACTCGCCTGAATCTATTAAAATCTTACGTTAACATTTTATATTAAGATCACTTTATTCATAGAATTCAGTAAAGTTTTACTGACTCTGTATTATGAGGTTTCGAAACTTTGATTTTATCAAGAAAAAGTTTTCACTAAACTTTATTTCAAAGAATTATTTCAGTCTAAGCATGAGAGAATTGAGAAAAGTGATGGGAATGAAGATTCGAAGGAGGAAAAGGAGGAAGTTAGGAATGTAAAGGCAAACAAGAAAATCATGTAAAAGAAAAAATTTATATATCTGCATATAAAGAGGGAGGAATAGGAAAGAAACAAAAACATAAAAAGACCACGAAATAATAAAATCCAGCTTAGAATTTAAAGATGTAAAAATCGTATACATAAAAATTGTTGATAGATACATAGATAGATAGATAACAATTTCATGACTTTATAACATTTGAATAAAAGTATAGATGGGAAACAGAGGATGGTAGGGATAAGGGAGTAAGGGAGAAGATACAGGCAAAGCGTAAGAAAAGATGAGTGGCATGAAACAACTGATGGTTTTAGTTGTCAAGAAGCGTGTTTACTATAATTATTAATCTATGACTTGCACTTATTGCATCTTAATTCTGTCGCTTTTTATCAAAATCACCTTATTGTCATTTTTCGATCGTTAGGAAACAGCGTGGATCAAAATCAAGGCTCAACAGAGGATCATTCGTTGTTTCAAATATACACTGCTTACTAATTAATGAACGTAGAAGAAAGAATTTGAAGTTGACTCAGGTTAAACTAAGAAAAAAATGATAGATAGATAGATAGATAGATCCCTAGACGAGCAGGATGCGACACGAGGTCAAGTTTTTAAGAAGAGTTTAACAGGTTTGAATTCCGAGTTTTCCTTCTCCTAGACTGGTTGACATACCAAAGCTAAAGAACACAGGCATTTTTTCTTTTTAAATGGAGGAATAATATACTAAAAATTAAATTACCAAAAAATCCGGAAAGCATTGTGTACAACATTTGGAAGCCCTGGACCGCTGATAAAGGCCAGTTAGTTCCATGTTCAAAATGTGTCTATTTTGCTGAAAACATTCAAATTATGACAAACAGAATTATCTGATCCATGACCGAACTAAAAGAATTTTCGGAACACCAGTGAGTGAAATAGAAACGGAGAAGAGAGGAGTAAGCTATGGATTAAAAGAATATATTCCAATTCGTAGTTGAAAGATTTCTCCGATGAAATGTATTCTTTTAACTGATTAATTTTTTTTTTCATTCTTTTTAGTTTACATTTAAGATAATATATAGAAATATGTAACTCTATGCTGGTAAAAAGTCTAAAACATTTTCATGATTTTTTTTTTTTTTTGTGTGGGGACTTCAATCGATTATTGCCCAGTCGGCTGGGGCTGGAGAATACACCGATTGCTTCTCTGTTGAGGGGTATGAACCCTCAACGAGTGTCCTGATATGACACTAAGCAATCTAATGGTGAGGTTCTAATGATGTGGGAGATTTGGGAAAAGCAGAGCACCCTTTCATTGCTATCGCTCTAGGTCCACTCTGACTCGACGTATAAGCACCTGATAGGGCCCTATCAATGGGTTAAATAAAACTAATATGTGTACTTATGCTAAACTGAATTGTTTGATGTAGAAATGTTTTTGACATTGAAACTATACTTACGCTAAACTGAATTGTTTGAAATAGAACTGTTTGACTAAACTGAATTGCTTGAAATAGAAATGTTTTTGACAAATTATGTACACATGCTAAACAGAATTGTTTGAAATAGATCAGATTATTTGTATAAAATTGGATTTGGCATTAAATAACCTACAAAGGTTGATATGCCATAAAACCCAAAAAAACAACCAACCAACCAACAAACATCCAGTCGATTTTTATTTTTAACATTTCGTGCTCAGTTGCAGAATATTTTTTAGTTAGTAATTTTCGAAAAAAACGGAAAAAGTTTTCATTCAAATTTCTTTTTACCTTCAAAAATTTATCGTATTACAATAATTCTTTATCGTATGAATTATTTTTATATTTCAAATATAATTTTTGAAAAGTGTAACCGTAAATTTGTGAGTGGTTTAAAAGAACATAATATTGATTTTTTTTTTAATTTTTCAAATTATATCAATTTAAATTAAGTTCTTAATTGCCTGTTGAGTTAAGGTGATCAAAAACTGTTCGTTTGATTCATTTTCTTTTTCACCCGATAAAAATAACAATAACAAGAAGTGAAGGATTCAAACTGTGTCCTAATTTCTACGTGGAAATTTTCACCTAATCGTATGAAGGAAAATTTCGCTCATTCATATAAATGAAAATTTCGCCTATTCGTATAAATGAAAATTTCGTTCATTAGTATAAATGATAATTTTGTTCATTAGTATAAATGAAAATTTCGCCTATTCCTATAAATGAAAATTTCGCCTATTCCTATAAATGAAAATTACACCTATTCATATAAATCGAATTTTTGCATTTTCGCATAAATGAACATTTCGCCTAAGCGTATAAATGAATGTTTCGCCAATTCGTATAAAAGAAATTTTCGCATTTTCGTATAATGAAAATTTCATGTTTTCGTATAAATGAAAATTTCGCCTATTCCTATAAATGAAATTTGCGGGGTTTGTATAAATGAAAATTTGGGGTTTTCGTATAAATGAAAATTTCGCCTATTCCTATAAATGAAATTTGCGGGGTTTGTATAAATGAAAATTTGGGGTTTTCGTATAAATGAAAATTTCGCCTATTCCTATAAATGAAATTTTCGGGGTTTGTATAAATGAAAATTTGGGGTTTTCGTATAAATGAAAATTTCGCCTATTCCTATAAATGAAATTTGCGGGGTTTGTATAAATGAAAATTTGGGGTTTTCGTATAAATGAAAATTTCACCGATTCGTATAAAGGAAAATTTTGCCTATTCCTATAAATGAAATTTTCGGGGTTTGTATAAAGGAAAATTTGGGGTTTTCGTTTAAATGAAAAATTTACCGATTCGTATAAAGGAAAATTATGCCTATACATAGAAATGAAATTTTCGCGTTTTCGTATGAATGAAAATATCGTCTATTTCAATAAATGAAAATTTTACGTATTTATATAAATGAAATTTTTGCCTATTCATATAAATAAAAATATCATCTATTCGTATAAATGAGAATTTTGCCTATTCGTATAAATTAAATCTTCGCCTATTCGTACAAATGTAAATTTCACTCGTAAAAATGAAAATTTTGCGTTTTCGTATAAATGAAAATTTCGCATTTTCGTAAAAATTAAAATTTGACGTTTTCGTAGAAATGAAAATTTTGAGTTTTGGGTATAAATGAAAATTTTGCCTGTTCGTATAAATGAAAAATTCACTTATTTATATAAATGAAATGTTCGCATTTACGTATATGTGAAATTTTTGTGTTTTCGTATAAATGTTCACGTATAAATGAAATGTTCGCATTTTCGTATAAATGAAAATTTCGTATAAATGAAATTTCGCGTTTTCGTATAAATCAAAATTTCGCCTAATCGTATAAATGAAAATTTTGCCTCTTCGTATGAATGAAAATTTCGCGTTTTCGTATAAATCAAAATTTCGCCTAATCGTATAAATGAAAATTTTGCCTCTTCGTATGAATGAAAATTTTGCGTTTTCGTATAAATCAAAATTTCGCCTATTCGTATAAATTAAATTTTGGCATTTTCGTATGCATGAAAATTTCGATTATTTGTATAAATGAAAATTTTGCCTCTTCGTGCAAATGAAAAGCATTCATTCATTGGAGAAATAGTTTTTCTTTTTCTTTTTTAAGAAAAGTTTCTGAATTACACTGATAAGAAATTAATACATATTTTGTTATAAGTAATATAAAAAGTATTTGTTTAAAAAATCAACATTTGAATTATTGATAATCAATGTTTTCGTTAATTTTTTTTTTTTTACCCTTTAAAAATTTAAAAATAAAGTTAAGTACAGTAAAAAAAAAAAAAAGAAATGAAAATGTGTTCTTACAATAAAAAGAATAAAACAGTATTCTGAAAAGGTACCTGTTGGTTTGAAACATTTTCATGATTCTTTTAAGTTGTCCAAAAAATTAAGTTTTTTTTTTTTACAATTAGTGCTAAAGTACCAACCAATAATTTTTGAAAAAGCATATTTAAATTTTGACGATGAAATATGAGATATTAAAACATGGCAAGTTTTAAGAAGTATAGAAGAGTCCCCTCTTTTTTGTTAAAGTATATAGATAACTGAAGTGTTCCACAAATTGATTAATTGTTTTTTAATTATTGAATAACCTCATTTAATCAGAAAAAATCAAAATATGAATTTTGTACTTTTCCATGTTATATTAAAGTGTATGCGCGATTTTAATGCTTCATGACATCTCTTTTCAGAGTTATAAGTCGACATGTACAAATTAAAGCAGATGTGACTCCTTTATATGAATATAAATATTATTACTGATTGATTTTAACGGCATGTTAACCCGTTTAAGGTTATTTTAACCTAGAGGATGGGGAATAGTGTTCATTGCGCGTTCGTATTTACATTTTTAGTGTAGTCGTTTCTTCTTTGGATGTTTTTTTTTGGGGGGGCGGGGTTGAATACGATCTTCTCAAATAAGAATAATTTTAAATAGATCTATTTGACCCATAGAGGTGATCCTAAAATAAACTACCATTTCAAGTCAGAGTGGACCTAGAAGTAATAGCAAAGAAGAGGTATTTCATATTCCTCTGATGTCCAGAAGTGGAACCAGACCGCAAGATGCAGTTTGGAGTCATACTCAGGAACCCCATCTTTTTTAAGGGGTCGTACCCCTCTGTAGGTTTTATAATCAGTGTATTCTTAGTCTCGCCAACAGCGCGGGTTAGAAAAAAATCACTTAGGAAATTTGAGACTCAATTTAAGATGTGAAAGGATTTTTTTGACACAGTTGGTGACGTCTTTTCGATTCAGGAAAGTCACTTTTCTCCATTATGATAAGATTTCAACCGATATATTTGAAGTAGAGAATTAGAGATGGGAATCAAACAGTTATTACCAATCCGGATCAGAGTGGACCTGGGAATAATGGCAGTGAAGGGGTATTCCACACATCCAAGATTTTCAAGACAGCATCTTCACCATTAGATGCAGTTAAATGCCATATACAGGTCTATCCAACAAGGGATTCAGTCAGCGAATTATAATCCCCACCACCAACGATTGGGCTGAGAAAATTTTTAATTACTAGTTCCGGGATTTTCAGTGATTGTCATTTTTCAATAGCAGAAATTCTTCAGAATAGCATATTTTACATGACGCCCACCACTTTTCTGCCCTTAGTACAGAAAATCGGCTATTTGCGAAAACCGCACCGGAAATGGAACATCATCTTAAGTTTTTGGTCACAGAAACAAGACTCATCTTCATTACAAATAATGATTTGATTTTTTAATATTTTCATGTTACTGTAACATAACATTACCTAGTCGGCTGGCGGGGCTTAAAATACGCTGACTCTATCCCCTCCAGAGGAGTAAGAGACACCAAAAAGTGGTGCCCACCCCTTCATTGCCATTGCTCCCAGGTCCACTCTTGCCCGGAATGGTAGCACCTGATAGGGCCCTGTCTATTGGTTAAATAGAACTAACTGCCGACTCATGCTAAACTGAATTATCTGAAATAGAACTGTTTTTACATTTACTCTGTATATTGCCCAGTCGGCTGGGGCTGTAGAATACACCGGCTGCACCTCTGAGGAGGGGTAAGACCCCCCCATGGGTGTCCTGGATATGACACTAAAATATCTGATGGTGAAACTCCAGTAATGCTGGAGCTTGGGGAATGCGGAGCACCCCTTCATTGCCATTGCTCCCAGGTCCACTCTGGCCCGGATTGATGACACCTGATAGAGCCCTATCTATGGATTAAATAGAACTAACTGCCTACTTATGCTAAACTGAATTGTTTGTATTAAAACTGTTTGATTAAACTGAATAGCTCGAAATAGAAATGCTTTTGACAATTAAACTGTACTTACATTTAAACTGCATGCCTATGCTAAACTGAATTGTTTGAAATGGAACGGTTTTTAACATTAAAGCTGTATTTACACTAAACTGAATTGTTTACTATTTTTGACATTTAACTATGTGTTAACCAAATCTGTACTTATACTAAACTGAATTAGCTGAATCAGAACTGTTTGAATAAACTGAATAACTTGAAATAGAACTGTTTTTGACATATAAACTGTGTACTCATGCTAAACTGAATTTTTAAAAATAGAACTTTCTATTTTCGTAAAAATGGATTTGGCGTTAAATAACATACAAAAGTTGATATGCCATAAAACCCAACCAGCCAACCAACTAAACTGTATCTGATGGTGAGGTTCCTGTCCTGGTGCTCTGTCATTACACCCGGGTCCACTCTGAGCTGGAGTGGTAGTATCTGTTAGGGTCCCATCTAGGGGTCAAGTAGATCTGCATGCAAATTATTTGTTTTAGATAGGAATACTTGATATAATAAAACCGTATGCCAAAAAAAAAAAAGCTCGAAAGAAACTGTATAAAAAAAACTGTATGAAAGTATAAACTTATAACGTACACAAATCCCTGTTGGCATAAAATAACCACAGACAGATTGGTATGCTGTTAAAATCAATCAGTTATATAAGGCTATAAAAAAGGCTCATTGCAGTGCGTCTTTTGCAGCAAAACAGTGATAAGATCCTCTAACTTAGAGAATAACGCAATTTCCAATCCAATTTGTAATTTAATGATAATAATGACAGTTTGTCAAAAGGCCAAAAGTACGAGCGGGAAGACCTTGTGGCGTAAGGATCATGTCGTTGGTTATCAGATTATAGTAAGCGACTTCGAACTTCAGTCGCGCAATCACATTCACTTTTGGACTAATACTTTTGGAAAGGTATAACCCCATCCCCTTATTCCCACAGCTATGGGTTACATAGTACCACTAATCTTCTTTCATAAAGATGGCTTTGGAATTAAATGACCCATGAAGGTTGATATCCCATTAAACAAAGAAACCTTAAATAATACCACTGTTGTATTTCTACAAGAACGGCTTTGGCATTAAATGACCCATGAAGGTTGATACTCCATTAAACAAAGAAACCTTAAATAATACCCCTATTGTTCTTCTACAAGGATGGCTTTGGCATTAAATGACCTATGAAGGTTGATAAGCCATTCAACAAAGAAATCGAACCAAACCAGAAACATAAGACACACATCGAGAATCAAACTCACAAAAAATAGTTTACTAGTTTAGGTCGTAAACGACTATAGGATGTAAGACACCCACAAACGATTATTGATAAGAGAAAATCGTGAGTGTTTTTGTACTTCCACGTGGGTTGTCCTCAATTTCACAAATGCCTGGCATGATGTAAAGGAACTTATATTTGATAAAAATTGTACATCTATTCTCAAGTGATTAATTAAGTTAATTTAAGATGTATACAAATCAAAATAGTTTTAAGTTATGCATTAAATACTGTAAGTTTAATTTAAATCGATTCTTCTCAGTTTAATTTTTGCTTCTTTTGTGACAAACACGCTGACATGAATTATAAGCAGCCAACTATTTTTGGCATCAACTGACATAAGTGACAATAGAAGTCTCCTCTCTCCAAGTAAAAGGAAGGAATGAGACCGCTTCGTACTTGTGTCCCCCAAGAAGTTGCCAGAATAAACTTAAACCTAACGTCGGATTGCGTTACAGATTCCTATTCATGATTTCCTATACAGTTACTCTTCTCTTAAACTGGTTGCCAACCAAAACTACTTACAATAGCCTATCTATTTCAGCCTGTTCATATTTATTCATCTCTACTCAAAAGACACACGGACTCTTATATATATATATATATACATATATATATATATATATATATGATTCGGTGTATTCGAATTATTTCATCTCATTCAGTTCGTATTTATCTATCTATCAATTTCGGCTTGTTCATATTCATTCAACTCAGTCTGCTCATATCTGTCTATCTATGATAATCTTCAAATAAAAGCTGTTATTTTCTTAGAAATCCGAAAAGACTTTTTTGAAATTAATTCTCAGATTACAAATAAATGTCCCCAAATATTTTTGTAATTTCAAAATGACTTCGTTTTTCATTTAATCCAAAATTTATAGCAAAAAACATACAGTTGCCGAGTATTTACGGTCCCATGGTCTCGTTTCCCACTGAGTGCTTTCACCTGAGACTTTAAACTAAACTTAACATTACACTATTCCATATTATGGTTGGTTTGAATATGTCTTGGTAATCTTTCGATGGCTGTGTTTTTATTCTCATCTATAGAAGCCACCCTTATAGATGAGCAGCAGTAGTTCCCCTTCAAACTATTTGATCCTGACCGTTGTCCTGTGGGATTCATACGCCCAGCACTTGGTTAGGTATGATGTTGAGCCGTCTCTGGGTTTGTCCGCCTTTACCTCCACCATGCTGCTTCCAATGGCTTTCGAAAAAAAATATCCTTCCCGACTCCTGCTTGTATTAAGTTTTCACTCAGTAAAAGCCTAGTTACTTTTTAAATTCATCAGAGAGTCATTATTTATAGTCTCTGGGTTTGTCCGCCTTTACCTCCACCATGCTGCTTCCAATGGCTTTCGAAAAAAATATCGCATCCTTAGAGGCATTTTATTTTAACTTAGATTTTCAAACTGTTATAAATTCCAAAAGAATAAGCATCTTTTACCTCAACTGCAACTGAAAATTATTAGTAATCAACTGGATATCAAAATAGGACAGCTTAGGCAAGAAGAACTCGACTCAGTACAAAAAAAAATTAAATATAGGAAAGCAGCAGGGCTTGATGAGATACCCCAAGAAGTATGGAAGACAAAGGAATTCGACGACATACTGCTCCGACACTGTAATGAAGTATATAACCAGAACACAATAGACAAATGGACAAAGGGATGCATCCTCCCCTTCCCTAAGAAGGGTGACCTCGGATTAACCAAGAACTAGCGATATATAACCTTCACATCCATACGCAACTGCAAAGAACCAAAAATTGAGAAAATACTCGGGAGATCCAAAATGGCTTTCGGAGAAATCGATCCATGACATCACAAATTTTGACTATCCGTCGAATTCTAGAAAAAAAATTGAGGCAACAATATTATTCGTCTACTTCTCCAAGGCTTTTGACTCCATACACAGAGGGAAGACGGAGCAAATACTTCTCGCCTATGGAAAGTCTGGAAAAAGCAGCTGATGGCATAGGCCTCGATGTCAACGCAGATAAGACGGAATACATGTACTGTAATCAAAGAGGCCACATCTCCACACTAAAGGGTGGGCCTTTGAAACTAGTGGAGAAGTTCAACTACTTTGGAAGCAGTGTCCCATTAACCGAGACAGACATCAACACGCGACTAGAAAAGGCATAGACAGCTATCGATAGACTGTCGGTCAGGTCTGACTTCCATATGACCAATAAAATAAAACGCAGTTTATTCCAAGAAACAGTCATGTCGATACTACTATATAGATGCACTACATGGACGTTAACTAAACGTATGAAGAATAAGCTTAACAGCAATTACACTAGAATGCTGCGAGAAATATTGAACAAGTCCTGGAGGCAACATCTCACAAAACAGCAGCTGTACGGACACCTACTAGCAATCACGAAAACTATCCAAGTTAGACGAACCAGACATGTGGGACACTGTTGGAGAAGTAATGACAAGCTCATAAGTGATATACTCCAGTGGACCCCTTCACATGGACGAGCAAAGGCAGGACGACCAGCTAGAACCTATATACAACTGTTCTGTTCCGATACAGGATGTAGCCTTGAAGACCTTCCGGAAGCGATGGAAGACAGAGACGGGTGGCGAGCGAGGGTCAGGGAGATCCATGCTGGCAGTATGACATGATGATGATGATGCCATACTAAGCCATTCTGTGTGAATACAAAGTTCAGATAGCATGATTCCAAACTCACACAATATATCGGGAAAAGACTAATAAACACACTCTGCAATACATAAGAATGTATATCAGAGCAAGAAATTTAGTAATCTGTGCGATTTCCAAATGAACTATTCTGTAATGTCAATAACACTTAAGTTATAATGGAAAGCACAACATGAAACTTTCTTGGAATTATTCAGCTTTGCTAGCCTGACAAACAGTTGATGAAAGACACATGAGTAATTTGACCCTATTAAGTGACTACATATCAAACAAATGCGATTTAGGTTTCATTGAAGAGTGAATACGGAAATTTTGCACGGAAATTCGGAGACATAAGGATGATGGTCGACACGATAGATATAGTCGGAGCGTATTTCCTTTGGGCCATTGTAAGAGTTCCTAATGGCCTTAATGAAATCGGTGTTAATGTCTGGCATAATGAAATAAATTGAGATAGGCGAGAAGCCGAGGGAAATATTCTCTTTTGGTGACATCACTCTCAGTCAGAGTGGAAAACAAAACGTAAGAGGGAGAGAGAGAGGAGGGGGAGGAAAGTTAGAGGATAAATGGTAAGAGGAAAAATAAAATAGAGGATAAGAAGGTATAAAAAGATTTAAAAGAGGTAAAAGGAGAGAAATTGTAATGGAGGAAGATGGTTGGGAAATTGACAAGCAGTACTCAATTTGGACATTTAGGGGTGTAGTTACTTAGGGGTGTACTCACTTTTGTTGGCAGGGGTTTAGCTTTTAATGGTTATATTTTCAGTTATTTTGAGGGGAAAATAAATTAATCCTGTTATATAAGCTGCATACATTGTGTCAAAGTGTCATTTTGTCAGTGTTGTCCCATGAAGAGATATGCTTAAATATCTGCAGAAATGTGAGGGGTGTACTCACTTTTGTGATACACTATATATATATATATATATATATATATATATATATATATTAAACTTCTTTTAAACATGTTCAATTAAATAAGATTGACACTTTGCTTTTGCCTATTTTATCTTTGATCCGTTCCAGTTCTCGTATGGACTGTTTGATGCCCGGATGAAATGATTTAAAAAAGGAGCCATATTTTTCCTGAGTACTTTCAGCCTTTTCCACTTGCTCTTCTTCCTAATCCTAATATAAGTGCATACGACTCGCCAATGCGTTTGTCATTTCACTGTTCGTTCGCTCGATGATGGCTCTTGCAGGACCCGAAAGTACTTGGAAAAATATGGCACTTTCTTTAGTTTATTCCATCCATATTTCAAACGTCTTATATGAAGACTTGAATGGGTCTAATATGAAATAGGTAGAAACAAAGTGTCTGTCCAACTCAAATAACTAGATAGATTGATAGTATATCCGAGATAATAAAGGAAAAATATGATGAAAAATCTTATAAGTACTATTTTAGACGCTTTCTTTTTCAGGCTGCAATTTTTTAAAAATGAGATATTGGAGGTGTAAAGTCTTTATATCTGAGGTAATGGATACTTGCTAGGTATGGACTATTACCAAGATGAATCGATAAGATGAATGATGATTAAAGACAGAGGGAGAACGAACATCTGCTGCTATGCCTGGTACATTCCTTTATTGACCAAATCCCCCGGATGTAGTTGGGGCCGTAACCCCTGTGGCCTCAGAGGTTATTTCCCTTTTCTTAGTTAGGATATTACAGGAGGGATTTAAGAACATTTCCAATGTATTCAATTTCGTAATATACGTATTGGAAGTTTTAAGTCTTAAGAGTTCTGAAATTAAGTAAAGTTGGCGACCGTAGTCGAGGGTGACCCCAAGTCCCCCTTTTCGATAGCTACTACACCAAGGTGTAAAGGAGAGCACTACTCCTTTCCCTGGATTGCTCCACTTTACCCTTGATCTGTACCTTATAATGCTGAGTGTTAAGCAAGGAGGCATCAAGTACCACTTTTTAAGTCTTTGGTATGACTTCACCTGGGATTGAACCCAGGTCTCCTGAACCATTGGCGAACACTATAACCATCACCTATTATAGGCCTGTTTTCTTTTATTTCTTTTTTTATGCTTTTTTATGGTTAAGAAATCGCTTTCATTGAACTTCATATTTACATTTTTTATGTAATTGTTTCTTTAGAGGTTTTTGTTTGTTTTTTGGCGGTGGGTCGTTTTTTGTTTTTATTTTTGTTTTTTTCGCACACAGCTATTTAATTATTTCTATCTAATATAAATAATTTGCTCACAGTAATATGACTACAAGTAACTAATAATAATAATTCATAGTAAATGATTAAACAGTTCTATTTGACTTATAGATGGGACCCTAACAGGTATTATCACTTCGGGTTAGAGAGAACTTGGTGTTACATAATAAACTGACGAAATCTATTTTTGACAAGAAGTATAGAGTTTGAAGAAGAAATTCTACTCAAATACTTTCGTGTCAACATATTTTGAATGACAGTATATGAACTCAGGATCAATCTGAGATCGATCATGTGATCCAACAGTCGTAGTAGTTGGAAAGTTATCGTTAGTTAGTTCTTAGATGTCAGCTAGCATACATGTGTAATAATGAGTGTGTATAGCGTTCTAGACATTGAATCACTCCCTGATGAACACGTCTATTATGTAGAGAAGAAATAATAAATGAAGATATGCATAAAAGTAGACTGTTGGTTATTCTTCCTGGTAGGAAATGTTTTCTGTATTCACAGCATGAGTCTGTGAAAGAAGAAGTGAGCTGGATCCTCATCAAACACAGCAAGAAAGACCGGATAATTAAAAGCATCGTGAGGTAGCAGAGAGCAGTAATTTACTTAGCTTATTACTAGACTGTATGAATAGAGCATCCAAAAAGACTAGAACTCCCTTGTGAAAGTTTGCTAGTCAGGCTTGCTAACCATTACACCACTCGAGGTGCTCATCTAACACAATGACTAATGGCAATGAAGGGGTAAGACTTTCTCCGAAAGGTTGTCCTGGATAGGACACCCTTTCGGGGAAAGCCTTACCCCTCTGCTGGGGATCAGACCGTATTCTAAGATCAACCGAGGGAGTGGTTGTCGCGATGGGAGTTCTTGGTTATTTTTCGGTATAATTTACTCTTCAATGGTGTAGTGGTTAGTGTGCACCAAAGGCCCTGGAGACCTGGGTTCAATCCCTGGTCAAGTCATACCAAAGACTCAAAAAGTAGTAATTGATTCCTCCTTGCTTAACACTAAGCATTAGAAGGTACCTATCAATAGTTAAGAGGAGCAATCCCGGGAAAGGAGTAGCGCTCCCTCCTACACCTCGGTGTAGCAGCTATTGAAAAGGGAGCTCACCCTCGACTACGGTCGTGGTCGTCAACTTTACTTCTACTTATTCTAAATCAGTAAAAATCGAGGAAAGGTGAAGAATGATTAGTTTCTATTTCATAGGTGAAACCTATGGTTGTTTATTATTTGTTTATTTGGTCAGAAAATTCAATAAATACCTAATTCTGCCTTCTAATTCTTCTCTAATTGCTATAAATTTAAAAAAAAAACTTCGGCATTCAACTAGTTACAAGTATTTTCAAACAATTAAGAACTTAATTAATGAAGCAGACAAGGAAGCTACGTAAGAGTCAGTCTGAAATAAAAGACAAAAGAGGTTTACGCGAAATTTAGTTCAAATACATCTTAACTATGAACATTTAAGCTGTCGATTCTTTTAATACATACACACACACACACACACACACACACACACATATATATATATATATATATAGGAAGCTGATCATGAGGAGACACATTTAGAGCACCACACAGGTATTTATATCATTACCTTTGAGATTTTTGAAATGTTCATATCGATGAGATGCAAAAAAAAAAAGCTTTTCGACAAATAGCGGAATGCTTTTTAATAAAGGGAGACAATTTAAATGCACTTGTCGCTTAAGGATTTTAAAACGATGCTCACGTGTTCCTTTATAAGGATAACATGAAATATCTAAAGCTTATGGAATCCACTGCAAACGAACAAAGGATTAGATGTTATAACATATCTCATTTTCTTGCAAAATTTACACTCAAGCAAAAGAAAAACCTACTTAATTTGGCATAGGTTTGAGTAAGATAAAGTTATCGCTTGAGAGTCACTAATTTTAATTCACTAATGCCTCATTGGCTTAGTGGGTAGAGTGTTCGCCAAGGGTCCGGGAGACCTGGGTTCAATCCCAGGTCAAGTAATACCAAATACTTTAAAAATGGTACTTGACGCCTCCTTGCTTAACACTCAGCAATATAAGGTACGTATTAAGGGTAAAGTGGAGCAATTCAGGAAAAGGAGTCGCACCCTCTCCTACACATCGGTGTAGTAGCTTTTGAAAAGGGAGCCTTCGGGTCACCCTCGACTAAGGTCACCAACTTTACTTCACTTTTACTTACTTAGTGAAAATTCATTATTAACAATATTTTACTTTACCAACAGCCCTGATATTTTCGAATTCTTTAATTCATATTTTAGATAAGGCAGGGAGGAGAACCTGTGTGTCGTGGCTTACATGCTTGACTGCAATATTGTATCAAGCGAGTTCGAACACCTTTCGCTCTATTCGTTTACTTTCGTAATAATACTTTCTTGTGTTCATATACTTTGAATGTGTTGTACAATGTTGGAAGATTCAATGACAAAATACATACACCATCATAGTGGCTTAGAGTATTTCTTTCAAGTGTTCATATATTTTGAATGTGTTGTACAATGTTGAAAAGTTCAATGATAAAATACATACACTTTTGGACTTATACTTTTACTAGTTGTACCAAGATCTGCTCTTCTAAAAGCCTTTTTTTGGTATTGAATAAACCACGAAGTTTGAATTCCCATTAAAAAAGGACCTAAACCATTAAATAACAGTCATAAGCACAATTTCAAAGTTCTTCGTTTCCTATTTTTAAGTCTCATAAAGAATGACTTACTTAATTACGTTACCTTGACAACTTCGTAGCCAGACATAATGTTCTCTCCTAAAATTCTAAACAATTCCAAATCATAAATGAAACCCATAAAAAATTTAAATGCTATAATAGATACCCCACGAAATTTGTTTTTCTAACTATTTTTCCATATATATATATATATATATATATATATATATATATATATATATATTAATCTTTACATCTTATCTATAATTCTGTGGGTGTGAAAAAACCCAGATTGTACATTTTGCAAATTCTACAAACTGATATGTGGGAAAGTTATTCAGTAAAAAAAATAAAGGAAAAGACGAAAAACACACGTGCTACTTCAAAATAATCAAACGGCGCGTATGTCTAATCAAAAGAAAAAAACACCGACAGAATTACCTAAGCTAAAACCTAATAAAGTGCTCAATACATGTGATAAAGCAAATATTATGAAAATTCCTACATGGCCAAGAGCAAGTCTACCTAGGTTTCACCAAACGGCTCTTCAGGATCACACTGGCGAAGTGGGTTTGGATAGAAATCATTTTATCGATTAAAAAGACCCCTTACCTATACAAAAATTAGCGTTAAAAAAAAAACAACCACTTTATTCGAGAAACCGACAAAAAATTTTTTTCCATTTTTCTACGTTGAACAATTTTTATCAATCCTTTTATTTACAATTAACCAATTTTTTCTATATCTGCAAAAGTAAAAATTTTTTAGACGTTTGGTTAAGTAATTCCTTTGGTTTATTATATGTTGCTATGGTTAATTTTTCCTCCATACATAGTTTACAATATCTATCCCCTCCTTATTTTTACTACATCTTTTAACGATTTCGCATTTTAATATAGGATCTATACCAAATTTGTTTTTGACTTCCCATACGTGATCCTATTTACCCAACCCCTCCGCTCGGGCAGGATATGACACAAGGTCAATCTTTTAAGCGGAGTTTAACAGGTTTGAATTCAGAGTTTTCCTTCTCATAGACTAGTTGCCTCACCAAGGCTGAAGAACCCAGTCTGCCCTACTATTTACCCATAGCTGGAGGGAGAATAATTGGATTCATACCTTTCCCAAGCGTGAAATGCAATCAGTCTCGTCCAGGATTTGAACTCGTGTGGCCGTGTCCATTTCTTACGATGATAACCATTATACCACAGGCACTTCCCACACGTGATTGGACTAATTAGTTTTATGTCTATATATTTCATGTAGGAAGCTAAGTTTATGATTGTAATATCTTTGTTTGAAAGGGCCTTGCGTTGAACCTTTCCACACTTTTTTTATCATTCCTATTGTTACTGTTTCTGCTCGGGTTGAGTATTTCAGCCTTATACTCTACACACTCTGTTTGACATCTTCCCTTGAGGGGGTAGTTTTCTTTCTTAACACGGTTACAATTTGGGGGTTCAGTATTTTTATTTCTCTGAAGCTTTTCTGAGTTGCCTCTACAAATTAATGTGAAAATGTTAGGCATACAGCCGTAACTTAATTTCAATGTTTTTATCAGATATTTTTGATAAATTATTCGTCTTAGGAAGATATTTTCCTAATATTTAAAAAAATGCCCTTCCTATTTTTGTAGCTACAACTATGTTATATTGAAGTATGAATCATAAAATTATCCTTTTCTTATTATTACTCCTATTCTGTATAGTTGTATTGCCTTCTCTACTTTTATATATGAATTTTTCTTTATATACACAATTTTTTTAAGGCTATTTCATAATATTGCTTATTTTGAGTAAAAATATCCTCGTTTAGTGAATTTGTTGATAACCTTATCATAAGGCTCAAAGGGAGACTCTCTTAGGGAGATTAGATCCGATATTTACATTGTTTTACTCAATTTTGTCCCTTACTTTTGGACGTTCCAAATTTGAAAATAAATAAATAATTGTTATAATTCTTTTTCTATCCTTTGCAAATGATTCAAATTTTAGTATGTTATTATGGATGATAACGACTACCAGTTGTCAAAATTACAGCTTTTCACACTTGTTATTTCTAACAAATATTAGGTTTTAAAATTTTGTCCCTTAGTTTTGGACGCAACTGTAGATGTTTAATATATATATATAGATAGATGTTATATATATATATACACACACATATATATATATATATATATATATATATATATATATATATATATATATATATAGTTTGATTGATATATATGTATGTACGAAATATCTTACATAGAGCGTATATATTAAAATCTGAGGAACGTATTGGGAAAATCTGACTTTTACTTCGCACTGTTGACTCAGTGTACGTTATCTTATATATATATATATATATATATATATATATATATATATATATATATATATATATATATATGCGCAATCGTTGCGTAATGAATACCGTCATAGGAAATGGACACGGAGACTGTTTGCATTTCCTATAGCTCCTGCACCCTTTGGAAAGATATAAATCCAACTTTTCTCCCTTCAGTTATGGGTAAATAGTAGGACAGACAGTTCTTTAAGCTTGGTTTGGAAACTGGTACAGGGGAAAGAATATTCTGAATTTAAGCATGTTAAACTCCGCCTTTTAAAATTGTTCGATGCAACTTTAGAAGAATAAGTCTAAAAGCGAAAATATTCAAATTATAAACCCTTAGAGTCCATTACTTGATGTTTTATGTGGATTACACAATCATCAAGTGGAAATATATATATATATATATATATACATATATATATATATATATATATATATATATATATATATATATATTGCAAAAATTCTTATTCATGTATGTTGTGATAAAACCCTTAAAATAACACTTGATAATGCGATTTCATTTTAACTTGAAGAATAAAACAATTTTCTCTTTAATTTGCAACAGAATAATAATCTTTTAAGGTCTTCTTCTAGGCGGAATGTCATTTATTTCATTCTCGAAGTTTTTTATATCACTGAGATAACTATGAAATGCTAATTAGAAAATGTTATTACTTTCTTAATAGAAGCACCAATATATTAATGAACTGCTGTTATATCGGGAGCCCAACGGATTCACGAGTAGTCTAGTACACATTTAAAAGAAGCAGCAAAATTTTGAGATAGAGATGTTAAAATTCGGAGTAAATTGAGGACGACAGAAAATTAAGAACACACGATAAGAAACAGAATTTTAAAAAATAAACGAAGCGAAAAAGGAAGAATTTAAAGATGAACTGGAAAATCAAAGATAAGAGAGAGAGAGAGAGAGAGAGAGAGAGAGAGGAGAGAGAGAGAGAGAGAGAGAGAGAGAAAAGATTGATATAAAAATCGAAAAAGGCAGACAAGAAATTTTAAAAGTCGAAACAAAATCGCTCGAAGACGACAGAAGTGAAAAGTTATGTTTCCAAGAAAAAAATTATTTAACAATATTGACAGACATTAATGCCATTTTTAGCTTTTCACCCTAAATAGATTCACATAACAACTAAAACTTGATTTTAAATGATTTCAAATTATCTGGAATCTTCGTTGTGAATGCTAAATCTTTCTCTAATGTGAGGTCACTGAGTTAAAAAATGAAAGATCACAAAACTTATAAACTTGGAATTCTGTCATCGACATTCTTCATCCAATAGAAATTCGCACAAGAAATCCATTTATATCTTTTATCCAATTAGAACGTTAATTAACAAATCCTTCTTGACCAATTTTATCCCTTCCTAGAGACGGCAAATTCTTATAATTAATTGCAATCAATAATACTGAAGAGTAAAAAATAACTTTTTTATCTGTTAGTAAAGGAGATTCTCTTCAAAAGTGAATTCCGATTCTTGGATTCAAAACTTAAATCAGAATGTAGCCATCACATCACATTTAGGCAACTATTGAAGCCATGGACTACAATCGATCATTTGGAAGTTAGATTTATCCGATAAAATAAAACGCAATTTCTTCCAAGCAGTGATCGTGTCAATTCTACTATATGGATGCACCACATGGACGCTGACTTAGCATATAGAGAAAAAGATTGACGAGAATTTCACAAGAATGCTACCAGCTATATTGAACAAATCCTGGAAGCAACATCCTAAAAAAACAGCGGCTGTACGGCCACCTACCTCCTATCTCAAAAACCATCCAAATAAAACGAACAAACATGTGGGACACTGCTGGAAAATTAAGGACGACCTCATAAGCGATATCCTCCTATGGACCTCTTTACATAGGCATGAAACTGTTGGACGACAAACTACAACTTACCTACAACTGTTCAGTACGGACACAGGTTGCGTTCTAGAAGACCTACGGGAAGCAATGCTAGATAGGGACGAATGGCGAGAAGAGTCAGAGAAATTCGTGTTAGTTGCATGACATGATGATGTTATGTAATATTTACACAAAATTACTCGGCATGCCATATTATATGGTATTTTGTATATTATATTGTTTATCGTCTCAATGAAAATTAAACAAGAGTATCGAAACATAGTAAACAATTTATCATATTACATCAGATTTTAAAAAATTATTTAGATTGTATTTTTTTAATATATCTAATTTTAGAAGTGTACATTGTTTTTAGACACTTGTTCATATTTCATCCACATTCTGATTTATGTATATGTTTTTTTGTTTTTGTTTTTTTTTGTTGTTGTTGTTGGTCTTGTTTTTGTTTTATTATTTTGTATTCGACTTCCTTGGTGGGTATTTGGCATAAATATTAAACCAGTTTGATTTAATCAACTTAGTTTTAGAAATAAGTATTTTCATACGTTCTGTCATACTCATCCGAAGTATGTTTCATTTTATTCATATTTTAATACGATATTTCTTTGTCAGATTTTTTTCATTCATTTGTGTTTCAGATGCATAAAATCAGTATACTTCCAACTGTTTTTTTTATTTCGTATTTCGACTATTTTAATCCGAGAATACAGGTAGTTTTAACATATGTAGGGAAGTTTTAGTCGTTGTGAATATATATATATATATGTGTGTGTGTGTGTGTGTGTGTGTGTGTGTGTGTGTGTGTGTGTGTGTGTGTGTGTGAATAGTGTTTTTATTATGGTCCACTTAGAATTGTAAATATTTAACATGTTAAGTAATATTTTTAAAAATTGATTTGTAAACTCACCGCTAGATCCGAGCCTTGCCAAAGAAAAAAGTGTCAACGCTACGTAGGCATGGTTAAAACAACTTTCTGGCAAACTGGTTGGCTTAAGTAATAGCCAATCGAGAGCATGGAAACAAAGGTCTACGTAGGCAAATCTTTATAAAGCGAACTTAGCTGGTAGCATTTTAGTTTTCTGCGGCGTACCGGGGAGTAATTAACCCGAGTGGGGTCGACTTGGCGAGGGGAGTATTATGTTGAAAGACCCAAAACCTCCTAATGATCCAGCTAAAAGACATAACTGATGACGCTACCAAGTGCCTTTTTTAATCAAACAAGCGTATGTCTTTTTCATTGCATCATATTATAACAGAGTTGAGTGACGCAGCGCGGATTTTAAAAGAATAAAATCAGTACATTGTTTTGTTTTTTGTTGTTGTTTTTTTTTTGTTGTTGCTTTTGTTTTTTTGTTTGGAAGAGTGATACAATATATTGTCAAAATGTGAAGGAAACGAGAAATGTTTTTAATTTTTAGCAAGCAGAGAAAATACAAAAACATATGAAATTGTTGTTTTTTTTAACCAGAGAAAGAAAGAAAGGAAAGCTAATATGTATTTGTCATCGGAAAGACAATTAGCCAATGCAGGAACTAGGGTCACGAAGGCGCCAGCCAGGTGCAAGTCGATTGTATAGGAAAAATCAAACTTTGAGAGACTGAAATTTTTTACTTAATTTTGGAAGTGAGTAATTTGCTAGACATGACGTATGGATCATGCAATGAGAGAGAATCGCGCCTCCCCCGCGCAGATAGAAAGGCACAGTGGCCGACACATAGAAGTAGGCAAAAACTCTTCCTCCTCCTTGAGTGGTAGGCACAAGGATTAATCGTTGGGATAGCAGAAAGCAACAGTAAATGGAATTAATTTTTGAAGATTAATTAACGAGAAGACCGTTGATGAGATACGCCTACTTGGAAATAAGAGAAACAATTATATAAATTCAGTTTTTGTCGAAAAGTGAGAGTTGCCGAGTGGGAAAGACAGTTGGACAGATTGAAGAGAAACAGCGGTGAACCCCTAATATTCTGCATTTGAAGCCTTGAGCCAGTCCTTCTGAAACAGAGAAAAATCTTGAATTGATGTGCTGAATAGCTGAATTATAGTTATATCTACATTTCCACACTGACACATGCAATTGCATTCAATTCTTTGTTAGGGGAGCCTCCGTGGCGTTGTGGTTAACGTGCAAGACTGCAACATCATCGTATGCAAGTTCGAACTTCAGTCGCTCTATTGCGTTCAGTCTAGGACTAATACCCTTAGGAAAGGTGTGAATCCTTTATTTCAATGACAATGGGTTAAATACTACCTCTATTGTCCTAGAATAATGGCTTTGGCGTTAAATAATCTACGAAGGCAGCTTTGTCAATTAAACAAGGGAACTAAACCATAGCTGGGTATAAAAGAGAGGAACGCGTGCCTTTCCTAAGGTCATTAACGAAAAACTGAAAAATAAATAACTTCATCCAGGATTTGAACTCGATCCGCTGATTTCATTTCCTAAGATGTGAGATAGTATATGCTCCCTATTTATTGATCATTTTCTTCTTAGCTGAAATAGAAAATGTTCTAAACAACTTAATATACAGTTTTAAAAGACACTAAATTTTAAATGGATCTTTACTCTATGCGACAGTTTAATTTCTGGTAATCTTTCAGTACAAGTCGAAAAATAAAAGATGCTAAAAGCTGATTCTCGCTAATAAGAACCATACAAACATTTTTTCATTATCTCGAATAAAAATAAATAAAAATAATAATAATAAACAGTAACTTCCCAGCAAAATAATAAAGTAAGATTATTGAACAATATGGCCGAAAACCTCTTTTCGATGTTTTGAACATTAGTTGCGAATTGTCTTCATTCAAGCGTGCAAAAAAAAAATCCACGATGCGCAATTTTAAATGGAAAAGAAAGACAAGCAAATATTTTGTTTTATTTTTGCATTACATTGTCTTCAAGATTTGCTTTATTGTCCCTCCTTACAGCAAACTAAAAGAAAAACGCAAAATGAAGCGAAAATTATCTTTTCCTTTTTAAAATAACAACCGCTGAACTTAATCTGTTATTTTAGGAGTTTGCATTAAGCATCATTTTTATATACGTTGCTTATCTAATATGGTCTGTCTCGTTTAGATAAAAAGCAATGAAACTGAGGGCTCAACTTTTGGAACAAGCATTTCAATTAGAATTTCAGTTATTGTTTTGAGTAGTAAAACTGCCTTTCTTTCTCCCTCTCTCTATCTCTCAATCTCTCTTTCTCTCTCTCTCTCTCTCTCTCTCTCTAGATAGATAGATAGATAGATAGATGTGTATGTAATCTCTCTTTCTCTTTATATGTATGTGCTTGTGTGTGTGATCTCTATCTCTCTATGTCTCTCTCTCTCTAGATAGATAGATATGTGTGTGATCTCTCTTTCTCTTTATATGTTTGTGTTTGTGTGTGTGATCTCTCTCTCTCTCTCTGTCTCTCTCTGTATATATATATATTTATATATGTGTGTGTGTGTGTGTGTGTATGATTTCTCTCTCTCTCTCCCTCTCTCTCTCTCTCTCTCTCTCTCTCTCTCAAAGTATCGTTTATCTATTGCATTCATATCCTATGTGAGGACACGGGATGTAACCCTGAAGACCTGCCAGAGGCGATGAATAATAGGGAGAAATGGCGAGAGAGGGTCAGCGATATCCGTGCTGGCGGCACGACATGATGATGATGATTGCATTCATCAGAAAAGAGACCAAGATGTACGTAGAAGCCGATCAAAGGTGATCCCACTAACAAGGATAATCTTCTTTTCCTAATAAAGCAAACACGCAGTGAAAACCTTGATAACACTTTTATAGATATTTGTGGTTATTAGTTAAAGTGATTTGTCCACCCATCCCACCAAAAAAAAAAAACTGGCTTTAGCAGTAAACAACCCCACAAAGGTTGACATGCCGTAGAACCAAACAGCTAACCAGATAACAAAATAAATAGATTCAAAGATTTATTCAAAAAGATTTTCGGATATTAACACTCACGACAGAGTTCTGTAAAAAAAAGCACTCGGAGTTTATCACTGTAACTTAGAGTTACTCGATATCAGCACGTCAAGCAACATGCCATATATCATGGCAGTTTTCGATTTCTTAGTAAACGTGTTAATATATTTATAACTACATGAGCAACTGCCTTTATGGGAAGTTATTTTCGATCATTTACATAAACAGTATCGTGAGTGTCAATATCTTAGTTTTTTTCCTGATAAACATTTCAAGCTGTTTCTTTCTTAAACACACACACACGCACACACACACACACACACACACATATACTCATAAATACATAACTTTTATATCTATATATACGAGGGTCGTTCAAAAAGTTCTCAGCGACACTTATATTTGTCACACATACACACATATATTCTCATCTTTCATGTATTTGCTTTAGTTTGGTTTTATCCTGCTTGGATTGGTTTCTTTGTATAATCGCTTATCAACTTTCATGGGTTATTCAATGCCAAAGCCATCCTTGTAAAAGACTAGTGGTGGTACTATCTAACCTATAGCCAGGTGTATAAGGAGGTTCATAGCTTTCTCAAAGGTATTTATCTGAAAGTGAACTTAATACCACAACTGGGGGTCGAACTCGTTCGCAACAATGTCGTAGTCCACCATGTTACCAATTACGTCACGAAAACTTCCCAGCTCTCATGTATTTGGAGAAAAATACAATCTTCCGATGAAACATGCGTTTTAATATCTCTAAAAATTTGTTGGTAAATCCAGCTTAAAATAAATAGAAGCTGCATTTTTTTCTGAATTCATGAACGCTGTAGAATACACCGACTGCTTCTCTGCAGAGAGGTAAGACTCTCCCAGCGAATGTCCTATATATGACACTAAACAATCTCATGGAGAGGCTCCAGTATTGCTTGAGCTTTAGGGAATGGAATGTACTCCTTTACTGCTATCACTCCAAGGTCCACTCTGGCCCGGAGTAGTAGCACCTGATAGGGTCTTATCTATAGGTTAAATGGAACTAAACAGTGTACTTATGCTAAACTTAACTGCTTGAAATAGAACTGCTTTTGATATTTAAACTTTGTACTTATGCTAAACTGAATCGTTTGAAATAGAACTCTTTTGAAGTTAATTGTATATAAACAAATAACTTTACTTATGCTTAACTGAATTGTTTGAAATAGAACTATTTTGACGTTTAAACTGAGTACTTATATTTAACTGAATTGTTTGAAATAGAGGTTTATATGTATAAAAATGGACTTGGCATTAAATAACCTATAATGGTTGATGTGCTGTATAAACCAAACCATACCAAAATGAACTTATCGTCATGAGACTGACATAAGAAAGAGGGAAAACAATTTGTTTTTGGTTTTATCCTGCTCTGATCATTAAGCCATGCCAATAACACGGATTCCCCAACCTCTCTCTCTCTCTCTCTCTCTCTCTCTCTCTCTCTCTCTCTCTCTCTCTCTCTCTCTCTTGCCATCTGTCCCAACCATTTCTCACTTCTGGCAGGTATTCTAGGCTGCATCGAGTGTCCACAATGATGATGATGTTCCCGTAATGCTGAAGATTTGGGGAATGCAGTGTTCCCCTTCATTGCCATCGCTCCCAGGTCCATTCTGGACAGGAGTGGAAGCACTTAATGTGTTAAATAGAACGGAACTGTGTAATTATTCTCAACTGAATTGTTTGAAATAGAACTGTTTTTACATTGAACTGCTTATAAAAAAATGTGCTTATGGTAAACTGAATTGTTCTATCTATAAAAATGTATTTATTATTAAATAACCAACAATGGTAGTATGCCATAAAACCAAACGAAACCAAACCAAAATGAACCTACCGTTATGAGACTGACGTGAGAATTTGTTTTTGGTTTTATCCTGCACTGATCATCAAGTCAAATCCACAACACGAATTTCCTCTCTCTCTCTCTCTCTCTCTCTCTCTCTCTCTCTCTCTCTTGCCATCTGTCCCAATCATTTATTGCTCCTGGCAGGTGTTCTAGGAGCCATCCAGTGTCCACTCAGTGTTAGTGCATGTAAATGTTTGCTGATCGACTAACACTTCCCTGTCTATATGTAGGAGTTCATGACGGTCACTTGTGAGTTCGTCCTTATTTTTCCTGTAGTTCTCTTCATGTCTTGTTCATCTTACTTGCACCGTTTATGAGCTGGGAAGTAAGTGGCCATACAACTGCTGTTTTGTGGAATGTTTCTATTGAGCCCTTTTTTTTTGTTTAAATTTTAATAACTACTTAATTTCATCATTAAAAGATCCAAATTATTATTTTTTTTTTTTTAGCATTCTTTTTTCTTAAATCCATATTTTGAACTCATTGACATAAACGAGATGTATTTTGATTACTCTCTAAAATATTCCGACGTCCAGTCAGCATAAGTTCGTTATTTAATGTTGATAAGTGTACAGTTCCTTGGGAGAATACGCTAGAAGTTATTTTATACTACAACCGAAAAAGAATCATGTTTTTGAGAATTTCGGATTTAAAAACCAATATCTCCCACTCGGCTCGTGATTTGGCCATGTTTGAGGAAGATATGTTTTAAATATTTCCCTAAAATTACCACTTTCTAAATTAAAAATTACTATTTAAAAACAAAAATGTAAAAAAGATGGAATAATCAAAATTTCAAAGAATATATATTCTCAAGAGTGACCAGTCAAACAAAAAGTACAATGTTGACCTGCCTTTATACGAAAAATAATTAGACTTAGAAGATAATACACATTACAAGAAGAGCCCCCCAAACATGGGGAAATATTAATGAGTCAAAGTACTAATAGACTTCATTTAGCCAATAGATTTGTAAATATAATGAGAAAACAGCGTTCATGATTCTCCATGACCACGAGAGTAACTAAAAAAAAAACAACCCTCAAATTTGGTTGGGGTGTGGATTCCCTGTGGCATAGTGGCTAACGTTCTTGACTGTAACATCAGAGTAAGTGAGTTCGAACTTCATTCAAACTATTAAGTTCACTTTTGGACAAGTAGCCTGGCGAAAAGTATGAATTCCCTTATCCGATCAGCTATGGGTTGAATACTATCCTTGCTCTTCTTCTACAAGGATAGCTTTCGCATAGAATAACCCACAGTGGT
This sequence comes from Sepioteuthis lessoniana, assembly GCA_963585895.1. Classification (NCBI taxonomy): domain Eukaryota; kingdom Metazoa; phylum Mollusca; class Cephalopoda; order Myopsida; family Loliginidae; genus Sepioteuthis; species Sepioteuthis lessoniana. Next base: position 102,830,109 of record OY757914.1, read on the forward strand.
TGATATGTCATTAAATAAAGAATCAAAACCAAAACCTCAAAGTTGGCAATTCAATCTTTCTAAAAGCAACACATCAGCAAACTCACATGTCTCATCTAGATATTGTTTGTTTGTTTGTTTGTTTTTAAATATATGACACTTTTAATTATACAATTAATATAAGGAGGTAAGAAAACAATCTATTTGTTTTTGATTTAATCTTGTTCTACTGCCCAGTATTTGAGCACTTTTGTGATTTAAGAAAGACGTTTTTATAACAATTTGTTCACATCACAATATATATATATATATATATATATATATATATATATATATATATATATGTAAGTATTTTAAAACTTGCTTAAAGCATTGCACAGATTATTCTATTTTATTGCATTGTATTGTATTTTTTAGAAGGCTATTGCAATACCAAATAATCAATCGGCTCTAATTAATTTCGAAGTAAAAAGTTCATCATCTGAGACTTTTTTAGATATTTAAATAGATATTTAAAAAAAAACGTATCTGATAATTAACTTTTTACTTCGAAATTAATTAGACCCGATTAATTATTTTACATTGCAATTGCCCTCTAAATAAATACAATACCATTATATATATAATAACATGGAAAGTTTGTCTGCGACCTCATATATCGCATTTGGTTTGGCACAAACTCACGAAGTGAGATAGTGAGAACCAATACTGTTAAGATATATATATATATATATATATATATATATACTAATTTACAACCGAACAGCATTTACGGGGAAAAAGAAAAGGAAAAAAACGCCAGATTTCAGAGATAACAATATATCTCGAATCACTGTACGGGGAAAAAAGAAAAAGTTATCGGAGAAAAACGAAGAAAAGGCCAACCTTGTCACACCAATTGAAAAAAATCAAGAGATACGCAATCAGTTGGGCAAAAGAACAAAAACCCACCGCAATTTTTTTAAATTTTTTTTTATATTATATACGTTTCTTAGTAATAAACTTTATAATAAAATTAGTTTTCTTTCGTGTGTGGGTTTTTTATGCAAATTTTCCGTTAGGTGGGGTTTTTCGTTTAATATAAAAATAAGTTTTCTCCTATTGTCGTCACTCGGAATTAGGTACCCTCAGGAGCCGTTTTAACTGTAGTAGGATAGTCCCGACTTACGAATTAATTTTAGTATATATATATATATATAGTGAAATGAACAAAGGGTCGGCTGAAAAGTTCATTAGTTGACCACGATGCTCTCATAAAATGTGTAAAATTGAGGTTTATTTTTCAGTATAGTTCCTCTAGCGGGTCGCGCAAATCTTCCATCTCTGTCTCAGGGGTTTGGATTCTATTGGTCAAAAATATTATCAAAAGGAAATATGACTTAATTATATAAACTTTTCAGCCTATGGACTTTGCTGTGCACCCTTGTACATATGTTGAAGTCAAATATTTACATACTTCTAAGCCAAAACGCAGTTTTTCACAATTCCTTACGTTTAATCTTATCAATAAATCGTATCATGATTGGGTGCAAGTGTTAAGCTAATCTAAGTATCCGGTTATAGTTAATGAAATTAGAACAATCTACCCCCTTGGATTAAAAAAACGGTTCAGTTCGAGATTCTGTTTAGGCTCCCGAGTTCGACATGACACACCTGAAGAAGGCCGAAGGATATGTCAGCCGCAACGGTGAATATAACAATAAATATTAAATAATCCGAATATTCTTAGTGATAAAAATTATCTGGCTTCATTTCAGAAATTTAAACAAATAATTCCTTGGCCTAACGTGTAGAGTATTCGCCAATGGTCGGGGAGACCGGGGTTCAATCCCAGGTCGAGTCATACCAAAGACTCAACAAATGGTACTTGATGCCGCCTTACTTAACACTCAGTATTGTAAGGTATGAATCAAGGGTAAAGTGGAGCAATCCAGAGAATGGATTTGCGCCCTTCCCTACATCTCGTTGTAGTAGCTATTGAAAAGGGAGCCTTCGGGTCACCCTCGACTATGTTAGTCAACTTTAATTTTATATAAGTGTAATGCTATGTGTTAATAAAAAGTTGTAGCGGATGTTAGAGCAGTACAAGCAGAATGATTGCAAACAAGATTTATATGTAGAAATAAATAAACGATATTGAGATTAAATACATTCTCAAGGGATTGAATGTTGGAAAGTCACGGAAATTCACTCAATATGAATAGATAGGTGTAGTAGTTATTAAAAAGGGAGCCTTCGGGTCACCCACAATTAAGGTCTCCAACTTTATTTGTACTTACTATCATACATATCAATACCTTTTTATTTGTTTCTTCCTGCAACTTCAGAAAGATTTATGCTGTCATTTTAAGAGTGATCTTACTCCTTTTACACAAGTATATATTTACATCAAGTCAGGAGAATATGTCACATGTGTGAGTGACATGAAGCCTGCATGGTACTACGGTATTTAAAACTGCACGATGTATTGATGAACACTTCCCCTTCAGATATTTCGAAGTTACTCCCAACGATGAACAAAACTTGAAAAATTCCACAATGACATCTTAGCGAATTTCTTTTGATTTTTCCATAATGTCAAGAAAAGAAACGTAAAGTTTACTGGTAATCCTTCAAATACATATACAGGTACACCTCCAAGTGTTTCACATAATGTTAGTTAACGTATTAGCTGCTTTTACTGAAATTATGTCATTTCCTGAATAATTGCAAGCTGTAATCTAAGTGTATAGAAAACTCTAACCCTCGAAGAAGGAGATTTAAGAAATATAGCCGGAAATCCGGAATTATATCAACTAACCGAAAAAAGTAAATGTTTACGAGTACTAAATGTCAGTAAATGTATAAAATTGTATTTAGATAAATTGTATTTAAATGTATTTAAATTGTATTTACTAAGATGTATTTAAACTTCTGATTTCAACTATATATATGTATGCGTGTGTGTGTAAGTGTGGGTGTCTGAGTGTTTGCGTATATGTGTGTGTGTGTGCAGTATATAAAAAGTATTAAAAAACAATGATAAAAGACAAGATAAAAATAACTATTCAGAATTTCAAGTTGTCGATCATCAGAAGAGCGAGTATTCAACATTTTTTTCAGCAGAAATGTAGATAAAATGATATATATAAATATATATATATATATATATATATATATATGTGTGTGTGTGTGTGTGTGTGTATGTATGTGTGTGTGTGTGTGTGTGTGTATTTGTGTGTATGTGTGTGTGTAAAATCAGAGAGAGAAATAGACATATAAAAACATGTATTCACTAAGGATGGTAGGCCAAGTACAAGTTATATCAATGTAGGTAGGTAGAAACATACTATATATATATATATATATATATATATAGTATGTTTCTAACTACCTAACTACCTATATATATATATAAGGAGGGAGAGTGAGAGAGAGAGTGAGAGTGAGACAGAGAGATACTGAAGGGGTACCATATTCAGTATTCTTTAGATAACCATTTATCGTCACTTGTTTGCGTTCTCGCTCGTTCACTAGACTCACTCTGCATGTGTACGTATTGCAAGCTGACACACAAACATGCATATATATATATATATAAGAAAGATTTATAGAAAGTTTCCTCGTCCCAATGAAAGACGATCTGGAAACTCCCAGAGAGGGCAGTCTTAATTATTAATGCATTGATAGATGTGGAAACCAAACTGTAAATTATGTTTGTCTCGTTTTTTGGTCAATGCAGTGGAAGTGACTACCTTTTTTTAAACTGCCAACGTTTTTCGAGTAACCCAATAAGAAAAGTAAAGAATAAAACGATATTAGCAATGGGGAAAAACAAACAAATAATGAGGAAAACAGCCATATTAGCAATAAAGAAAAATAAACAAATATGTCGTAAAAGAGGCACATCCTATCACCTGGTTTAATCGTGTCTTGGGTAATCTCCAAGTCCTCTACCGGTTTGAATTCAAAGTTTTCCTGATGGATCGATTGCTTTACCAAGGTTAAAGAGCTGAGTCTGCCCTACTATTTAACTGGAGTTGGATTCATTCCCTCTGCAAAAGTATTAGTGAAATTCAAACAGCCTCATTCAAGATTTGAACCCAGGTCGCCGAGTCCACTTGTTTAATACCATATAAATACGGAATAAAACAATTTGGAAAATGAAGAAAATATATATGGTTTGGATTCCTTCCTTAATGACATATCAACCTTCGTGGGTTATTTAATGCTACAGCTGTCCTTGTAGAAGAAAATTAGTGGTACTATTTAACCCATATCCGACGAAGATAAGAGGTCTCATGCCTTTGCCAAAAGTATAAGTCCGAAAGTGAATCTAATAGTGTGACTGGAGTTCGAACTCACTCATTTAAATATCAGTGTCCAGAACGTTAGTCACAACGCCGCGGGGAAGTAATGTGATATAAAACTAAATAAATATTAAAATATAAAACTAATAAAAAATGAAAGTATATCAAGGACATGAGTGAATTTAGAGTCAAAAGGAAGCAAAAGAAGCAAAAAGATGAAAAAAGGACGCAAGCATAAAACGTAGAAGTAAGCAGAGAAAGAGCGGGATTTTCTAAACTAAAGGAAAATTGAATGAAGAAAATATAAAGAAAAAAAGACAGATGTAAAATTTCGGAATGGCTGAAAGAAAGACATCCTGTCAAGCGAAATTCCAGAAAAGTTGGCTTATCAACAAACACTACCGAAATAATGAAATTTCTTGACATCTTCGCTTTTTGGACCTTGGAGAGAAATCAAACGCTACATTCTGACAAAAGAAGAAGCGAAATGGTAAATAATATTGTCAGGATTTAATTTCTACAATCTGTATCTTGTGTTGCACCGTAAAGCACAGAAAATAAGCAGAACTGATAAATATATGTTTGTTTTTTCATTCTTTTTTTTTCTGTTTCTTGCTCCTTTTAGCACCACTGTTTCATTTTCGTTCAGTCAAAAGTATTTTCGACGGAAAGACTTACTCGTACTTTCATCAAAGAAATCTGTAATAAACAACTCAAAAATAAAATCACTTTTCTTACGTTCCTTAGCCCTCGCACTTAGAAATATTGATATCTATGGGTAGATAACCCCAAAATATAAGTTTTTCATATGTAGGAATGCTATAAATAATTGTCTCCCTTGGAAATTAGTCCTGTTAGTTCGGTGGCCCATGGAGTATTGCATGATGGCCCTATAAAACCTTTTCTCTAACACTATTTTACCTCTGTTCTTTGAACAGAAGAGATTTCGTTTTTTAGCGTACCTATATATAGTAAAGATAACATGTCTATAAATATTTTGAGCCCTCAGTTACAAGTAAGCCTTTTTCTGTTTTGTATCCCTTTTGCATATTTCTTGTTCATCGAACAATAAGTGCACATTTTATATGTTGAGACACTTTTGTGCATTTGTATACATATTATGCATATATTCATATTTCTGAACGTGTAAATGAGTTTTTTTTGTCTTTTGTCCCGTTTTTTCACTGTTAATTTATCACGAATTTACTAGCAACCAGTAAATACGTTTACACTTATTTAATTAGGTTGATAATGAAATCTTAAGCTTAACTCGTGATTAAGATCCTGGTGTATTCCTCACCAATTTTTGAGTTCGAGCCCACATAAAATCCAGGATTTCAAATGCTGATTCTCTTGACTTTCAGGATTTTTCCATTGGAAAATTATTCTAGTTTCACTCACTCAAGTCTCTCTCTCTCTCTATATATATATATATATATATATATATCAACAAAACATCGTAATTATTTTACAGAACATCAACTTCACAAGATAATTTAAGAATAATTGGTAAATCCCTTTCTCCACAATATTGCCCATTGGTACACGAAGAACATTTCTAATTAAAACGTCAATTTTCTTCTAAACTAAATATACGAGGATATTATTATTATTATTATTATTATTATTATTATTATTATTATTATTATTCCTAATGGAAAATTAAACAATCAAAATGAATATTATCAGGAAGAGTTTATTTGTACATTCTACAGCATTGAATCTCGGTAAGTAAAATTATGGATTAATAGTAATCTGAAAATGACCACACAAAAAAGTATTTATATATATATATATATATATATATACACGCTATCCAGCAAAAAATCCTTCTTAATTTAGTAATTAAAGAATATATATATATGTGTGTGTGTGTGTGTGTGTGTGTGTGTGTGTGTGTGTGTGTGTGTGTGTGTGTGTGTGTGTGTGTGTGTGAAAAAGAATTGATTTCCAAACTAAACAAGTGTGAATTCTTGTGCGAAAAAAAGAATTCCAGAAGCTTTAAAATTTGGATCTGCATTCTTTTACTCAGCGCTTTCATGAGCAACAGGACATTTCTTTAATTTTTCAGTCGATAATCTCTGGTTTGCATTGCAAACTTGTAAGATCAAAACTCAAAATGATTTAAGTTATTTTCCCTTGTAGATCATTAAACAAATTTTTTCACTAATTAGAAACATAAATAAATGAATAAATGTATCCAAATTTTATCTAATTTATCTAAATCTTTTGCCTCCAAGCCAATCAAAATATTTTTAACCAATTAGAATTATTAATAGATTTATATGATTTTTAGCTAATTTGGAGCCTATCTAAATATTATATATAAATTGACAAAAAACTATTAGTTTGCATTCAATATAGATTCATCTCTATGGCAATTCATTTCCTATCGATTTATATTGGGTGAATTTCCGTGACTTTCCAACATTCAATCCCATGACAATGTATTTAATTTCAATATCGTTTATTTATTTCTACATATAAATCTTGTTTGCAATTATTCTGCTTGTACGGCTCTAATATCCCTGACAACTTTTTATTAACACATAGCATTACACTTATATAAAAGTAAAGTTGACGAACTTAGTCGAGGGTGACCCAAAGGCTCCTTTTTCAATAGCTACAACACCGAGAAGTAGGGAAGGGCGCAAATCCATTCTCTGGATTGCTCCACTTTACCCTTGATTCATACTGTATAATGCTAAGTGTTAAGCAAGGCGACATCAAGTACTATTTATTGAGTCTTTGGTATGACTCAATCTGGTATTGAACCCCGGTCTCCCTGACCATTGTCGAACAGTCAACTCATTAGGCCAATCTCTACATGGAGACATACACACACAAAGATTTTTTACACACTCGTTATATGTTATCTAATTTAAAACAATGCAAACTTCGATATACATTTTCTTTTTTAAGTAGCTGACTTATATTGTGAATTGAATTGTAAATTGACTGTCCAGTGTTTCCGTATGTCACACGCAAGTATTTGCCGGATTTTCTAGTCATGATAATTCAATTTACAATGCAAACTTCTATTAACTATTCGCTTGTTAATACCATTTTGGAGCGTAATAACGCGTTAACTAATACTAGTTTTTCTTATCAAGGCAAAAGAGACTGTGACTTTTGCTTTGTTTTCATTTAAAAAAATTTTTCAGTCAAATTAAATAAATAAATTCATTAGATTTGTAGAACTGTGTTTTTTCATCCTTTCACACACTTTTACTCTAAAAATCATTAGTGACATCCTGACGTAAGAACACAAATAGCCAAACAAATATTATCGTCGTAGAAAATGGACATGTTGATCCGAGTTCAAATCATGGACGAGGCTGTTTGCATTTCACATAGTTCTAATATACTTGGGAATGGTATACATCCAACTGATCTCCTTTCATTTCTGTTATATATATATATATATATATATATATATATATATATATATATATATAATTGCTTTAAATGGCAACTGAACTTCATCCAAACACGTCAGTACTTTTCCCAGTTCACTGGAAGATTCAGGCCATTCCCAAATTCAGTAACACGTAGCGAATAATGGGCCTTATTCTGACTACGCTGGTTCCTCATGTCTTGGCTGATAGTTTTCCTTCTCCTGGAGTATTCTTCTTTAGTTTTCTTACCGAAACCCTTTGTTTTGATTCATATTTACGACCACAACGATATATCAGGGTTTGTTTCTTTTTTATTTTGACAATATTCAACGTATTTTTTGTTTTTCTCAATCTTGTTTTGTTTTTTTTAGCTGTTTATCTCTTCTATTTCTTCACTAGTCTTCTTCAAAGGGATTTTCATTTGGGTTTTATCTTCGTCAGCTTTTCTTTTTTTCTTTTTTCAAAGAGATTTTCCACCAATAGTTTTGTGGTGAAAAAAATTAAATAAAAAAACTTTTTCATTAGTTCCGCCATTACAAGTATGTCCTATAATTCTTGTAAATCTAATAATGTGCCTAGAACTACTTCTTTCTTTATAGATAAATGTTAGTTCTGTTGCCATCATCTTAAAAGAGAAAAATATAGTCTCTCAAAACAAAACTTAAAAATTTACCAGGGGATTATGCGCTTGAGAAACCTTCTTAGAATTTATTCGAAATAGAAATAAAAACGTCATCAATGGGTAATATTTATTTTTCCTTAAAAGTGACAACAAATCAACATTAATCATTATTTTTACAAGTTTTCTTCGTCTTTTTATTGCTTTTTTTACAATTATAATTTTACTCTTTGAGAATTTTTCCCAAAACTCAAAAAGTTGTCTTTCCTCTGTAGTCTAAGTGGCAGCAAGTCTCTTTAGGTCTATGGCACTCTTTTAAGTATTCTAGTAGATTTTAACAGTGCTGTGGTCTGAATGGTCTTGATTCTTTCTCTGATCTCCAGTTTCCCCAGTCTCCTTTTCAGACCTTTGGAAATCGATTCAAGTATTTCAATTACAATTGATATCATCGTTACCCACCTCTTTCATAGCTTCTTCAGCTCTCTAGCAAGATCCATTTATACACACGCATGAAGGTTGTTCAGAAAGTTCTAAGCTTCATCCAGGAAGAAGAGCTATCGCCGAGCATCTTTGTTGTGGCGACTGTTAAGAATAATTGTTTTACAGATATGTGTGTATATGGACGGAGGCGGTAAAGTCATAAAAAGAGTGATGCTACTGATAGTTTTTACCTTGCACAAATAATAACCAAAGTAAACAGGATACGAAATTATCAGAATCAGCAAATCTAAAGGAAGAACAGGAAGGTGACTGGTTAAAACGACACGTGAAGTTAAAAAAAAAACGAAGCCATTTTAATTTATTTTAGGATCTTTGGCACTTAAAGTAAAACGGGTAGTCTGAATTCTGAACGAATACGTTGATGTGATATCACTCTAGCTACATTAAAAAAAACGAAATAACTTGCCAATCTCGTATTATCATCACCGAGATGAACTTCCAGGATATTTCTCCGGTGTCTGAAGATGTTAAGGTTTTCTCACTAAAATCGAACAGTTATCCCGAAAAAATGAAACATGCAGTATAAAAACTTTCAATAGAAGAAATATTGTCTTTATTCACAGATCAGTGAATCTGAACTATCCCCACGTTTTTCCTTGTCACATACTTTTTATATCACATTCACATTGACACACATTCCTTGACACATGTTTTATATGTCGCATTCACAGTGACACACACTTACATATTATTCCCATCCCATTTGTTCTATTCGTTCTTTTGTTCATATTTCACGTATTAAATTCTCGTTTGTAAAGAACATTCAACGTCACTCATTTTTCTTTTGCTAAGTTGCTATTAAAGTATCTTGATTTCATCTGTTCTTCCATGCGCCGATTATTAAAAAAAATTGAGATAAGCAAAGAGATTACCCCAAGCCAATGGTCTCGTTAAACGGCATTAAAATACAAATTCAATTTATGATGAGATATAAGCCGTAACGCAACACATTACCACCTTTTATAAAATTAGAAATCTAATTAAGATTCCTATCTTACTTCCGTCTTAATTTCTGAGGAGATGAGGCTCCGGCAAAGGTGAGATGTTTATGACAAATCTAAAATTTTGGTAAGATTTAGATATTTTTAAATGACCCCTGCACATATATGTTTGCGTGTTTATCCAACCCCTCAAACACGGGGAGGAGGTAACATAACGTTAGTTTTTAAGCGTGGCTGATTTGAATTTAGAGTTTTCTTCCTTAGGTCACAAGTCTATAGTTGCCTTACCAGGATAAAACCCTGTCAGCCTTACTATTCATGTCTAATTGCCATACCAGGACAAGATAACTCGGTCAGCCTTACTATTTATCTATAGTTGCCTTACAAGGACAAGAAAACCCAGTCAAGCTTACCATTCTTGTTTAATTGCCTTACCAGGACCAGAGAACACAGTCAGCCTTACTATTTATCTATAGTTGCCTTACCAGAACAACAGAACTCGGTCAGCCCTACTATTTATCTATACTTGCCTTACAAGGACAAGAGAGCACAGTCAGCCTTACTATTTATATATAGTTGTCTTACCAGGAAAAGAGAACTCAGTCAGCTTTACTATTTATCTATAGTTGCCTTACCAGGAAAGAAAACCCAGTCAGCCTTACTATTTGTGTCTAATTGCTTTACAAGGACAAGAGGGCACAGTCAGCCTTACTATTAATATATAGTTGCCTTACCAGGAAAAGAGAACACAGTCAGCCCTACTATTTATCTATAGTTGCCTTACCAGAACAAGAAAACCCAGACAGCCTTAATATTTATGTCTAATTGCCTTACCAAGACAAGAGAACACAGTTAGCCCTACTATTTATCTATAGCTGCCTTACCAGAACAAGAAAACCCCGACAGCCTTAATATTTATGTCTAATTGCCTTACCAAGACAAGAGAACACAGTTAGCCCTACTATTTATCTATAGCTGCCTTACCAGAACAAGAGAGCCCAGTCAGCCGTACTATTCATCTATAATGCCTTACCAAGAAAAGAGAACCCTGTCAGCCTTACTCTTTATCTATTGTTGCCTTTCCAGGACAAGAGAACCCAGTCAGTCCTACTTTTAATCCATAGTTACCTTACCAGGATAAGAGAACCCAGTCAACTCTTATATTCATTTATAGTTAGCGATAGAACAAATGGACTCATGGTTTTCCCGAAGGTATTTAGTGCCAAGAGAAACATGATTAGCTTCGTCTGGGATTTGAACTCGGGTCCGTGATTCTATTTTCCCTGATGATAACAGCATCACCGAGAGTTCTTGGTTTGATGATCACAGAAGTCAGAAAATGACAGTCACCAAATGCAATTTACTCTGTGTCTACGCAATTCTAACATAGTCACAACCCTTGACGTTGCATTTTTACCAACGATAAACAAGTGTTTGCACTGCCTCTAATTTTATTATGATGTTTCAAAATGTAGAATATCAATATTAGTGGTTTGTCAATAACCCATTTTTGATTTGTTACAGATAGAATTCTAGTAAAATGACGTTTGACATGGATGTGAGCACAGTTAGGCGGTGGTTACTGCGTTTCAGCTGTCGTAACTGCAAAAAGAGTGACAAACCATGTTCAGCTCAGCTGTCAACCACGAGCCGATAAAAGATAAACTACACTGAAAACGTTTTTCTGAAGTACGTTACTGCTCCGAAGAAAATGTTGGTCGCCTCCACTTGTGCAGATCTTTACGCGCTTAATATACAGGCTTTTTTTTTGTCACCAGCGAAAATGGATAGCCAATGGTAGTCACTATATGGCAGAAAAGTATTTCGTAGCAGAAAACTTTCTTCATCCAACTATGTAATCCTATCTCTTTTACATACTATAGTTTCTGTTGAAATAGATTGGAAGTATTCATTTCTAAGCATCCGTAATATTTTGGATCATTTAATGCAAAAAAATTTTGGGGGTCTACCACGAATATTTTTCCTGCTCAAAACAAACAACCTTTTATCCCCTCAGAAACAGGATAAATAACACCACTATTGTTTTTCGACAAGGATGGATTTGGCATTAAATAGCCCCCGAAGATTGATATGGCACCAACAATGAAAACAGACCGAATCAAAACATACAAACTTTATCAGTTCCTATAGCTATTAGCAAATTCCAAAGGAATAGATATTGTCAATGTGGAGAAATTTTTCTGAGCTTAACAATTGTTCTTTTTATAAAGGGCGAATACCTTGGGCGCTCACGTGAACAAAATGAACTTTGAAAGTTAAAATATAAATGCCGTCGGAGATTCAAGACGGAATATAATTTTGGCTTTCACATGTAATTCTATTCTGAACTTCCACCTGTAATTGCTGGCATCAGAGGAACCAAATTTAAAACTTATTGAAACAAAACCTAAGAAGAAAAAAGAAAACGAATATTCCGTCATCTTATTAGAGTGTATCAATATTTTTGGCACATTTTACAAACATTTTTCTCAAAAACAGTTTTCATCAAAAACACTTAATTTTTCCGACTCTGTTATTACGAGTTCTCTTGGCTAGTCTTTCTTTCTTTCTCAGTTTTAACTGATGTTTTTCACTGAAGTCTGTGAGACAGCAAGTAACTTCAAGTCTCTTGGACTCTTATAAGTATTCCTGATTTTGACAGTGCTATGGTCTAGACTGTCTCAATTCTTTCTCTGATCTCCTGTTCCCTGTCTCATTTCCAGACTTTTGGAAACCGTCCTAGAAGTACTAACTACAATTGTTATCGCCGACTGGCCTTCTTCTGGGGATTTGGTAACACCATCTGGTCTTCTTCCAGGGATTTGGTATTACCATCTGGTTTTCTTCCGGAGATTTAGAAACACCATCTGGTCTTCTGTCGAAGACTTGGTATTACCATCTGGTCTTCTGCTGGGCATCTGGAAACTCCATCTGGTCTTCTTCCGGGAATTTGGTAACACCATCTGGCCTTCTTCCGGGTATTTTTTAACACCATCTGGTCTTTTACCGGGGATTTGGTAACACCATCTGGTCTTCTGCCGGGGATTTGGTATTAACATCTGGTCTTCTTCCGGGGATTTGGTAACACCACCTGGTCTTCCGCTGGGGATTTATTATCATCATCTGGTTTTCTTCCGGGAATTTGGTATGAGTTTGTTCCAGAAAGTCCCAGATATTTTTATACGTCTCATTTTCAGGGACAGGTTCTGGTTTGTGTATATAACGTTTTTCAGTTCTTTAATCTGCTGCATGTTTCCTAGTTAATGAAATTTCCAACCCAGTCATGCCTACTGTCATATTTCTTTTGTATCAGTCCACCCAGTCGTGTCAAGTCTTATACTCCTTCTGTGCTAATTTGCTGCATTCGCTTATTATGTAATTGATGGTTTTGTCTCTATCACCACTTAACCTACAGTTGCTATTTTGTTGCGTCTTATCTGTTCTCGCTTTGATATGATATGGCGTTGTTTTGTGAAGCTATTAGGAGAAATTCTTTTTCTCTCTTAAAATTTCCTTTTCTTAGCCACATCCAAGTTTTCTCGTGTGAGATTTTGTTTATTAGTCGTTCAAAACGCTCAGAGAGTTGTTTTTCTTCCCATTTTTGTTTCCTTGCTATTGTTATTCAGTTGGCCATCGTGTTGTCAGTACCGTTTCAGGTTGCTCTAATCAGTCCTCCTTCGTGCTTTTCTATGTAGTCCTCAGGTCGTTGTATCTATGCGTCAACGCTGTCTTCAATACTGGCAAGTCCTCTTCCTTCCTCCTTTCTTGATACATATAGTCTGTCAACGTCATCCCTGGCATGTAATGCCTTATGCATGGTCATTAGTTTTCTTGTACTTTGGTCGATTAGCTTAAGTTCTTCTCTGGCCCACTTCAAAAAGAGTCTCGAATATCTGACGAGAGTTACAGCCCAGGTAACTATTCTTTTGATATGTTTTCTGTTAGATAGTTTTGTTTCGAGTAGCTTTCTGGTTCTCCTGAGATATTCTTTCTGAATCTTGTCTTTCATCTCAACTTGTTTGATGGTGTCAACCTCCAAGATACCTAAGTATTTGTACGTTTCCTCTTCTCCGGGCGTTCTCATCTTGTCTTGATTTGGTAGTTCCATTCCGTCCGTCAGATGACGTTTGCTACTTTTCATTACAAGCATGGTACATTTTTCTATACCAAATTCCATTCCTATGTCCTGACTGTATATTCTAACTGCGTGTATTAAAGTTTCCAGTTCTTTTTCATTTTCAGCAAATAGTTTGATGTCATCCATGTACATAAAGTGATTGATCTTTTCTTGCGATCTACTAAGTTTGTATCCGACTGTGCATTTTCTGAGTATGTGGTTAAGTGGCATCATCGCAATTATGAATATAACGGTGATAGTGCATCTCCTTGAAATATACATCTTTGGACATTTGCTTCAGCAAAGCTTCTCCCTCCTGCTGTCAATTCCACTGTCCAGGTTTTCATGGTTTTCTCGATAAAGTGTATGACTTCAACTGATATTTTGTACATTCTAAGGCTATTTATTATCCAGCTTTAGGGACCATATCATATACCCTTTTTAGTCAATCCAGGTCATAGCAAGATTTTTCCGTCTGGCCTTGCTCTCGTTTAGGATGTGATGATCTACGTAAAGTAACTCTGCTGTGCCTCTGGATCCTTCGAAGCATCCTTTCTGCTCCTCAGGGAACAATCTGTGACTTGCTAGTGAGTAATAAATCATTTATTTATTAACTTATTTATATAGTTGATATTTTCCACATAATAGGTAGCCAGGTTATGGCCCTGTAGTTGTTTGGAGTGGTTCCTTCGCTTAGGTCTTTTTGAATCTATGTGGTCTTTCCTTTGGTCATCCATTCAGGTATGTGTTCTCCTTGTAGGCATCTGCTCATTTCTAGTGCTAGTCTGTCGTGAATGGAGGGGGATTTCTTGAACCAGAAACCATGTATTCCATCATGGCCTAGCTTTGATATTTTTAGGGTCATTTTGAGTAAATCGGTGTGTATTTCCGCTTTCGGGCCTTCTTCGAGCCCTTCTAATTCACTTGTCCTATTGTTCATCCATTCGGGTTTTTCGTCATGTTTTTTGATTGTTGTATTTTTGTCCAAAATCATTCGGTTTCTCTTGCATCCAGTTGTTGGTATGTTTTCGTGTCATCTCCTCCCAGTTGTTGATAGAATTTTCTTTCGTTGTTTTAGAATGTCCTGTTTTGTCTGTATTGTTTTACCCTTTGTCGATATATCTTTAATCTTCCTACTTTCGCCAGTACTTTCTTGTTTATTTCCTCAAGTTGTATTGTTATTTTTTTCTTGTGTTGCCTTTTTCTTTTTGTCTCTACATGTTCCAGCATTTTTCCTTTGTTTTATCATTTTTCCTCTTTTCGTAGATTTTTTTATCTGCGTTTCCAGTCGAATTTCCCATCCTGTTTTTGATTTTTTCTTCGTGCTTTTTGAGGGGATCCAAATTTTCTCAAAAACTAATTTCACTCCAACATAGATTAGTTCATTTAATTCGGTTATATTATTCGTTGATATATAAGGTTGTACTTGATTTTTTTTTCGTTTCCGTCTTAGTCTTTTCCCCGTTCATAAATTTCTTTAAATTTTCTAGATTTACTTTTTGTTTTTGTATTAGTGTTTGCTCTGGGTTGTGCGTTGTTTAGTTGTGTGGCGTTTCTATTTTCCGAAGTTGGTGGTTCATTCCGGTTAGGCTGTTTTTTGGTCTAGTGATTAGAGTGTTTGCTAATGGTCCGAAGACCGGGGTTCAATCCCAGGTCGAGTCAAATGGTACTTGATACATCCTTGCTTAACACTCAGCAATATAAGGCACGTATCAAGAGTAAAATGGAGCAATCTTCAGAAAGGAATAGCGCCATCTCCTATGCCTCAGTGTAGTAGCTATTGAAAACGGAGCCTTCTGGTCGTCCTCGACTACGGTCGCCAACTTTACTTACTTATATTGTATTACTATCTTGTACATTATTTATTTTCAGGTGTATTTCTAGTATTTCAAGTTCAGAAAACTGTTGGGTATCACCCACTTTTTTCCACACAATGAACTAGTCTATCTGCCATATATAGCAGTAGCTACAAATACCAGGGCAGACTAGAAGGTGAAGAGCAGCTTCTTATAGGAATAGTATTAGAGCGTTGGAGATTGGAGATCGCACTAGATCATCTTACTTGCAACCGTAATAACGGAAGTCAATACTATCGTTGGACTATATCTTTATTCTGTATTCACTAATCCTATGTTCTTGTCTACTAATAGTCGCTCTATTCTATATACTTTTTCCTGAGAATATATCTCTATTTCCTCTCATATCGTGGTTTTTCCTTTATTTAATATTACAAAAGTTCACTAACCAGAACGCAACAAAAACCAATCTTTCTTTTTAATTGTTCTGACTTGATCAGCAAGTCTTTTGCTTTTTGTCTGACAACTAGCATATTATTGCCAAATCTCTGTCATTCTTTTCCTATATCCTCTTTGTGTAGGGTTGCTCCTGAAATAACAGTGTAGTGCAAGTTGGTTATCTTTCCTGGTTCATGTTTTGTGGTTAGTGTGGTTTCTTAAATCGTCATTCGTATACCTGAAAAAAGAACTGACAACATTCGCAACATGACTCTCGGGTCTCCCATGTTGGCTTTCAGGAAAGCACATGCCGATCATGACACCCAAGCCTGTCGTGTCATATTTTGATTCAACATTTTTATCATGGGTGGTATATTGTGGCTATACCAGATACAGGGTTGGTTTATTATCTGTGCGCCTGACACAGATGTGACTGAGAACAGTCACAGTGACTGTTTATGAACAGCGGATCACACACACACAAAAAAATATCTTTAGTTTTAACCTTGTTAAAGTCCATTATCCTGCTATTCTTATACCTTATTTCTCGAACTGGGTACCTGAACTAGTTTCAGGTGTTCCTGTATCCCCTTTATGGTTTATTTTTACAGCCCTATTTTGAGACTTTCTTTCCGCTAAGGCTTATCATATCTTAATAAAGATTAGGCTCCTGATGTCTTTCCGGTTGTATTGAGGACAGTAATTGTTCTTAATGCTTTCAGCCTATATCAGGTGCATATATTTTCATTGATTGAGAGAAGTCACAGATGAGCCGTATAGAAGTTAGCGCGGCAAATTTAAACAAATCTATCTCGTGATTTTGTAATAATTAAGCCGAAAATAATTTTGGGAATTAAAAAGTCTTCATTTAAAATACAACTGTTCACCAAAAGATTCTACGAGTAACGAAAAATCAATTTTTTTTTTAATTCAAGACAGATTATACTGACCCGACTTTCTTCGAAAACCACACAGCAAAGATTCGTCTATCTGCTCTACTCGTTCGATTCTTGTCTTCAATCTTTTGGGGGGGGGTTATATTATAAGAAATAGAGGCCACATGACTTCCTAAAACGTATATTTTTTAGTTTATTTATTTATTTATTTATTATTATTATTATTCTCGGGAATTTATGCGTCTAATTCTCTCTGAAAGATTTTGGTTTGTGCATGTGGCATTTGGTAATATGGTCAAATTGGAATTTCTCGCACAATTCCCAGAGGAACACCTTCCTCACCTCGATATGTCTAACCTTAAACTTTTTGTTCCGTCTTTTTTTGCAACATTCGCTTACTATGTGATTAATCGATTGTCTTTGTTACCACATAACCAACACTTGCGATTCTATTGCGTAATATTATAAAATTGGTCTTCATGGCGTTGTTTTGTGATACTATTAGAAGAGATTCAATTTCTCACTAAAGGTTTTCCTTTCTTAGCCATATCCAGGTTTTCATATTTGAGATTTTGCCAATTTGTCGCTTGAAACATCCACAACGTTGTTTTTTCTTCACATTTCTGTTTTCTTAGACTTTGCTGTTATGTTTGTCCTAATATTGTTAATGTTGTTACTGTCCGCTGTAATTAGTCCCTCCTGGCTCTTTTTAATGTAACCTTCGAGTCCTCGTAACTGTCCAGTCTTGCTATCTTCCATGTGAGTCGTCTTCCTTCTTCAATTGACACATATAGTCTACGTTAACTCTGGGATGTGAGGCCTTGTCCATGGTCATCAACATTCTTGTCCTCTGCTCCATTTCTAAGTGTTCTACCTTTGTCCACTTATGAATGGTCCGGGGTATCTTACAAGAAGAACAGCCCAAATGTTTATTACTGCAGAGCTTGGTTTCGTGAAGCTTTCTTGCTCATCAGAGGTGCGCTTTTCTTACTTTTTCTTTCTTCTCTGCTTGTTTGATGATGTCCGCTTCCAATAATCCCAAGTACTTGTAGTTTTCCTTCTCTCCAAGAGTTCTGATTCTTTCTTGATTTGGCAGTTATATTTCTCTCGTTAAATTGTCTTTTTCCTCTTTTCCCTATGTGCATGGCAAATTTTTCTACACCAAATTACATCGTTCTATCCTAACTGTATATTCTTATTGTTTGTATCAGAGTCTCCAATTCTTTTTCATTTTTTTAAAAACAGTTTGATGTCGTCAATGTACATAAGGGTATTTATCTTCCTTGCGAATTAGTAAATTTGTAAACCCCCCAATGCATTTCTTAAGTATATGATTAAGTGACATCATTGTTTTTTATAAATAGTAAGAGCGAAAGCGTATCTTCTTGGAAGATACCTCCCTTGACTTTCATCTCAGCTAATGTTTTTCCTCTGGCTGTTAATTCTACTTTCTAGTTTTTTCACTGCTTCCGTGATGAAGTTATGAATTTCGATATTTTTAGACATTTTATTATCCAAGTTTCTGGGACCATATCATAGGCATTTGATGTTGTTAATCCATACCATGGCTACATTTTCTGTCTCTCTTTGCTCTTTTGAGGATGAGTTAATAAATGTATTGTAAGTCGTCTATTCCTCTTGTTCCCTTCTAACAGCCTTTCTGTAATTCCGGAAAAAGTCCACAGTATACTGGCGAGAAGGAGATTACTTCCCCTGTACGTGCGATTAGGTATTTCCATATCATAGGTAGATACGTAATCGGTCTTTTGTTGCTGGGGATGATGTCTTTTTAATGGTCTTTCTGGATCAATGTTGTCTTCCTCTGAGTCATCCATTCGGGTATTCTTTCTTCTTCTTGACATCTCCTCAGTTGAGGAGCCACTCGGTCATGGATAGACGTGAAAAACAGAATCTATGCAGGCTATCATTGCTCTTAAAAAAGTGAAGTATAATTTTGTTGTCTTTTCTAGACCTTTTTTCCGTTGGTGTCTGAGTTGAGTAGTTACTTTGGTCGTTGCTTGTGTAGCTGAAATAAGGACAGCCAACATTCCTTGGATGCTACCGAGTCTCCCACGTTAGCTATCAAGGGAACGTCTGGTGATCATGACACTCAGATCTGTAATTTGCGTCTAACGTTGAACTTGATTTGGATTTGTTTTTATCATGAGTAGTATATGTGACTATACCTGAGCCAGAGATTGATTAGTATCTGTGCTCCTGTCACAGATGTGGCCTGAGATTCTTCAGAGGAAGAAGACACTTAAGCGGACCACAAGATTATTTTTTAAAAAGTGGATATACAACTTTAAAATACGTAAATTAAAATTTTCTATAATTCTCAAAACTCTCCATTCTTAAATTTTTGGCTTGATACAAGGATCATTAAATAAGTTTCCGGACTTTTTTCGTATGGGCACTTTTATTGATAGTAAACACATGAAGCTCAAGTCCCCTTCAAAGTAATTTCCTCCGGCTGCAATGCACTTGTTGTACCTATCCAACAACTTCTGGAAGGCCCCATGGAAGTCCTCTTGCGTGAGCGTGTCAATGACGTTCGTCACAGCCTCTTTCATCTCCTCAATTGTCTCATAACGACAGCCTCTGAGATTAGGGAATAAGCAAAAGTCACAAGGAGCAAGGTCTGGACTATATGGAGCGTGACAAACTGCCTTGATGCCCATCTTGGTCAAATAGTCTGTGTCAAGGATGGAGTTGTGGACTGGTGCATTGTCCTGGTGGAAATGCCACTGACCCGATCTGAAGAGTGCTGGCCTCTTCCGATGGAATCTCTTCCTGAACTCTCTTAAAACCTCAACATAGTAACCCTAACTCTTACCCTTTGGCTTATCAACTCTGGTGTTCTCACTTCCTTACTCCTCCCACACCTCTCATCATTCCTCACAGACTCCCTGCCTTCCTTGAATCTCTTTTGCCACTCAAAAACTGATTCTCGACTCATGCAAGATGGTCGAAAAGCAGTCTGAAGCATTCCATACGTTTCTGTGGCACTTTTTCCAAGTTTAAAACAGAATTTTATTGCATATCGTTCTTCTAAAGTGTCCTCACGTCCAGATTGCATTTTTGAAATTTACCAGCTGTGACAATCAGGCTTTAGTAGGGTGTATTCCAATTGCTGCTGTAGCTGTTCATTTGAACCTGAAATCATAAAACTAGGTCAGTCATCTCATAAGATGTATAGCAATAAGATACTGAATTTTCAAGAGTCAACGACAATTTTAAATGCCTGTACAAAAAAGTCTGGAAACTTATAGAAGGCACCACGCAACATTTATCTAAGCTCAGGGATAATTCATTTTGGGTCTTCTGGGGTGACTTTCCTTATTTATTTGGATTCTGTAATGGTTAGAGTGTTCGCCAATGGTCCAGGAGACCTTGATTCAATTCCAAGTCAAGTCATACAAAAGACTAAAAAAAAATGGTACTTGATGCCTCCTTTCTTAAGGTAAGGATCAAGGATAAAGTGTAGCAATCCAGAAAAAGGAGTAGCGCCTTCTCCTATACCTTGGTGAGGCAACTAGTCTAGGAGAAGGAAAACTCTAAATTCAAACCTGTAAGCTCCGCTTAAAAAATTGACCTTGTGTCGTATCCTGCCCGAGCAGAGGGGTTGGTAAATATGATATGATATCTTGGTGTAGTAGCCATCAAAAAGGCAGCTCTCTCCTTCATCTTTCTCCTTCCTTTTTCAATTTTTGACCGTTAGATTTTAAATTCAAATGAAGATTACATCATTTAAACTTTAACACATGCATTTGATAATAAACACAGACACAAAATGAACAATATAGCTTAAAGTTATACGACTTATGATTCCATCGTGTTGTATGTTGACCTACGACCCGGCCGGGCTGTCAAAATAGGAAATGCACCTTTGTAAATAACAGGTGCATCCAGTCGATCAGGATATGATAACCTTGACCGTGGATGGGTTGAATGAATGCAATTTGTGACGCCCACAAGAAGATGGGCGTTGAATTATTATATAACTCGGTGAAGACAGGAAGTCAGTTAGTTGGAGACAAGGTGCGGTAGAGAAAGCCAGCACCCAGCAGAGTGGGCCCCCAGGCCCCCGGTTGAGCAGCCCAGGAGAATGGGAAAGAAACGCGGTTATGGCCAATAGAGTGAGGGTCAATATGTTGCAGTTCTTTTCGGTCTCCAACTCCCTCTCACACATAACCTTTCAAATAAATTGAGGGGTGTATTTTTCTAAGAACTGTGTCGCTCGTCTTTATTGTGTGTTGTTATGTTTAACCATCTGTATATGAGTATACAACAATCGTTTTCTGTCATCTACAAGTCTATACTTAGAATAATTCATTTTATTCATATTTTTGGTTAGACGAGAATAATTGTTTTAACATACATCTAAGTTCGGGGATAGTTCATTTTGAGTCTTCTTGGGTAACATTCCTTATTGATTAGGTTGTTTTTCCTTCTTTTTCTCCCCTTCTCCCGATCATTTTCAGTTTTGGGCGTAGGATTCTTTATCATTATTATTATCATTATTATTATTATTGCTTTTTTACAACTGTTTTGGTAGAATACTCTTAGACCGTTAATCTGGATTAAATCGGAATAAATAATTAACTATTCACAAGACTTGAAACTGAATTCTATATCTCAAAGATATCTGAGATCGCATTTCTTTCATTTGGACTAATACTCTTGAGAAAGGTATGATCTCCCTTATCCACCACACTAGCAATTGGGTAAATAGTACCATTAATGTCCTTTTACAGGGATAGCTTTGGAATTAAATAACTCTTGAAGGTCGATATGCTATTAAACAAAGAAACCAAAACTTGAGCCTTTTATTGAAAACGTCTTTCTCTATTTGATTACGGAAACCCATGGCAAGACAGGAACAAAATCTGAAATCACATTGTCATTATTGTTATATA
Organism: Sepioteuthis lessoniana; assembly: GCA_963585895.1. Classification (NCBI taxonomy): domain Eukaryota; kingdom Metazoa; phylum Mollusca; class Cephalopoda; order Myopsida; family Loliginidae; genus Sepioteuthis; species Sepioteuthis lessoniana. Next base: position 102,852,002 of record OY757914.1, read on the forward strand.
AGTCTTCGCACTATATCAGTTGTTTTATATCCGACCATAGCAGCATTTTTATTATTGTTAGTATTGTTAGTATTATTATTAGTAGCATTGAATTAGAGCAGATTTTATCCAAACAAGAGTCACCTGATTATCAACCACAGAATTGCAATTCTATAGTTGATAATTTTGACCAAGAAAAGAATTAGACAGAAACCTCAGTGATATACATAATGTAAATAATGTATGTAAATCGTAAGTATACAAGAAAATAATTACTAGATGGCAATTAAAAATAGGGTGGGAATACAAAATACCCGTGATCGCAAGGGTAGGTATGTGACCGGTGACTGATCACCATAGTTATGTAAATTGTTAATGTTGATACATGTTATAATTATGCTTTTTTTATTCATATTTTTTTATATTTACTAACAAATTAGCTCGGTCACCCTAGCGGCTTGATTACTAACCTCATACAGTTGGTCGCGTTGAACACATATTACTATACAAAATTTGGAATATCATCATATATCTTATAGAAACTGTCTTTTCGCAAAGGCAAAACCTTCAGTCTGAAAAGAAATTTTTTCGATATTTTCTACATTCAATCTCATATAAGACAATGATTTAAACTAAACACGCTTTAACTATAAAAAAAATTCCTTTTACTTATCACCATTTACCTTTTTACTTTTTCATATATTCATTCCCTGTAAATGGCTGAACCATTAACAGAAAAAAAAAATCTACAAAATTTTTCCTTGCAGAATAACCCGCTTTATATGTAGATATTTATTCTTTTTTTTATTAATCATTGCAGTTTTTGCTACTTCTTTTCAATCCAATTTCTATAGTCCAGCAGCTTTTATAAATATTCTGAGTTTTTCTCGTTTGTTTTTGGTATTTTATTGGGGTTTAATGTTGCACAGAATTTTTATTTAATGTTTATTTTAAAGTTACTCAAAAGGGAGAGAAAAGTATATTTTAGATAGCCTGAAGGATTTTCAACAAATTCCAAACTATTCCAATTATTTCCACTGTTCCAATTAAAAATGCAGTCTACTTGCAAGAAAGTTGATTCCCCTACTGGTTCCACAAATTCATTTACTATAGAATTTGGTAAACATGGACGGAAATTTTCATGGCGAAATATATCATCAGCTGAAATAAAAGCTACTAAATTTTTACATCAAATTGGTAGAATATATATGCTAAAATTATTTACAACTGTAACGAAAATGACGAAAATTATTCACAACCATAAAGAAAATAAAATAACGGATCAGATAAAGATATATAAAAACATATTCAGTTAAACACAACGGATTGTTTCGTTTACAAAATCTTCACGTGAAGACTTCCGAGTTTTCTTGTTATTTTTCTTATGTCTGAGTCAAGATGGTGAAGAAAGTGCTCCATACTACCCCAAGCGCTTTCGACCATTTCACTGGCCATCCTCAGGGGTTGTGTTAGGATGTTTGTAGCTGTAAGTGTTATTCATATTTATTTGGAGTGGTTTTTTTTATTGATAAGATTGGCTTATTCTGTTACAGTGGGTGGTAGAGTGAGTTATTGAATATGTTTAACATGTTAATACCAGTGTTGAATGCTATTTCATTTATTGTAGGTTTTTTATTTTTTATTTTTTATGGTTATTACTTAGAGCATTTGTAAACGGTTTTTATTGTTATTTTCATACATGATATTTGTACAGTTAATTAGGATCTTTCTTAAATCGGGAGATTTGAGTTTGTCAGTGTCTTTGTCATTAGATGCTCTTTTATGGCGCTTATGTCAGAGAGGTGGTACGTAAGGCGATGAGAGAGAGAGATTCTTGTATGAACAATGTAAGTATTAGCTATAATGTTATTTTCCTAGCTAACAGCTTATACATTACCATTTTTTTATAAAATTAGAAATCTAATTCAGATTTCTACTTTCACTTCTGTGCAGATATGGCCCTTACAAAAGTGAGAGGTATACAAAAAGTCTAAAATCTGGATGAGGCTTAGAACTGTTTGAACGAACGAACGAACCCATATATATATGCGTGTATGTGTGTTTACCCAACCCCTCCGCCATGGACAGCGTGTGACACACAGTTTTTAGTGGAGTTAAGCTGGTTTGAATTCAGAGTTTTCCTTCTTTGGCAACTACTCAGTCTGCCCAACAATTCACTCATAACAGCGGTAGAGTAAATTGACTCATGGTTTTTCCTATGGAATTAGTGTGAAATAAAACTCTTCTAAGATTGCTGGTCTGGATTGTCACGATTCTCCCTCTGATCTTCAATTCCCCCAGTCTCATTTCCAGGTCTTTGGGGACTTTCCACAGGGCACCGACTATAATTGGTATCACTGTCACCTTTACGTTCCACAAGTTTCTCTGCTTTCTAGGAAGATCCAGGTATTTTTCTATCTTATAGCTTTCTAGCATTTTCATTTTGTTGTCTGCTGGAACGGTAAAATCTCTTAAAAAGCAAGTTCGTCTTGTAAATTAATGGTGGGTCTGGTCTTCTGGCCGGGATCCTAACTGATACTACTATTTGTGAATAAGAGTAAATCTGGTGGTAATGGCAACGAAGAGATGACTCTTCATTCCTCAAAGCTCCAAAATTCGAACCTCACCAACAGATAAAAAATAATATATACACTTAAAAAATAGATGATCTCATCGAGAGTGTCCGCATGAACTTTTGATACTCCATAATAGAATTATAGATACTGGCAGGACCCGTGGATGAAAAAAAATCTAGAAAAGCAAGAAAAAATTATTTGCAATTTTATTACATTTAAATCCTTTTTGTTGCCTTTGCAATAAACAATACAAAATTATCCAATGACAATCTATATATTAGTTAATGCAGATATCTTTTATTAGTTTTTAATTCTACCTGGGGGAAATCTTTGAGACGAAATGGCTAAAGTACCGGTCTACAACATCGTAGTAAGCGAGTTCGAACTCCCGTTGCGCTATTACGTTCACTTTCGAACTAATGCCCCTGAGAAATGTATGAATCTTCTTATCCCCACCAACTATGGCTTAGAGTTGTAACCAAACAAAAGGTTACAGAATGAGAACTAAACAAATCAGACATTGGAAATTAAATGGAAATCTTTATAACATTAATAAAATACAATAGTCAGCCAGCGGCGTGAAGAAGGTAACCCATTGCTTGTGGTGAACTACTTAGTCAACATGTTCCCCCCTCTTACAATAGTGTCCAACGTATTTATTAAGATTGGGACATACCCATAAATGTTCATATGTACGGTATATAACAAATAGTAACATAAAAGTTCTTCTATAAGATAGTTTTGGCATTAAATAACCCACGGAGATGGATTTGCCTTTAAAGCAATTAAAACAAACTTTAATTCTATTGAAACTATCAGATCAATATAAAGTTGCATATTCTATTTTTTTTTTATTTTATTTATTTATTTATTTATTTATTTATTTATTTGGATAACGGCATTGCTGGTACCGAAGAATGTTCGGAGCTCTTTTTCCTTTTCAGACTTCGACAGTACGTTGTTGAAGATACTCAGAAATTCAGAATTTACCAGATTTTCAACAAATCAATACACAATAATTTATGTTTGCTATGCTATTTAGTAAGGGTTGGTGAAGTTAGCAAAGAGCAACCCCATCAGAGTTGGGACACATTTGATCAGAAGAAACATCTCAGTAGAAGAATATCCCAATTGATTGAGGGTGGAGGATGAAAGAATATCTCACTTGGCTACGGAAGGAGATATAGAAGAATATCTCTCGTGGTTTGTTTGTTTTCCTTCTTTCTTTCTTTCTCGCTGGGTACATCTTCAAATCGTTTCTTGTTCTCTGGTTTTTCTCGTGGTCAGTCGACGAACAAAACAGTCACGCAGTTTTTATCCTTTTTCTGGCGGCTTTTTAATCTTCCTATATGAGCTGGCCTGGAGAAGACAGTTTCCTCTTTGCATCACAGACACGTCTGCCTGTTATCGGATCTCTTGGCCAACTGACTTGTTTGATTTTTCCTCTTTACAGAGTCGACCTTCCCGCTGCCTCGTATCTCATGGGCTTTTTGGCCAATTGGTGTTCAGCCTTCAAATAGGTCGCTTGTTGCTCGGGACTGCTTGCCAGTTCATACCCCCAAACTTGACCGTCAATCGGTCATCATGCACCCTTGACTCAAATTCAACTCTTCAGACTTCTAGTCTACTTCTGCTGGTTTGCGAGGGAAAAAAAGGGAGAGGATGAAAAAGAGAGTGAGAGAGGGGGGAGAGAGCGTCTATATTTATGAGTGAAATATGAATTTGACTTTCCCCAGAATCCATATTAATAACATAGTGAACCCAGGAATATTGACAATGAAAGAGTATTTTGCACTCTTCAGATCTCCAGATTTGAGCCTTGCAATCATATCCAAGACACCCTCTTTTGTGGGGGAGTCTCACTCTTCTATAGAGGATAAACTCTGCGTATTCTAAGACCTGTCGACAGTGCGTACGGCATATCTTTGTTTTTTCGTGTAGCTAGTGATGTTGCATATTGAACTTTAACAGGCTGTGTAATTCGTGGATTTCAAAAATAGGATGAACTTGTGTCTTAAGGCCCCGGGTTGAGAGGTCGAGAAAAGTCTAAATGTACAAGACTCGCTACTGTCGAAAACAAGTATGATTCCGGAACGAAAAAGAAACAAAGATGAGTGAATGTTTTAAGTCGTCCCTGTGCCAGCCTCGTGGAGGCAGAGCGAAGAAGCATGGCTCTCAGAATATATCATATCTCAACCTAGTGTAAAATGTAGTGGTTCCCCATCTACTACGACTCTCTCGTTCTCTCTCGCTCTCCCAGGCAACCATTTCGACAATTACATAATGAAGAAGAGAGATGAATATTTTCATAAAGAAGTGTTATTATCTCTTTCTTCCGGGTATACAACAGTGAAAACTCTAGATGAAATCAGAATTTGTTGTATATTGATTAGGTAGGAGTTCTTTTTAGGTCCACGGGTAAAGGTGTTATTGTATGCCTCTTGATGGCTTACGTTCGTGATATATTCTGATGATTTTTCAAGTCAAACCACGTGTTCAATTCACCCCATGCAGCATACTAACAAGGTATTCTTTTTAGAGTCACGGGTGAAGCTGTTGTACACGGCTTCATTGTCTACGTCTGTGTGTTCGTGTATGATTTACAAAATCAGATTTTGATCTGAACAGAAAATCACAATAGTAATAATTATTGATCAGTCGGTAATATTTCACGATTCTGTCTTTTTAGTTTATAGTGACCCACAAGTTGCTGCACAAGTGATCCGCTTCCTTTACAAATGATGGTTGGTGGGTTGTTTTTTACGGCATATCAACCCCTGTAGATTATTTAATGCCGAATCCCGTTAATATATATATATATATATATATATATATATATATTATAATTATTATTATTATATATTAGCTCTATCCTAGATATTGAGCATATTATATTATATTGCACTTGGTTCGACACATGCCCACAAAGTGATTTAGTGACAACCAGCACCCTTATAATATATATATATATATATATATATATATATATATATATATTAGTAAGTAATGGAAAGTAATCCAGCAGTATTGAAAAAATTGAAAAAGAAAGTAATTAAAAGTGAAGAATCTATTGTGAAAGAAAGTCGACGTTAAACGTTTCGGTTTGAACGAACCTTCAATCAACACTTTGTATCACCATTATAAAGTCCTGATGGAGGTTGATTAAAACCGAAACGTTTATTGTCGACTTTCTTTCACAATAAATTCTTCACTTTTGATCAATTTACTTTTCAATTTTTCTCAACATATATATATATATGTAATTTGTTAACGAATAGTTTTTAGGTAACAAATTTTAAACGGGCCAGAACTTATTTGTTTTCCCTCGGTTAAATGATTTCAAGTATTGCTACCAAATACTAATACTGTTATTTGCACACAGCTAAACGATTTCAAGTATTGAAACCTAAAACTAATAATTCTATTCAATATCATTTACTTGTTAAATAATTCCAAGTATTGCTTTTTACTGCTAATAATTCAATTTAACATCAATCATTTTTATGTACACGGTTAAATGGTTACAAAATATCGAAAATGATTAAATATTTCTACTTGACCTGTAAATAGGATTCTAACAGGTACTACCACTCTGAATGGAATTTGGAATAATGATTATGAAGGGGTACTGCGCATTCTTTAAAGTACCAGAACTGGAGCCTCAACATTAGATTCTTTAGTGTCAAAAAACGGACATTCGTTGTTGGGGTGGTGTTACCCCTCTGCAGAGATGTAGTTGGCGTAGTTTACAGCTCTAGCCGACTGGTTTGTTTAAAATGAGTTTACACGACTGTGAACTTGAAAGTAAAAGTAAAGTTGGCGACCGTAGTCGAAGGCGACCAGAAGGCTCCCTTTTCCAATAGCTACTACACCGAGATGTAAGGGAGGGCGTCACTCCTTTCCCTGGATTGCTCCACTTTACTCTCGATACGTAACTTATATTGCTGAGTATTAAGCAAGGAGGTATCAAGAACCATCTTTAAGTCTTTGGTATGACTTGACCTGGGACTGAACCCAGGTCTCCCGGACCATTGGCGAACACTACCCACTAAGCCAATGAGCTGCACTTGAAATTCCCAGTAATTTACTCAGATAGATCAATACATGGTGCCGGTTATCTCGAATTTGTGTACACCAACGCATAAGATCATTTTGTGACAATCCCGTGACAACAAGCAATACCAGCACCAGATACTTTATATAATGGAGAAAGACAGTCATTAAGTTAATGCCTATCACGAAGTTTCAATAACACGCATCCAAAAAAACAGCCAATATCAATAAATGTTATAAAAGTCGTAGATTTTGCATAAGACTTTCCATCTCATGGACGAGTTCGTGTTTACTGATAATACTAAATTTCCTCTTCTGGTTAGGCTTCTGTTTTAGAGGTCCGAGAAATGTGGAGTTCCCCCCACATTTTCATTACTTCCAGGTCCTCTCTTATTCGAAGTAGTAGTACTTCCAGAAGAAGAAAAAAAGTTGTTAAATAGTGAATTTTACCGTTATGGCGGACTACTAGGGGAAAATAAAAGTGAATTGATAGACAAATACCAGCATCTTCCCAAAGAGCAGAGAAACTTGTGAAACATGAAAGTGAAAGTGATAGCAATTGTAGTTGGTGCCCATGGAAAGGTACCCAAATGCCTGGTAAAGAGATTTGGAAAACTAGAGATAAGAAGAAATGAGCCATTCAGACCACGTCAGTATTAAGATCAGCTCAAATATTAAGAAGTGTCCTTGAGATTTGAAGAGATTACTGCCACTCCAGTGAAAGACAGCCAGTTAGATTTGATATGAAAAAACAACAATAATAATAATAATAATAATGACGGTGATACTAATTGTTATTGGCGCAGGACAAGACTTGGAAATAAGAGGACGAGTAGAGACAATCCAGACTACAACAATGTTGATTGTTGAGAGCACCCAGAATATCAAGAAGAGTCCTGGAGACATTACAGGGGCCCGACAATATTTTTCGGACACTTTAGTATTCGACTTTCCGAGTACCATAGAGTGGCGAAATTCCTTCAATAGAATAGCATAAACATATAAAGACAATACCTGTAATAAAAATGGAAGAAAATCGATTAGGTAAGGAAAAATATTTAATTTTCATCATTTTTTACAAAACACACGCGACATTATTTTTCGGACATCGTTGAAAAACTGCTAATAGTCTGTAATATCACCTTTCTTCTCAATAACTTTTATCAATCTCTCTTCATAATGATCAAACATATGCACAATAACATCTCTACGTGTTTCTATTAGTTGTTTTTTTTTTTTTGGCTTCTAGTATTCGTTCCTATAGTTGAGCCTCTTTCGTTATTTCAGGTCCATCACAGACAAGTTGCGCAAGCATTTCCCAAACATTTTCTATTAAATTTAGATCTGGGCTTCTTGCAGGCCATTCCAAAGTAGTCATATTCACTTTAGCCATCCATTCCTTCATGAGTTTTGACACATGGATGCTGCAATTGTCTTGCTGTAGAATGAAATCATTCCCCATCTCTCTTCTTATCCTTCGTAGGGCTTTCTCGTCCAGCAGCTGTTTGAAGCTTTCGCTGTGCTATCGTCCTTTCAGCCACTCCAACCATATATTTCCATTAGCAAAGATCATACCCCAAACCATAACTCCTCCTCTTCCCATCAGTTGTTTGTTCAATACAACAGGCTCACCCCTTTTCGACCAAGTACACCATCCATCGGGTCCATCAAAATTGAAACGCTTCTCATCAGTAAATATAACCTTCTTAAAGTCAACATGCTTTGTTAACCACCTTTTAGCACTCCAGTCTTGCTCCTTTGTGTTTCTTTGTTAGTTTAATTTTTTTCTTAGCCTTTGCATTCTTCAAACCAATCCTATTCAGCGTTCTTTGTACTGTTCGGACGTTTACATCCAATTCACATTTCTCCTTCACTTTTCTTGCTGTAACTTTTTCTCCAGATGTCAAAAGCCGTGTCACAGTCCTCTTCATTCTCCTTTCAGTCCTCTTGCCAATTGATCTTTTCCGACCTCTCTTCTTTTTCCGCTCGGAGTTTGTCTTCAGCATGTATTCGACCGTTGATTTCGACAGCTTCAAATCCAAGGCGATCCTTCTGATGCTGAGGCCATCTTCCCGCTTCTTCCCTGCCAAACAAACGACTTCTTTTGAATGCATTTACCTCCTTAAACTTAATTGTTTTGCCAAGAAATGACTATTTATGCTGTTAGATTGTCCTATGTTAACATAGTAGTAGGGGCGCCAGTGCCCAAGAACAGTGTACAAGCAAAAAATTTGCATACAGTAACACATACATGAACATAGCTCTTAATAAAATAGGATTTTTTGTCATGTCCGAGAAATAGTGTCGCGCAAGTTTTCGCAAAAATCACAAAAAACTAAAATTATCAAAGCCAAACTAAAAAAATGATTACACTAGTAGTGGATTTTCACTCCTCAACTACGTACTTACAATCTCAAATTTTTTGGCCCTAGTGGCCACCTTGAAGTACTTTTTTCAAAGTGTCCGAAAAATATTGTCAGGCCCCTGTAGGAGATTTGCTGTCACTCAGACTCCAGTGGAAAAATTCTTAAATGAGTAAAAAAAATAATAATAATAATAATAATAAGATGATGATGATGATGATGAAATTTCAACCTTCAGACAAATCGTAAACGCACAAACAAGAAAAAAAGAATTATTGAAATAGTGGATTTTGCTGTTCCAAGGGTCCATAGTATAAAATCAAAAAAGAAATATATACAGATACATTGATTTTTCCAGATTGCTAAAAAATATTCAACATGAAAGTAACGGTGATATCAATTCAGTTCTATTTCAATCAATTCAGTTTAACATAAATAGGCAGTTTAAATGCAAAAAACAGTAAAGTCAAGAAACCACGGTTTAGTTCTATTTAACCCATAGATAAGACCCTTATCAGATGCTACCACTCTGGGCCAGAGTAGACCTGGGAGCGATGGCAAATGAAAGGGTACTCTGCATTCCCCAAAGCTCCAGCATTACTGGAACCTCACCACGAGATTGTTTACTGTCGTATCCATGACACTCGTTGGGGGGTCTTACCCTCTGCAGAGATGCAGTCGGTGTATTCTTCAGCCCGAGCCAACTGGACCATAATACTTCAGGGAAAAACCACCTGTTACAACTCGTGTGACGCAGTTGCAACTTATAATAATCAACAAAAAAAGAGAACTTGCCGAATTGTGGACTTTCCTGTCCCGGCTGACCACAGAGTAAAATTGAAAAAAGTGAAAAGAAGGATAAATACTAGGACCAAGCTAGGAAATTTCTTTTAAATATGGAACATGAAAGCGACGATTTTATCACTTGTAATTGGAGCACTTGGTACAGTCACTAAAAGATTGATACAAGGACTCAAGGACTTGGAAATTAGAGAACGAGTGCAGACTATCCAAACTACTGCATTATTGAGATTAGCAAGAATACTGAGAAGAGTCCTGGAGACTTAAGAAGACTTGCTGTCACTCAAACTTCAGTGAAAAACCATCAGCTAACACTAGTGTGAAAAACTCTCATGGAGTAAAAATGATAATAATAACGTTACAAGAACTCGGAGATTGGTTTAGCTTACATGAGCTTTTATTGAATCTAATATGGTTCTGGCTGTTGAAGTAAAACAGTGTACAGTATTTTAATAGGAAAGGACAATAGGGAAGGTTATAGGTTGTCTTACCACAGATAGGTTTTTAGATTTATTCATTAAATAAACTTTCGAGTAAAGGTGTAAAAGAAATTAAAAGAATTGAGGCATTTAATAGATTTTGTTTCCTATTTTCTATTTGAAAAACTAGTTAAGACGAATTCACTTTATCATTTGAAATACGTTCCTGTAGAATATGTGAAGTCTAAGCCCCGAGATAGTAACTTTCTTTTATATGTTTATAGAAACTTTTTGAGCATATCAGAGTTTATTTTTTCTAATTAAAATCCACTAATAATGATATCTGGTTCTTCGTTTGCGAGAATGGAAAAAGAATTTCGCTCATAGCTAAAAAGTAAATAAACGATTGGTAAAATCGGAAATGACTTTCTATTTAAACCCAACAACAGATAATGAAAATATCGCGATATAATCGTTTTAAAAAGATTTATTTGAATTTGTTATACAGCTCTGATAAAGATACCGTTCTTCGAATCCCATAGCTTATTCCCAATTTTTATTTACGCAACAACGGAGAACAAAAGTAATGAGCTAAAAATTCGTGAAAATTTCTATTTATTTAAACCTTTTCTCTGTTGGCTTTTCCAATTTTCAGTAGCTCCCCTTCGCTTCATTCTCCTGTAGAAAAATTACTCTTAAAAACAGTACTTCAAAACCATTACAACCTGTTAGTAGGGCTTAAAATACACCCGTAGTATTCCCTGTTTAGGACTATGTTCAAAGGTTAGGGAATTGCATTCATTTCATATTTATGTTTACATTTTTCTGTCGTTGATTAAGAGTTGTATTTTTGGCACTCAAGTATTCCTATCTAATACAAATAATTTATAGATGTGTGGTAGCTGAAAGAATGTTATTCGGGGACGTTTAAATGAAGTGACACTGCCAACTCATGATTATGCATAATTGCCCGCGCATGCACACGTACCATGCAAATATGACCATCGAAGATATGTAAGCGGCGTTCAATAGCAATACAGAAGTTGTCGAGGGCACCTTTGGTGGTATAATGGTTAGCAAGCTTGACTAGCAAACCTACACGAGTGAGTTCGAGTCTCATTGGGTGCTACATCAAAGCATAGAGCTTCATAAATTACTATACAGAAGTTGTCGAATAATCCAGTTGAACAGTCGTCCAATTGACACCATGCCGTACGTACCACCAACGTTCTAGCCGATTACAACCCACACTCTCGACCTCAGCCAACACAACAATACTCAGTTGTTTAGTTTCAAGTATTCCTATCACATACTAATAATTATATGATTGCATGTGATTATCATGATCAAATAAAAGTAATTTGTGCGCATGCTTTTATGGTTTCAACTAATTAATAAAATCCTGAATAAATAATTAAAGTTTCAAGTAACGATTTTTTATTTAAACAATTTGCTCACATTTGTTTAATATCAAGTATTGTTATCGAATACAAATAATTTTTAAATTGATCTATTGGACCGATTGTTGGGACCTTAATATTTCTTGTGTAGTTATTTCTTAAGTTTACTTTTACTCATGGATCTATTGAAAACAAATAATTTTTAGATAGATCTATTTGACCGATTGGTGGGACCTTAATATTTCTTTTGTAGTTATTTCTTAAAAGTTTTCTTTTTTTTTTTTTGCTCATGGTTCTATTGAAAACAAATAATTTTTAAATAGATCTATTTGACCGATTGGTGGGACCCTAATATTTCTTTTGTAGTTATTTCTTAAAAGTTTTCTTTTTTTTTTTTTGCTCATGGTTCTATTGAAAACAAATAATTTTTAAATAGATCTATTTGACCGATTGGTGGGACCTTAATATTTCTTCTGACCTGGAGCCTTAACATCAGATACATTTCAGTGTCATTTCCAGGACCCCTCTTGTGGGTGTCTTATCCCTCCTCAGACAAAGCAGTTAACGTATTCAAATCAGTTGATAAGATGTTATTTTACTGCTTAGTAAGTACGTAATACCGCTTATGAAAATTCTCTGTCCAGAAGGATCATATAGTAATCATAGAATAATCTTTTTTTAAAAGAACATTTTTATGAGTAGCTGATGGATGTTATTTAGAATATAAAATTCATTTTATTCTCTCTCTCTCTCTCTCTCTCTCTCTCTATATATATATATATATATATATATATATATATATATATATATATTGTTGGTCTAATGAGAGAAGAGTAAATACTTTAAAATGAAAAAATCTGCAAATGAGTTTGAATGTGGTACTTCAGGATTTTATTTCATATAATTATGCTCCCACACGTGTTTCGAACTTCGTGGTCCTCTTCAGGGGACTAATAAAGTGTTTATTTTTATATTTTTGAATTGATATTTTTGAATTCAAATTTATCTATCCATTTATCTTTTTTATGTACGTTTTAACGGGTAAAAATCAATCTATTTATCTATCTATATCCCAATCTATATATACCCAACTCCTCCGCCACAAGCAGGATATGACACAAGGTCAATTTTAAGTAGAGTTTAACAGATGGGAATTCAGATTTTTCCTTCTGGACTAGTTATTATACCAAGGTTTAAAAGCCCAGACTGCCCTACTATTTACCCATAGATGGAAGAGAAATGCTTGAATTCCTACCTTTCTAAAGGGTATTAGCAGTATTTGAAATATAAACAGCCTTATCTAGGGTTTGAATTCGGCAGTAAACATTACACTTCGATCACCTCTCTCTCGCTCTCTCTATACTCAAAGTATTTAAACCAATTCAATGCCACCTCCCTTTATTTTTATCATGTTTTTTTTTGTTTGGGGGGGGTTGTATTGTTTTTTGGTTTGTTTGTTTTTTGTTGTTTTTGAGGGGTTTGGGAGTGCTTTTTTGTTTTGTTTTGTTTTTGTTTTTTTAATAGAATAGAATGGAATAATTATTTTTAAAAAATGATCGAAACAGAACTTTTAAAATTCTCCAAAATTAAACAGATAATCTCAGCACATTTTTCTCGGTGTATTAAACAACAAAAATCTTTGAATTCGACAATAATAGAAGGAATTTTGACAAAAGAACATTCTTAGAATAAAGAGATATAATAAGCTTTCTTTGCTTTTTCTCCTATACATTAATATTCCATTCCTCAAAATATAATTGCTCAGTTTGCTAGGGCTGTAGAATACACCGACTGCTTCTCTGCAGAGGGGTAATACCCACCCCCAATGAGTGTCCAAGATATGAAACTACCCTATCTATGGGTTGAATAGAATTAAACTGCATATTTATACTAAACTGAATTGTTTGAATTAGAACTGTACTTACACAAAACTGAATTGTTTAATATAGAACTTTTTTACATTTAACTGTGAGTAAACAAAATCTATACTTATAGAATTGTTTAAATTAGAGTTGTTTGACAAAACTGAATTGCTTGAAATAGAAATGTTTTTGACAATTAAACTGTGTGCTCATGGTAAACTGAATCGTTTGAAATAGAACTGATTATTTGTATAAAAATGGATTTGGCATTAAATAACCTACAAAGGTCAATATGCCATAAAACCCAAGCAACTAACCAACCAACCAACCAATCAACCAATCAAAATATAAGTGGTCTTCAATGAGGAAAATTCCTAGTATCAAAACACGATTTCGGTACAGTAAACATAGAGGCTTATGCAAATTGAACAAAAGTTTTATCCACCCTCAAAATGGTGAGCTTAGAAAACGCTAACAGTGTCTTTTAAAGAATGCTAAGACCTCCGACAAAAGCAAGTGTATTGAGTTTGACACAATACTGGATATAGTGGTGAGGCTTCAGTTTTGGATCTCTGGGGAAAATAGAGTACGTCCTTCATTGCCAATACACCAGATTTGGTATTATCTGTTTGGAATCATTTTCTAGGTTAAATAGATCCATTTGACAATTATTAGTTTTTGATGGGGATAGTTAAAACTTTTCAACTGCATTCAAAATATTGGTATAAGAAAGAAATATTTGATATCATATGTGCAAAAAACTCTAGAAAAACAACTACGTAAAAAATAGAAATACAATATACTCGACTTCTTCATCTCTGGGCATAAAATGACCCTAGATGGGTTGGTGAGCAGTTGAAATCAATCAATCCCTTATTCTCTCGCTCTGTTATTTTTCACCTCTTCTCTATCTCTCTCTATATATATATATGTGTGTGCGTGTTGTCATCCACAGACAGACGATTTCGTTGTATCACAACTCTTTAGTGTGGCTAAGGCCGTGAGATGCTTCAAGCTGGAATCGAACCCCGGCTAACTTTACATCACTCGGATATCTTACCCAAGCGCCATCGTTATTCACAGTGTAAGTGGAGGAACTTTTATGTATATCTTTTTTTACATACATGTTATCGGCTTCATCGAGTGCTCTATTCTTTAGAAGAGCTATTTCATTTCAGAGTATATGGCATCCGGCAAATTTTCCCACAAGAGAACTCAACCCTCGAAGTTGGGGTAGCATATATATATATATATATATCCCTCCCACACATCACACACTATCTCACGAATTGTTTCTACCTGCCTAAAATGCTCTTGTGAGTGAATTGTTCAGAATCGAGATAAAAAAAAATAATTTTTAATATCTCAGTATGGGGAGACATCAAATTGAATTATTTGTATTAAGCCTTTTGAACGCTGAGCTCCAAAGTCTAAATTTATTCTTTAAGGTTTAAGCACTGAACTCCACTTATACAAACTTGTGCATCGGTGTAAAGGAAAATAAAAGTACAACCAGTCTACCAGTGTAAAGGTCCCAAAGGCTTATAAATAGTTACTTGGAGGTGCCCGTGGTGTAATGGTTATCGTCGTAGGAAATGGACACGGCGACACGAGTTCAAATCCTGGACGAGACTGACTGCATTTCACATAGCACTAATACCCTTGGAAAAGGTATGAATCCAAATATTCTCCTTCCAGCTAAGGGTAAATAGTAGGACAGACTGGGTTCTTCAGCCTTAGTGAGGCGACTAGTCTAGGAGAGGGAATACTCTAAATTCAAACCTGTTAAACTCCGCTTAAAAATTAACCTTGTGTCATATCCTGCCCGAGCGGAGGGGTTGGTAAATATGATAAATACTTACTTAAAGCTATAATTGTTTACCAAGGGTTATTAATAGTTACTTAAAACACTACAACTATGCATGAATTATTTGTATTAAGAATAGTTACTTGAGGTTATAATTGTTTACTAAGAATTATTGTTGTATTTTGGCCTTCAACCCAGCCAAAAATGCCATTCCAAGGTGATGCACCGGAAGGAGGTGACACATTCTAATGGCAGTTATGAGAGGGAATCGCGTGGGCGGAAATTGGCTGACGAAATGGGACGAGGTAAAAAAATTCCCATGGTACACTCATAGACTGATGCACCGGAAGAGAGTGACCTGTGAACTGCATGACAGTTATTTCCGTTTGATGACGATCAAACACGCGATTTCAAAGATCGAGTAGGCGACTGAGTGGACGTTGAACTATTATAAAACTCAGTCAAGACAGAAGTCAAGAGAGTTGCAGTTGGAGATCGGACGGAGTTATAGACGAGATGTGG
This sequence comes from Sepioteuthis lessoniana, assembly GCA_963585895.1. Classification (NCBI taxonomy): domain Eukaryota; kingdom Metazoa; phylum Mollusca; class Cephalopoda; order Myopsida; family Loliginidae; genus Sepioteuthis; species Sepioteuthis lessoniana. Next base: position 102,867,784 of record OY757914.1, read on the forward strand.
TAAGGAAAGCCACACCAGGCCGAAGGAGCTCGGGGCCCCCGATTGAGTTGGGGTTCAGAGAAGTTGCTGATAAGATGCAGTAAAGAAAGCCATCACCCAGCAGAGTGGGCCCCAGGGCCTCCGGTTGAGCATCAGGAGAACGAGAAAGACATAACGCTGACGGCCATAAGAGAGGAGTCAAAATATTGAAGTTTCTGTTCGATCTCCAGCTCCCTCTCACACGCAAACCTTGAGTAACCCTTTTCGAACCCTTACAATAAAGTGAGAGGTAAATATTTTGTTAAAGAAGTCTTCCTGCGTCTTTATTATTGTGTCGTTATGATGCTGTAGATGACAATATAACATTATTACTTACTTGAAACCATATTATTGTTAGTATTTCAAAACTAAATAATAATTAGTATTAGATAAACATACAATTTACGTGATTCATGAACTTATAAGCTTAAAATAACCCTAAACGTGTTAACATGCCGTTGAATAAAGCAATCAATCAGAATGTTTCATTAAATAAGTAATAAATAAGTATCTTTTTTGCTTTTGATATTACGTTTTTGTTCGTATATAAAAACAAACAATTAAAGCGTGTAAAGTCATCTGAAGAGACGAAGAGTATGATGATATTATTCGCCGAAATAGATTTGTTATGACAATTTAACCAGCTTGTTATATTATATATATATATATATATATATATATATATATATATATAATTAACTTAAATCGCGAGTCGGAAATCTTCTACTAATGTTTCACCTTATAGGATCATCAGGAAGTCTAACCTCGTGTTGAGCACTTTTGTAATTGTAGCATTGCAGGATTCGCAGAAGGTTTTAGTTTTCTTTTGACCAACTGATTGCGTATCCCTTGATTTTTTTCAAGGGGTCTGACGAGGTTGGCCTTTTCTTTCTTTTTGACCTATAATATTTTTTCTTTTTCCCCCGGGCGGTGATTCGAGATACTTTTATCTCTTGTTCCTGGCGGGTTTTTTTTTCTTTTTTTTTTTCTGGTACTGTGAATGCTGGTAGATATTAGATTAGTAAATATATATATATATGTGTGTGTGTGTGTATGTGTGTGTAATGATCCTCTGCTCGTTTTCGTTGTATGAGGACTCATCAGTTCAGTTTTGTGACATTATGCCTGTGTATTGTGCGAAACACTAAATCAGCTTTCGACTAACACATTTAGTCACACTGTGGTGAACTGGAATTGAATCTGCTCCGGCCGCTGAATAAATGTTTCTTCTCCTTAAGACTCTTAAAGCAATCTCCTTCAAAACTAACAATACCATTATGGTAAGAGTTCCATTTGTTCCACCCACGTGCATCAAATTCAATTGATACGAGAAATAACATATACAACATTCAGATAATATTTTATCTTAGCCCTTGTATCGTTCATTGGTTAGTGTTTTATGGTAGATTAACTCTTCTGGGTTATCTAATGACAAAGACTGATTATGTTGGATTCGTAAACGAATAGTTTGGGGGTAATTTTATTTTCAAACAATTTAGAACTTATTTTTGCATAGTTATGGGGTGACAAGTATTTCGAATAAACATTAATAATTCTATCAAATATTAATCATTTGTTTGTACACAGTTAAATGGTTTCAGGTATTACGACCTCACACTAATCATCATCAACATCATCATGTTGTGCTGGTAGCACGGATATCCCTAACCCTCTCTCGCCACTCCTCCCTATCGTTCATCGCCCTCAGGGAGGTCTTCTGGACAACATCCCGTATCCTCACATATTGGCGGTTGTGTCGATACTGCTATATGGATGCACCACATGGACGCTTACGAAGCGGCTGGAGAGGAGGCTGGACGGAAATTACACAAGAATGTTGAGAGCAGTATTAAACAAGTCCTGGCGACAACACCCCACGAGACTCCAACTCTACGGACACTTGCCCCCCATCACGAAAACTATACAAGTTCGACGAACCAGACACGCAGGACACTGCTGGAGAAGCAAGGACGAGCTCATAAGCGATGTACTCCTGTGGACCCCCACACATGGATGTGCAAGAGTGGGACGACCAGCACGAACTTACATACAGCAACTATGTGAGGACACAGGATGTAACCCTGAAGACCTGCAGGAGGCGATGAATGATAGGGAGAAATGGCGAGAGAGGGTCAGGGATATCCGCGCTGGCGGCGCGACATGATGATGATGTATGTTCGTGCTGGCCGTCCTGTTTTTGCACGGCCATGTGTGGGGTCCATAACAGTACATCACATGAGTTCGTCCCTGCTTCTCCAGCAGTGTCCTGCATGTCTGGTTCGTCTAACTTGAATAGTTTTCGTGATAGGAGGCAGGTGGCCGTACAGTTGGTGTCTTGTGGGGTGTTGCCGCCAAGATTGCTCGCAGCATTCTTGTGTAATTGCCGTCTAGCTTCTTCTCCAGCCGTTTTGTTAGAGTCCATCTGGTGCATCCATGTAGCAGTATCGACGCGACCGCTGTCTGGAAGACACTGCGTTTCATTTTTCGCATACAGTTAAATGGTTTCAAGTATTTCTATCGAATACTAATGATTCTATCTCATATTAATCCTTTATTTGCACATAGTTAAACGGTTTCAAGCATTGCTTTTTAACAGTAGTAATTTTTTTATCAAGTATTCCCATGAAATATAAACAATTTCCTCGCCGCTGTATGGTTTCAAGTAATAATGATAATACTAAGTAAATGACTGAACTGTTCTATTTGACTCGTAGATGAGACCCTAACAGGTACTACCGCTCCGTGTCAGGGTGAACCTCGGAGAATGATCTTTGAATTCAAACAAATACTTCATACATCAGAACTTTGGTTATCTTCGTACCACTGATGGTCTTACATTCACATTAGCCAAATACATTTATTACCCAGTCGCAAACTGTGTCCTCTGCAGTGGGATGAGAGCCCCTCTTCAATAAAAAATGGATTTGATGGTGAGGCCCCAGTTTGGGAGATCCGGGTAGTTTGAGGTACTTCTTCATTTCGATTACTTCCATCTTCTCTGACCTCGAGTGGTAGTACCTGCTAGTGTTCCACTTAAGGATCAAATAGATCTGCATAAAATTAGTTTTGGTTTATTTGTTTAAAGGCATATCAGCCTTTGAAGGTTATTTAATGCCAAGCCATTTTCCTAGAACAGTAGTATTACTATTTAGCCCATAGCTGGAGGGATACGGAGATGCAAACATTTCCCAAAGGTATTTGTCTGAAAGTGAACGTAATAGCGCGACTGGAATTCGAACTCGCTTACTACGATTCGGCAGTCCATCGCTTTGACCATTACACTACGAGGACACCCCACCAGCATAAAATTACTCGTATTCGATTGGAATACTTAATGTCTTATAACTGGAAATTATTTCTATTAAGAATAGTTACTTGAATTTGTTATTATTTACTTGAAACTATATAACTAACAGTGCAAACAAATGATTATTATTAAATAGAAATAATTACTTGAAACCATTTAGTTATTAATATTAAATGGTAATATTTGAATAAATCAAAATTATTCGATTTATATCGGAATACTTACAAACCAAACCTTTTAGGTAGAAATGTTTGAAATCGTGTAACTGTGTGCAAATAACGGCAAGTTTTTCACACCGATGGCAAAGTCCACTAAATGGCAAGTCCTCATTCTTTTCTCTTTATTTTTTTTATATTTTTTTTATATTTTTTTTTATTTCTTTGCTAATTATCACTAGGTCTGATATTCGGGAGTTTTTTTTAGGGGGGGGGATTACTATCACTTGGTCAGTTCATCTGACTGAGATTAGATGATGCGTTTGTATCTCAAAATACCAGAGAATTTGGTGCGTCTCATTTTCCGAGACGGAATTTGGGTTATTATTATTATTATTCACTCATTAGAGCTTTTCACATCAGCGTTAGCCGATGGTTTTTCACTAGAGTCTGAGTGACAGCAAGTCTCCAGGACTCTTCTTCGTATTCTGGCCGTTCTCAATAATGCTGCCGTTTGGATGGTCTCCACTCGTCCGCCAACCTCCAAGTCCTCTAGTCCCTTTAGTAATCCTTTAGTTACTGTTCCAAACGCACCAATGACAATTGGTATAATTGTCACCTGTATCTTCCACAGTTTTTTCAATCCCTAGCAAGGTCGAGATACTTATCCTTCTTTTCACATTCTTCCAGTTTTATTCTGTGGTCAGCCGGGACAGCAAAGTCGACTGTTTTCCAAGTTCTCTTTTTTTTATTGATTATTATTAAGTCTGGTCTTCTGGCCGGGATTAGGTGATCCGTTGGTATGTTAAAGTCCCATAGGAGTGTATGCGTGGCATTTTCTAGGACAGGTGCTGGGTTGTGCATATACCATTTGTTAGTATGGTCGATTTTAAATTTCTTACACATTTCCCAGTGAATCACCTTGCCGACCCAGTCATGTCTTGCCTTATACTCCCTCTGTGCTAATTTGCTGCCTTCGCTTGTTATTATTATTATTATTATTATTATTATTATCACATAGTAGTCTTTACGTGAAACCATATGATTGTAGATAGATTACAAGTATTCAAAAGAGGTAGTCGATGCGATATCTCTTTTTAAATGATTATTATCCAAAGTTACTTGAAACCATATAATTGCTGGTAAAAAGCCTTATTTCAGTGTTTAATAAACCATCAAGAGCTGACATACCATAAAACCAACCTATGCGTCAAAAGTGATTAGCAATTTTTTTTACCGAATAAATTAGTTAAGGTTGACACGATCAAATCAATATATTACTTGAGAATAATCAACGTAATACAACTTTATAGCTACCTATGTGAGTCACCTTTCAAGTTCCAAAAGTTGGACTTATATAGAAAAAATATCAAGTGGGAGGATCACACAATGATTAGCCGCTCGAGTACTGAAGGAACTAATTAGCAGAAAAGTTCCGGGTAGAGGCTTGATTGATTTAGAACGATAAAAGATATTCTATTTAGGTAATTTCTATTCAGTAAATATAATTTATACGAAAGGCAATCAGACATATTAGCTAAACAGATTCCGAAACTAAATATTTTTTACTCGATTATCCCCTTACGTATCCCTTACTCGAATCAAAAAGATACTTTTCGACGAAATGTCATAAACTTTTTCTCATTATTAACTGCATTTGCTTACCGTCAATGTGAGAGCAGTGGATTCTGGTAAAAGCAAACGCCACTCGATCTGGAATTTTCTTTTGATATTTTAGCATTTCTATGTTGCCGGCAATTAGCGATAAAACCTGAGTTTAATTACTGTAACAGTGTTACCTCCCTTACAAATCATCGTGTTCCCTTGCGATTACAACCCCGAATTTAAAAAAGATAAAAAGATTAAAAAATAAAGAAAGAACTGCTGTTCAAAAAGTGTTGAGACTAGCCATATATATTTTTCAAATTGAAACTGTTTCGTCTTGGCATTAGACAGCAGTCTATATTATCACTTTATTATAAAATTTTTTTTTTTTTTTTTATCTGTGCATACATCTTTTAAATTTGCAATTTTAGAATTGAAAAATTTAAATCTTCATTCTCAATACTTTTTTTTAACTCACATCGTTTGTATTTAGTGGAACTGATAAAATGTCTTCGACTTCGGAGGACCAAAAGATTGAGTTTAATAAATACTGCTCTGAATTTATACTAACTAAAATTGACGGAAAGTGTCTTGAAGTTGTTAATAGGAAAAAAAAAAAAAAGATTTTCTGTCAGAATAACGCAAGGTCACATGTTTGCTTAGTGACCAAGCAAATATTTTTACAAGTTAGCTGGGAGGTTTTCGCTTATATGTCTCCAAATTGTTATTTACTCTCGTCTTTAAAGAACTTTCTGAGCGAATAACAAAATTCTTGGAAGAATGCAAAAAATTGCAGAAAAATCTATTTATAAAGCTGAGTGAAAGATGACAGAAAACACTGGAACAAAATGGTAAAGACAGAGCTAATAAATTTGTGAAGTCAATAGCATTTTGAAAATTCTTCAGACAGCCTTTTGGAATTTTGATGCTGTTTATTCCTACTGACATTGGTATAATGGTTAGTGTTCACCAATGGCCTGGGTTCAATCCCAAGTCGAGTCATACCAAAGACTTGCTGCTACCTTGCTTAACACGCAGCATTATAAGGTAAGAGTAAAGAGGAGCAATCCAGGGAAAGGAGTAGCGCCGTTCCCTACACCTTGGTGTAGTAACTATCGAAAATGGAGCCTTCGGGTCACCCTCGACTACGGTCGCCAACTTTATTTTTTTAATCCCTACAGAAGAAAGAGATCCGGTCGATTTTTTTGTAGGGGAGTCCTCGTGCCCTAATGGTTAAAGTGCTTAACTGCGCCCTCGAAGTGAGTTCGAACTGGAGATGAGATATGACGTTTACATTCGGACTGATACTCTTGAAAAACGTGGGACTTCTCTTACTCTCCCAGCTATGAGTTAAATGGTATAACAGCTGTTCTTCTAAACATTAAACAACGCAAAAAACTATTTTTCTTATTGAAATGTTTTCACACCTGAAGAACAATGTAGTGTGATCAGTGACCTCATGTTTGTCTGTGTAGTCTGCGGTCGACTGCTACATTTGTAATAGCTTTTCGTTTATTGGGGGGGGGGGGAATTACTAAAAACACAATTCGACTTTTAGCATTAGGACTTTTCATTGTTTTGTTTTTTTCTTTTATGGTTTATCAAACATTGTTTGTTATTTGATGCAAAATCCTGTTTATTTGACATACAAGTATATATTTGTGACACGATGGAGAAGTGAACATTTTTTTCTATCATGTTGAATATGAAGTTGAACTAGGAGTGTGTGTGTGTGTGTGTCTGTCTGTCTGTCTGTCTGTCCGGATTTTAACGTGGGTGGGCCTACCCGAGTGAAGTAAAAAAAGGGAGGAAAGAAAATTTTTCTTTTTCTTGAGATGTCAGATCACTGGGTGAAAGGCCCTGGCTGCCACGAAGTCTGGTTTTGAGTTCATGACCAAGAGAGATCAAACAGGTAGATTTTTTGGTACCAACAAATTTTAGATTCTCGGCCTGATAAAAAAAAAATCAATGTTTCTTCAATCGGCGGGAAATTTCGTCCCGGATTTGTTCAATGAATAGAGGTAGCTTTTTGAGAGAAAGGGCAGTTGTCTTCGCACGTGCATAGAGGTAGTGGTGATAGCAGGAGGTCAGCACGTGCCAGGATCTTTGCACGTGCCGACAGAAAGAGTAGAATAGAGTAGCGCAGAGTGTCACGTCGCCTCTCTCAAGTCCAATTAAGAGAAATAAGAAAAAGCATCCAAATCAAAGGATCTTAGACTTTTCTATCAGTGTGGGAGACGAAACGGTCGGAGAAAATATCCGTGGATACGAATTGTTAATATCGCTTAAAAGAAGGGGTATTACATATTAAATATATGATTTGTAAACACATCTTGTAGATACACAGTTAAATGTTCAAACAGTTCTATTTCTAACAATTCAATTTAGCATAAGGGAACAAAGTTAAATTGTTCCATGTATTGCTATGTATCACTAATAATCCAAATAAACGTCAGTCACTTGTTTACACACAGTTAAATGATCAAAAAGTCCAATTTCTAACAATTTAATTTGGGCATAATTGCCCAGTCGGTTGAGGCATCTCTCCAGTGTGATAAGACTCCCACCAACGTGTGTCCTAGATATGACTCTAAACAATCTCATGGTAAGGTTCCAGTAATGCTGGAGCTTTGGGGAATGCGGAGCACCCCTTTATTACCATCGCTTCTAGGTCCACTCTGGCTCAAATTGGTTGCACCTAATAGGGTCCTATCTACGGGTCATGTAGAGCTAACTGTAGTTTCGAGAGATTACTGTTTTTTGCAATTAAACTGCATATCTATGCTAAAATGAATTGTTTAAAATAGAGCTGTTTTGACATCTAAACTGTGCCCTTACGCAAAACTTAATTATCTGAAATAAAACTTTTTTTTTACATTTAACTCTGTGTATTGCCCAGTCGACTGGGGCTGTAGAACACACCGACTGCACTTCTGCAGAGGGGTAAGACCCTCCCCCATAACGAGTGTCCTGTATATGACGCTAAAAAAACTGAAGGTGAGATTCCAAAGATGCTGGAGCTTGAGGAATGCGGAACATCCCTTCATTGCCATCGCCCCCAGGTCCACTCTAGCCCAGAGTGGTAGCACTTGATAGGGCCCTATCTATGGGTCAAATAGAACTAAACAGCGTACTTATCTTAAACTGATTTGTTTGAAGTAGAACTGCTTTGACATTTAACAGTGTACGGACAAAATCTGTGCTTGTACTAAACTGAATTGTTTGAAGTAGAACTGTTTGACTCAACTAAATAGCTTGAAATAGAAATGTTTTTGACTATTAAACTGTACTTACATTTAAACTGCGTACTTATGCTAAACTGGATAGTTTGAAACGGAACTGTTTTTGACATTGAAACTGTGCTTGTACTAAAGTGAATTGTTTGAATTAGAACTGTTTGACTCAACTAAATAGCTTGAAATAGATATGACAATTAAACTGTGTACTCATACTAAACTAAATTGTTGGAAAGAGAACTGATTATTTGCATAAAAATGGATTTGGCATTAAATAATCTACAAAAGTTAATATGCTATAAAACCCAAACAACCGACCCATCTAAATTTCGTATAAGTCATTTGTTTACAGACAGCTTAAATGTCAAACAGTTCTATTTGACTTATAAATAGGACCCATGTAGGTGCTACCACTCTGAGTCAGAGTGAACTTGGGAGTAATGCAATGAAGATGTAATCCTCTTTCCCCAAAGTTCCAAGACTTGACCCTCACCATCAGATAGTTTAGTGTCGTATGCATGACACTAGTTGGGGTGGGGGTCTTATCACTCTGCAGAGATACAATCGGTGTATTCCACAGCCCCAGCTAACTGTTCTATCCTGTCTATATTCATTGTCTGAGAGAACGAGAGAACGTGAAAGCATAAAGAAATGGACGACGGCCACCACGGGGTTAGTTAATTAGCTATTCAAGGAACGGGACTCTTCGCTTATTTTGCTCCTTGCTATTCACTTTCAACAAAAACCTGTCTATTCGCACCGTAGCCAACCAAAAAAAAAAAAAAAAAAAAAAACGAGACTTAATCTCGAAATTCATGATATATATATATATATAGTGTGCTTCACAGAACACTCTACTTCCACTTCCACCTCGTTTGAGTAATACTTTAAATGATGACCTCTGCAAAACTACTCACAAAGTGATAGATCAAGCGTATTATGTTACAGCCTACTGGAAGAGATGTTGAACTCTGCTAACTCGTCTTTTTTCGGCTACTGGCTTTTTTTCATAACAAGTTATCATTTACTTATAATGCTACAACAGTGCAGCCTAAAGTTTTGTCAAGAACTTGTCCGAAGAAAATATGAAAATAGTAGATTTGTTTTTCAATAAAGTTAACGTCGAATAAGATTGTCTTAAAAACCGAATAAATCTTTTCATATTTTACTAATAGATTTTTCAAATTTTTTTCCATTCTCTAATCCTTTATTTAATCTTGAAACACAATTTTCTGACGTCGACTCAAGCGAAAGACAATCTGAGTAATATCCAATGCGAAATAACAGACAAATTTTCCTCTGTTTCTTCTTATTCCATTTCTTTCTCTCTCTAGACTCTGTTTTCGTTCTTTCTTTCTTCATCTATAATATTTTCTTTCTTTCGTCATCCTCGATCCTGTTTTCTTCATTTGTCTAACTTTCTGATATGAAGCTTGATAATTTTTTATCTCTTATAATGTCCGAACTATTTACCTCATTCTCAAAAAGTTTTAAACCGATATGTCCTTCGGCCTTCTTCAAGTGTTTCATGTCGAACTGACATATAAACTCAAATTGAACCCGATACTTAATCCATGAGGATAGAATGCCCCAATTATGTTAACCATGTACAAGTGTTAAGTTATAGTAAATATTCTTCGTAGTTGGGATTGAACCTGCAAACTCTGGATGATTTCACTCAGAAGCACTTCTAAAACAAACACCTTATCTACTGTGCCATGTATCCTTGCCGAACAATTCTGGCTAAATTTTTGTAAGAATTATTAACCAAATGTCTCAATCAATCCATGAGAAACTCCACTCTACTAACATGTCCAATTTTTTTACCCTACCTCATATCACATTTTTATCAAGTTTTTTGATTAATGATTCCCAAACGGTATTTGTCTCTATACTTGGTTTGCTCAACAGGTCACTGAAGTCCAACATATACTCTGCTTCTTAAAGACGTCTTCCAGTCTTCTTCCCTATCAATTATTTTAACTTCATCCCACACGGGCAGATGGTTTCCCTTTTCTTTTCATATATGGTCAGCCATACCTGACTTTGCAATCTCTCGCCGATATACTACCTTTCGATGTTCCTCTAGCCTTACTTTTAGTCTCTCAGATAAAATAAAATGGATTTCTTCTAAGATGTAGCTGCGTCGTTACAACTGAATGGTATAGGACTTTACACTCCTAAAATTTAATTTGGGCGGTATGCCACTTGTTCCCACGACAAAGATGGCGGACGCACACACACACATTCAGTCTCGGGAAACCATTGGCCAGGAGAACCACGTGACATGCGTAAAATTACGTCCGCGCGTAAATTTCGTCCTGCGTTTGGAGCCACTTCCAAGACACGTATTTCCTATAAATACGTCGTTTTCAAACACTCTCCCTCTCTCATATCCCAATTTCTTCGTAGCGGCAACACACTCCCTCCTGTGTGACTCAACAGACGTCAAATAGCAACAACATGGATGGGCCTCGCAGACATTTGAGACTTTTTCCAGTCTCAGAGAAACCGACTGTTTCCAATCATAAAAAGAAAGACATTTTAAATATGAAATCCTTTTGTAGTTTAGTTGTGTTAGACACACACACACACACACGCACACACACACACACATACACTCATACACACACGATTATTTTATTAATTGAATTAGCGATATTTTTTATGTATCAATGTAAATTTTATTATAATATATAAATTTGTTTTGTTCGTCGTCTTGTTTTAAATGTTCCTTTTGTTCGTGCCGTTTAATATATTTCACTCATTGGCTTCATCCATTTACTATTTTTTCCATGTGCCTTATTCCAAGCAAAACTTATATAAAACTTCTTTAACATTAAATTATTGGGGACCAAACTTACAAACCAAATAACATGTACCCCTACAATGGATACAACACCTGGATGCAAACATGAAGAAAAAGTTACATGAGAAATACTCAAAAATGATGTGTGCTGTTTTAAACGAACTCTGGAAGCAGCAACCCACAAAAGAGCGGCTGTATGGCCATTTACCTCTCATCTCATAAACTATCCAAATTAGACGGACAAAACACGCGGGGTACTCCTGATGAAGTAAAGACGACCGCATAAGCGATGTTCTAATATGAACACCTACTTGTGGATAATCCAGTGTTGGCTGACCTGCAAGAATTTACATTAGCTCTGTGCGAACACTGGATGCTGTCTAGAGGATCTGCCAGAAACGATGACCGATAGGGGCGATAGTGAGAGTCAGAGAACGCGCTGTTGTCAGAACGACTTGTTGATAATAGTAATATAACCTCTGTTCAAATAAAAAAAAAACATTTGATTTAAAATTTAGCGAAACTAAAAAATTTTTTTTTCTTTTAATTGTACCGAAAAAAAAGCTTAAATAATTCAATGACTTCTAAGGAAAATATTTTTCTGAAAGAAAAATCTCAGTGGGGTGGGTGTTGAAAATATCATTCTTTCTTTCTTGCTTTCTTTCTTTCTTAAATACATGAACCCTAGTTAGGAGTTACGGAGTGAGACTGTTGAGGATCCATTGCAAGCGGAAAGGCCTCTAAAGGTGGGTTACTATGTTTCCAAGGCTTCCTTCATTCCCTCAGTCTTCCTAAGTCTTCCGTGTTTTTCTCACCTAGTAGTCTGATATCTTTGTCTTACACGCACGACAGCCATGTTAGCGAATCGGTAAACGTGTCAAGTGACTAAACAATTTGCTTAGTTGGTTGGTTGGTTGGTTGGGTTTTTATGGCATATCAACCTTTGTAAGTTATTTAACGCCCAATCCATTTTTATGTAAATAATCCGTTCTATTTCAAACAATTCGGTTTAGCATGAGTACACAGTTTAATTGTCAAAATATTTCTTTTTTAAACTATTCAGTTCATTCAAACACTTCTAATTCCGCTAATTCAGTTTAGTACAAATTTTGTTTACACAGTAAAATGTCAAAACAGTTCTATATATAAGAATTCAGTTTAGTGTAAGTACAGTTTCAATAAAAAAACGGTTCAATTTCAAACAATTTAGTTTTTAGCATAAGCACGCAGTTTGAATGTAAGTTCAGTTTAATTGTCAAAAACATTTCTATTTCAAACTATTCAGTTTAGTCAATCAGTTTTAATTCAGCTAATTCAGTTTAGTATAAGTACAGATTTTGTTTACACACAGTTAAATGTCAAAACAGTTTTATGTTAATTCAGTTTAGTGTAAATACAGTTTCAATCTCAAAAACAGTTCTATTTCAAATAATTCAGTTTAGCATAAGCATGCAGTTTAAATGTAAGTACGATTTAATTGTCAAAAATATTTTTACTTCAAGCTATTCCGTTTAGTCAAACAGTTAAGTTTAGCATAAGTATGCCGTTAGTTCTATTTAACCCATAGATAGGACCCTATCACGTGCTACTACCTCGGGCCAGAGTGGACCTGGGAGTAAGGGTAATGAATGGGTGCTCCGTATTCCCCAAAGCCCCAGCATTACTGGAACCTCACCATTAGATTGTTTAGTGCAATATCCAGGACACTCATTGGGGGTCTTACCCCTCTGCAGAGATACGGTCAGTGTATTCTACAGGCTCAACCGACTGGGCAATACGCAGATTTAAATGTCAAACAGTTTTATTTCAGATAATTCAGTTTAGCATAAGTACAGAGTTTAGAGGTCAAAACAGTTCTATTTCAAGCAATTCAGTTTAACATTAGTACAAAGTTTAAATGTCAAAACAGTTCTATTTTAAACAATTGATCATCATCATCATCATCATCATGTCGTGCCGCCAGCACGGATATCCCCTACCCTTTCTCGCCACTTCTATCGTTCATCGCCTTTGGCAGGTCTTCAGGGCTACATCCCGTATCCTCACATAGCTGCTGTATGTATGTTCGAGCTGGTCGTCCTGCTTTTGCTCGGCCATATGCGGGGGTCCATCGGAGTACATCACTTATGAGCACGTCCTTGCTTCTCCAGCAGTGTCCTTCATGTCTGGTTCGTCTACCTTAGATAGTTTTCTGGATAGGAGGCAGGTGGCCTTATAGTTGGTGCCTTGTGGGGTGTTGCCGCCTAGACGTGTTCAATATTGCTCGCAACATTCTTGTGTAATTGCCGTCTAGCTTCTTCTCCAGCCGTTTTGTTGGCGTCTAAGTAGTGCATCCATACTGCAGTATCGACACGACCGCTGCTTAGAAGAAACTGCGTTTCATTTTATCGGTCAGGTCTGACTTCCATATGATCGATAGCTAATTAATAGCTGTCCATGCCTTCGTTAGCCGCGTGTCGATGTCTGCTTCGGTTGATGAGACACTTCTTCCTTGGTAGGTGAATTTGTCTACTAGTTTCAGAGAGGTTCTTTCTAGTGTGGAAATGTCGCCTCTTTGATTAAAGCACTTATATCCAGTTTTGTGTGCATTGACATGGAGGCCAATGCCTGCAGCGGCTCGTTCCAAACTATGCAGTAGTGTTGTGACGTTACCCTTTCGGCCCCCGCGTTACATCAACTTCTTCGAACCATTTCAATTTATGGCCGGTGATCAACTAGTGGTTCCGATAGGGGTATCGTACATTTCCTTACGGCTACAAGAATACAATCGAGGGAGTGGGAGAAAAAAGAACAAATGAACAATATGCTTGGGTTAATTCAAGCGCAAGAAGGGAGTTATGCAACACTGCATTTCCTGTGTGCATGTGTAAACTAACGCTAGTGTGGATTCTAGCGAAACTTCTACAAAGCTACTGGAATGCCGACTCATCCTGACCGGTCTTCCTCACTGGTACTCGACCTAATCTCATCCGACTGGTCTCTCTGCTCCGGTGTCGACTGGTCTGTCCGTCGTCTGTTGCCAACTGCCCTCTTCTCAGTCCCTTTGTCCAACTCTCTGACTCGTGTCCGGTCACGTCGAGATCGCAGGCCCAAAACCCTTTGTCTGGTTTCGCGCCAAAACAGACAAAGGAATCGTCTGCTTGGCGGACCAACTACATAGTGTTACAGTGTTTCGGCTTGGTTGGGTGTATTTGCCAGAATCACTACGTCATCGGCGTAGTCGGCGTCGGTAATTGTTTTTGCGGGCTACCTTCTGCTTCTTTTCTTTGTCAACTCGAAACCGTTTTCTTTTTTAAGCATAAATACGCAGTTTAAATGCAAAAATCATTATAATGAAGGAAGCATGGTTTAGTTCTATTTAACCCATTGAGAGGATCCTGATCAGGTGCTACCACTCCGGGCCAGAGTGGACCTAGGAGCAATGGCAATGAAGGTGTACTCCGCATTCCCCAAAGCCCCAGCATTACTGGAAACTCACCATCAGATTGTTTAGTGTCATATCCAGGACACTCGTTGTGGGGGTCTTACCACTCTGCAAAGGTGCAGTCGGTGTATTCAACAGCCAATTACTTCTCTGAACTATATATATATATATATATATATATATATATATATATATACGATAATCATGATTCTCCTATTTTATTTGATGATTGAACTTTCAACGCATAAAAATTTTTGTAATGATGCTAACATATATACGTCTAAACTGAATTGACGTATGTTCACAAATATGTCATTGGCCCAGTCCGCTGGGACTGCAGAATACACCGACGGCATCTCTGCAGTAGGGTAAGACTCCGTTTAACTTGTGCTCTGGATATGACACTAAACAATCTGATGATGATGTTCCAGTAATTCTGGATCTTCGGGAAATACAGAGCACCTCTTTATTGCCATCGCTCCTTGGTCTACTCCGACCAGGAGTGGTAGCACCTGATAGGGTACTATCTATGAATCAAATAGAACTAACATGCGTACTTATGCTAAACTAAATTATTTTTAATAGAACTGTTTATGTGTATAAAGATGGATTTGGCATTGAATAACCTACAATGGTTGATATGCTATAAAACCAAACCAAACGAAACTAATATGTCAGCCGCCTAATCATATAAAAACATTTTACACCACGAACATACAATAATCCCCAGAATTCATCCTTTCATGCTCGACATATAAATATATATCTATATGAATAAAAAAATATATGTTTGTGTGCGTGTGTTCGCGCGCACGTACAATTGTTTATATATATATATATATATACATATATATTTTTTGAATGTTGCAGTATCAACACATAGAGAGTGTCCTCAACATTTGGGGAGAGCATATTTAAGCAGTGTAATATATTCTAACGTAAAAGCAGTGTAATAAATTCTAACGTAAATTACGGTGTTCAAGTCGATCTGGCGTATAAGTCGACCTCTACAATTATAATACAAAATTCTGCGTTAGGCCGATACCTGCTGTATAGGTCGACCCTCAAGTATACAGTAGGCTACTGGTAGGCAAGTTGGTTGGGCGACCGTAATCGAGATGGGCTCGAAGGCTTACTTTTCAAAAGCTACTACACCAAGGTGTAGGAGAGGATGCTACTCCCTTCTCTGTATTGCTCCACTTAACCTTGATCCGTTCCTTATAATGATGTGTCATGCAAGAATGCATCAAGTACCATTTTTGAGTCTTTGATATGACTCGACCTGTGATCGAACTCCGGTCTTCCAGGCCATTAGCGACCACCCTCACCATTATGCCAATGAAAGACAAAGTAGGCATCATCTAAACTGTAAATACAGCAATAATATCAATGAGTGTATATTGAACAAATTACCTTTACGTATCATTCAACTCTCCAGGAATTTATGGAGTACGTTATTGTTTGTTAATATAAGAATTACATCAGCCATATACGAAACATACAAATCTCATACATTATATATATATTTATATGAATTCACAATCTATTGCCTTATCATGAAATTGCAGAGATAAACAAAATACTGTAGATGACTGACAGGCCATCTGAGTGAAGTAACGTTCCGGTTACTATTTACAGTTAATGCATAAACTGTTAGAAACGGTGTGTGATATTGTATTAATTTAATACTTAATTTGTTTTACAGTTTTATTATTTCATATCAACCTTAATTTGTTTGATTTAAATTTAAGTTAAAATATTTGTGGCAGTCTGCTAGAGTTACGGTAAGTTGTGTATAACGATTTTTATATGTACTATTCCACTGTTTGACCAATTTGTGGTAAAGGTTTGGATTTTAGTCGAGCCGTATAAGTTGATCCCTAATTTTGTATAAATTTTTTCAGGTTTACCATTTCCGGCACATATTCACCCTAGCAATTCTACAGACTTTTCGGATCTTTTGTAAAGTAAATCTGATTTCTTTTTTACTGTTACTTCTGCGTACCCAATTTTTGTACCACTTGTAATATTCTTCATAATGTAATTTTAATCCAAATGCTCTTATATAGATAGATAGATAGATAGATAGATAGATAGATTGTAATCCACAGGCTCTTCAGTATTACTACACTCGCGAAATGCTTCAAGCCGAGATCAAAACCCGGCTGGCTTTACGTCAGTCGGATATTCTACCCTAAAGCCATCGTCATTCTTAGCGTAAGTGAAAGAATATTTTACGAATATGTTTTTACATATACGTTATCGGTTACCAGAGCGCTCGGTTCATGAGAAGAACTATTGCATTTCAATATATGTGGCAGCTGGTAAATTCTCCACCGACTGCATCTCAGCACTATAGTAAAACCCCACCCTGCCAACGAGTGTCCAAGATATGACACTAAACAATTTCGTGGTGAGACTCCAGTAATGCTGGAGCTTCGGAGAATGCAGAGTACCCGTTCATTGCTATTGCATCCAGGTCCACACTGACCCGGAGTAGAAGCACTTGATAGGGTCCTATGAATGGGTCAAATAAAACTGTTTGACATTTAAAGTGAGTGCCAACAAATTACTTATGCTAAATTGAATTGTTTTAAATAGAATTGTTTGATCTTATATATCAACTATATCCATTTAATTCTGTGTAAACAAGTGATTAAAAGTAAATAGAATTATTCATATTAGATAGAAATTCTTGAAAGTATTTAACCGTGTGCAAAATATGTACTCAGGCTCGTTTAAAAATGTTATCAACAAAATGTGTTGACAAATCATATATTTTTGACATATATGTATAAAGATGATTTATCATTAAATAACCCAAAATGGTTGATATGCCTTAAAACCAAACCAAACCAAACTATATATATATATATATATATATATATATATATATATATCAACAGAATTTTGCCTTCAATAAGCTACAGTGGTTGATACACCATAAAACCAAACAAAACAAAACCATATATATATATATATATATATATATAGTCATCCACAGACAGATCTGTTTCGTTCTATCAGAACTCATCAGTGTGGCTAGACATTAGCTCCAAATAGCTGGGATCGAATATATATATATATATATATATATATATATATATATATATATATATATATATATATGAAAAATTGATATCACAAATAGTTATTTTGTGTTATGTATGCTTTGATTGTTCACGACTAGTTTCGACTTTAAGCCTTCGTCAGAAGAAAAAAAATTAGGGTAAAACGTTTTTCGGCAATGTTTTTAAAAATACCTTTTAAAAGAGTTAATATTCTACAAGATAAACAACTAAAAATAAACTGCTGTGGTATTATGTATATTTATTGAATAAAAATGATGTATTAGTATCTATGTGTCATCGACTAAAAATAATTGATCATGATGTCTGTAATCAGGACATAATGTATTATAATGACATTATCCAGTCAGCCAGCCAGCCAGCCATCCATCCATACACATATATATATATATATATACATGTACATACACTTATATATATATATATATATATATATATATATATATATATATATATATATATACAAACTACACATAATAAACGCTGTGGGGGGTATACTAATTTTAAGAAATGAAAGGTAGATATGCTAACTCATAATTTTGTTTTTTTACGATTATTTGTAGGTATTGCTTATGTACAGAATCTACGTAATTGAAATTCTCTAATTATAAATTGAATTGCAGTACCTCTGTAAATAACAATAGAATTGTATAACTATATAGTTATAGAGTTTCATTTCTGTAGAGTTTGGTATCAAATAAAACCGAAA
>OY757914.1:102888635-102893635 GCA_963585895.1 Sepioteuthis lessoniana
AGTGTTGCAAGTCGCATCTTCACTTTTGTGGCTGCTAGGTCTCGGACGGCTCAGTCATCAGGATCCCGTCCTCAAGCATTTCAGGTCACCACCTATTAGGGTCTTACCTCTCTGTAGTGATGCAATCGGTGTATTCTACAGTCCCAGTTGACTGCGCGGAGAGACCTGTGACGAAAAATGGATACGATGTGTAAACGATCGGCTCAATAACTCGATCATGAAGCACTCAAACAATTCCCAATAAAGAAATTGCATGAGCAGATGATTATAATGACACTCTGCTCGTCTGCCATTAGCGTGTTCCTT
This sequence comes from Sepioteuthis lessoniana, assembly GCA_963585895.1. Classification (NCBI taxonomy): domain Eukaryota; kingdom Metazoa; phylum Mollusca; class Cephalopoda; order Myopsida; family Loliginidae; genus Sepioteuthis; species Sepioteuthis lessoniana. The sequence continues at coordinate 102,888,942 of OY757914.1, forward strand.
TACAACTTTGTGGAATCTAACTACAGCATCACTGAGGAAATTTACTTCCAGCAACTAAATAAAATGCATGTTCAATTTAGCAATATGCGACCAGCACTGATTAATTGACGAGTTCCAGTATTGGTAAAGAGGTTTGCTTAACTTCATATTGCCACGGGTGACACTGTGGAAGCTCTCTGACTTGAGATATTAGACTTTGCCACTTCCACTACATTCTCCTGATCTCTCACCCATAGACTATCACTTTTCTAGCATATGGACACTTTTTTACTCTAAAAACATTCCGTTTCAAACAAGAAGTAGAAATTGTATTTAAAGATTTCTAGACATCAAAAACCCATGGAGTATTACTTTGTCGCAACCCAGGTCTAAGTGGACCTGGGAGTAATCGCAGGTCCACTTAGTCCTGGATTGTCTATTTGACTCATAGGTGGAATCTTTTAAGATTCCATCCATGGGTTAAATAGACTTGTAAAATTATTAGTATTAAATAGGTATACTTTAAACAATATAAGTAAGTAAAGTTGGTGAGCGTAGTCGAGGGCGACCAGAAGGCTCCCTTTTCAATAGCTACTACTCCGAGGAGTAGGAGAGGGCGCTACTCCTTCAAAATCAAACTCAGAAAAAGTGATAGAAAATTAACTAAGACGACACTTTACCCTTGATACGTACCTTATATTGCTGAGTGTTAAGCAAGGAGGCATCAAGTACTATCTTTAAAGTTTTTAGTATGAAGTGACCTGGGATTGAACCTAGGTCTCCCAGACCATTGGCGAACACTCTACCTACTAGACCAATGAACTGTGTAAATTATTTGCATTTACATGAATATAGGATCATCATCATTATTTATTTCAAACCATTGCTCCCAAAAAGACTCACCTTGACATTAAATATCCCAACATATACGTAATACCAACCAACCAACCCACCAACCAATTGATCAATGATTACTAATTATTCAGTTCCTTACACTCACGGCCTTGAGTTGAATCTAATATATGCTTTTGGGGTGTAGGTGTAATGGTTAGAAAGCTAAAATAACAGGCCATGGTTAATGAGTTAGATTCTCACTGAGTGTCCCATAGTTCTATCCTTACGCTAAAATAAGTAAAGCTTTAAAACTGACTACTCGGATCTATTCAAAAATTATTCGCATTAAATGGGATTATTTGAAACCATTTAACCACGGGAAAATTATTTGCTTGATAAATCGATATTTGAAGCTGTTATTTACTAAGGATTAAAACATACAATTGCTTGCGAAGAAAAGGATTGGTTTCAGTATTAAATAGCCCAAAAAGAGTTGATATGCCGTAAAACAAACCAAAAAGCCTATCGACCAACCAACAACTATTAACTTCACAACTGCTTATTGGATAGTAGTAGTAGTAGTAGTAATCCTACTACCACTACAACTACTACTACTACGCTTGTGGTATAATGGTTATCGTTGTATAAAATGGAGTCAGTAACACCGAGTTCAAATCTTAGATGAAGCTGTTTACGTTGAACTTTACGCTTATACATTTGGGAAAGATTCGAATCCATTTATTCCCCTTTTATCTATGGACATATAGCAGGATAGACTGTTTCCTCTAGCCTTGGTACGGCAATCAGTCCAGAGGAAAGAAAACACTGCATTCAAACTGTTATATACTCATCTTCTGATTCATGCAGAAATATACATATATATACTTATATACACATATACATGTTCATGCAGGATACATACTGACGCAATGAATCAATCAGACGCAGTAATGAACGACGCAGGAAGGAAGACGCAGGAAGACTTCTTTAACAATATTTACCTCTCACTTTATTGCAAGGTTCGAAAGGGTTGTTCAAGGTTTGCGTGTGAGAGGGTGCTGGAGACCGAACATAACTGAAATATTTAAACCCCAAACTTATGGCCGTCAACTTGTGTCTTTCTTGTTCTCCTGATGCTGGGGTCCACTCTGCTGGGTGCTGGCTTTCTTTATTGCATCTTATCAGCATCTTCTCCGGACCTCAACTCATCTGGGCCCAAAGGCCCCTTCGGCCTGATGTGGCTTTCCCTACCACATTTCGGCTCCAACTGTCTGGAACTCTGCTGGCAATTCCACTGGCCCCCTGGGCGTCGAACTCAACTGGAACCGGAACTCAATTCAACTGGCTCGTCGAACTCAACTGAGTTATATAATCGTTCGACGCCCACTCGATCTTTGAAATCGAATGTTTCATCGTCATCAAGCGGAAATAACTGTCATGCAGTTCACAGGTCACTCTCTTCCGGTGCATCACTCTGTAGTGTACCATGGGAATTTTTTTAGCTCGTCCCATTTCATCAGCCAATTTCCGCCCACGCGATTTCCTCTCCTAACTGCTATTGGAATGTGTCACTTCCTTCCGGTGCATCACCTTGAATGGTATTTTTGGCCGGGTCAAAAGGTCAAAACACAACACAAACCAACTGTTCTCCGCTCAAAATCCTGCTCGTGGTGGAGGTATTGGATTAATTCATACTACATTTTAAAGTTGTTTAAGAAGTTCAAATGAATTATTTTTAATATTATTTCTAAGCATTAAGTCAGTTGGCCAACCACAGTCGAGGGTGACCCGAAACTTCCCTTTTCAATAGCTACTACACCGAGGTTTAGAGAAGGGAACTACTCCTTTCCCTGGATTGCTCCACTTACTCTTGATACGTACCTTATAATGCTGAGTGTTAAGCAAGGAGTTATCAAGTATCTTTTTTTTTTTTTTTGGTCTTTGATTTGACTCGACCTGGGATTGAACCCCGGTCTCCGGACACTCTAACCATGATGCTGATTTCAACTGCATCTTAATCTTTCCTCTTTTTTTATAGTAACTTTTTTTTTATTAATTTATTTTTAAAAGTCAAATAATTATATTTAGCTGATTGGAGAATATAACTCCGATAAATGCTGTGATAATCAGTAAATAAATAAATAAATGAAGAAAGAAAGAAAGAAAGAAAGAAAATGATGAATATGGCACATAAAGTATGAAATAATGAATTTAGAATAATATCTTGTAAGTCTTTCATTGCCGTTGATATTTTTAAGTACAAAAGTCTCCTTTCTCAAAAACAAGGATGCATATAACTTCGATAACTCCTAAACGAATTTTACAAATCTAATAAGCATAAAGCTTCGTTAAAGGAAAAAACCTTTTTATGGCTTCAATGTAATCAACTTCGCCTACACTAAACCGAGTATTTCAGCAGTTGAATGAAAGAGAACCTCTCTCTCTCTCTCTCTCTCTCTCTCTCTCTCTCTCTCTCTCAACAATGACCATGTCCCTTATAGCGGAGCTCAGAGGAATTTAAACCCCGAGAGTCTTAAAAAAACTAATTGTGTTTCTTATCACCAGTTATGAAAGAAACTTATGCAATAAATTACAAAAACTCCATTAAAACCAAATTCAAAGATAATTAAATTGTTTGATGGTTAATTTGTAACAAGAGTACAGAACAACCAAAATGCAATCTAATAATAATTTATATTTGCTTGCTCGATATGTTTGGTATCTGTTTACATGCGCGATTTCTAAATCCGATTTTGGAAATAAGTAAAACCAATATGTTACGCTGATGAGAAATGGTATTATTCATATATTCCACAAGAAACAAGTGTGATACTATAAAGTCTCCAACTTTTGGGTGCACAGAGTAGGGTGCGATAATGCCTATGCGTGTCGGAGCGATCAAGTCCATATGAGTATGTATGCGTATCACGGCTTGGCTTATTGAACGGGGATCAAGGGGTTGGTCCACACTAACAGCAGGCATGTTTACAGCAAACAAAGCAAATTCGAGACAGGAAGACTCAGTCACAGCGGTTGCAGCCAGAGGTTTGGTCAGAGTTTGATGGCATACTGTTATAGTTCTTCGTTTTACGCATGTTGTCCTTCAGGGTGGCCCAGCGGTTGTTTTCAAAAGAGGTAATGAGATATCAAGCGACATCGTTCTCAGCTAGGGTGAACCATCGGAAATGGTCTTAATTGCTAAAATTCATATACAAAAAAATATATGGTTTTCAGTGGGCACAAGGCCCGAAAACCATGAGAAATGGTCTTAGTTTCTAAAATTCATATACAAAAAAAATATAGCTTTCAGTGAGCACAAGGCCCGAAAACCATGGGAAATGGTCTTAGTTTCTAAAATTCATATACAAAAAAATATATGGTTTTCAGTGGGCACAAGGCCCGAAAACCATGGGAAATTGTCGATGAGACAAGCACCGAGGGATTTTTTCAAGCTATCCTTAGATCGCTTTTTGTTATCCCTCATAATGGCTAGTGGAGAGTTCCCTGTACAATATGATCTTAGCCAGGCGATGATTCCTCATCATGGAGACGTATCCTGCCCAGTGTATCTGGGACCTCATTAGCGTATAGACATACCGTATATATATAGACATACATATATGTGAACGTGAGAGTATCTGTACGGGCGTTAATGACTATAGGTAGCGTTTATATGTGTGTACAGTAATATCAAAATTATAGAGCCCAGTCGGCTGGAGTTACAGAATACACCGACTGTATCTCCTCAGAGGAGTAAGACTCCCCCAACGAGTGTCTTGATATGATACAAAACCATTTGATGTTAAAGATTCGGTCCCGGAGCCTTGAAGAATGTGGAATACCTTTTCATTGCTATTGATCCCAGGTTCACAATGACCCGG
>OY757914.1:103498635-103871135 GCA_963585895.1 Sepioteuthis lessoniana
ACGGTTATAAACTTTTAAACATTTTTATTGTGAGTGACTAGTCTTATGCTATCAAATACGGCACCTTGAACTTGATCCAGACCCCCCTAAGGCGCAATATAATTTTATTTAGAGACTCTCTCAGAACAAAACGTTCATTAATATCCGTAGATCACATGTCAGTTATGAGTTTTTCGAAAAATATTTTCATTTAATTTTCGGATATGGAAATTATGTTAATTTTTATTCATACAATTGCTTAGTTGATAAAATAAGTACGTATTATGAAGCACAGTAAAAAAAAAAAAAAGAAAAAAAGTTGACCTGTTGAGTGTTGATATGATACAATAACCGTATGAATTAGGCACAATCAATTTCACACGAGCTTATGTTTTTATTTAAAACCACTAAGAATGTGAGAAAATTGAGTAGGAATTTAAATCATGTAAGCTTTAAAAAAAAAATGTTTAAAATTTTGGACATCCCCACTCATTGTCATTGTTATAATTTAAACAGTTTAAAAGAGAAAAGTTGAAGACTTACTTCTACAACTTGGTGGTAGTTTTTAAAAATAAAGTTATGGAAATTTTGTGACACAAATGTACAGCAAATTCTCTTTTTAAATTTGACCTAGAGTTAAAATTAAAACAAAAATCAATGTAACGAAATTGTTAATTTTCAATTGAGGGACCAAACAAAGTGCTGTTGAGGTTGCTTTAAGGCTTACATGAAACAAAAACATCATGAGGGTTCTTCAATGTAATGTGTTGCCTTGAAGATTTGTAGAATTTTCACTTTTTAAAAATGAAAATGTTTTTATTGCGTTTAACGAAATTAATAGGGATAAAATTTTCAATATAAGGAAAGTTTAATATGAAGTGAGTGACACTAAAGCCAAGTTAAGTATTTAGTTGAGTAATGTTTTTAGGGGGCTTTATTGTGCCATTAACGGTAATTCAAACAGTAAATTCCACAGCTTTCTAGTTCGGATACTGTTTCAAAAATATAACACAAAGTTTTTAAAAGGGAATTTTATATAAAAGAAACGAGAAAGTAATGGACAGAAAAAAATAAAGTGTTGCAAATTTTAGTGTAATTTGCGGAAACTTATCTGAAAGTGTGTCCGGGGGAAACAGAGTTCTTTGAATTTGAGTATTTTTCTTTATTTTTTGTTTTATCAAAAATCTTGGTAGAACTTCAGTAGTCGATTTTCATTTATTTCTACTTTTATTTCTTCGGGAGCTTTATTCATGAAGCGAGTGACGAAAGCCGTCTGCTGGCTTAAGTTTTCGTGCCTCCAGTTCGGGTCCCTGAATTCGTACTGATGGTCTGAATAGTAGTTCAAAAAGAGGAAGTCACTTTTTGGTGCCGCACTGTCTGGGATTGCTTCTCTCTTCTCCACTCCAGCCAAATCAAGTGCTGCTGGTGGTCAGCTTGATTTTTTTTTTCTTAGAAATAAATTTTTATACGTTTTCCTTGGAGACACACTTCCTGGTTAGTTTAAAATACTTTTGAACGGTTTAAGTTAAGCAGGTTTTTTTTATTTCTTTATTTTTTAAAAATTTTTGTTATGAGTAGACAAAAAAAAATCAACAATATTTATAATTCTAGAATTGTACCAGCAGAAATTCTATACAATATTTCTTAAAATTTATAGAAGAGAATTGTATACTATTGTATAACGTTTCATTTTTTTTTTGTTTAATTTATAAAAGAATTGTATTCTATTGTATAATGTATTAGTTTTATTTGTGTTTTGATTATATTTTTTTTCTGGCTCTAATAATGGAGGAAGATAGTTAAGATGAAGTTAACAGCTGATTTTTTTTTTTTTTTTTTTGTGCGAGTAACATCTTTTTGTAATAGACTATGAGATCAGTTTAGAAAAACATTACTCAATAAGAATAAAAATATAGATTTAAAAAAAAGAAAAATAATGAAAACTTAAAATGCCTGAAATTTTAATTCTTACCCATGGTAACTGATTTTTATGAATGAAATTATCATTTTCAAAACTTCCTGCTCTCACCATAGAGATCTAGAGCTTTACTTGTTAAGTCAGTTTCAGTATTGCCAGGTATTTGTTTTTGGTGTTATGATTTAGTATTTTATTTATAATAACTTTATTGTATTTTGTAAAAACATTAAAATTTTGAAATATTAAATAAAATCAACCTCTCATATGGTATCGGGTGAAAGTAAGAAAAAATGTTGGTAATATTCAATTAACTATAATTATTTGTGTATGAATATGCACTTTATCCAAGAATTTTAAGCCTAAAAGCTAAATGTATTTATTATATGAAATACTTTTTTCTGGCTATGTGCATTTCCATATAAGAATGGCATGACCGAAAGTACTTTAGATCTATGGTCCAAACTAATTAATGTGTAACAGACACTTATTTTATGCTACTACAGAAAAATAGCTATGATGATGTTACTTTATAATTGGTTTCTTCTATTGTGAACTTAAATTTCAAAACATTATATAAAATCTTATTTTTAGTTGATACAAATGAGATAAAAATTTGAACAAATATTAATTTTATATAAATTTAGCTGCTACAAATTCCAGAAAGTCAACGAGTATCTTACTCAAGATATGTTGGAGTTGAATGGAAATTAAACTTGGTTACAAGATGTACATCAATAAAAAAAAAAAAAACGTTTGAGGAGCCCTTTACTAGATAAGATACACTGTTAACTAATCCCTATTGCTACACCCTTGTTATCATAAGACAAAAGTCTTGTTTTAATATCTTCACACGCAGATGAAACCATTTAAGCAAACTCAAACTTTATATTTCTGTTAAGAAGCAAAATATTAATTCAATTCTCTGATGTTATTGGATGAAATATTTCATATTGAAACTTTATTTTGTTGAGATTCTCTTGATTTGATAGCGATGTTCAAACTGATATGTTCTAACTCTATCGTTGATCCCTTATTACATCAAATTCATGATGATGAGATTTCGAGTCAGTTGTTGATGTTAGATCATTTTATTTTCTTATTCACCATTACTTTGCTTATCTTCAGACCCATATTTAAAGCTGTGAAGACCTTTAAAATATTATGGAGAAATTACAAGAAAAATCTTCATTTTTACCTAAAGATTTGTAGATAACAAGGGAAACCTTGTCATGGAGCATTGGTTAAAACGTTTATTAGCCTATTATGAGTGGACTTAGTTTGATCCTCAGTGAATATATCATATTTGTAGCTTTGTGCCAGGTGAAGTTAAATAACTGAAATGATTCTCTTCACCAATGTACTCAATATTCTCATCCTGATTATTATAGTCATAACATTTGAGTTGTTATATTCTCCTGCTTCCTTCAGGTATCTGTTATTGTTAGTAATTCTCTTGTGTGCATGTATTTACCCAACCACCTCTACCACATGCAGGATGTGATACAGTTAGCTTGAATTAAAAGTTTTCCTTCTGAGATTAGTTGCCTAACCAAGTCTAAAGAACCCAGTCTATCTTATTTATTCATAGCTAGGAAAGAACAGATGGATTCATGCCTTTTTTCTAGAGCATTAACACAAAGTGAAATGCAAACAACTTTGTCCAAGATTTGAACTTGGCTCTTTGTTTCCTTTTCTTATGATAACCATCTCTCTCAAGCACCTCTGTTGGCTGGGGCTGTAGAATATGCTGACTGTTTCTCAGCAGAGGAAGAAGACAACCACCTCAATCAGTGTTTTGGGTATGATGCTAAACTGCATCTGATGGTGAGGTTCTAGTCTTGTAGCCCTTCATTTCCATTACTTTCGGTTCTATTCTGTTTCAGATTTATAGTACTTGTTAGGATCCTCTCTATGGGTCAAATAGAACCGTTCAACCATTTACTAAGGATTATTATTAGTTATTTGAAATCATACAGCTAGGTGCAAATTATTTATATTAGATAATAATTCTATTTATTAAGTATTCCTTATAGTAAATACCAATGCTTGAAACCATTTAACTGTGTGCAAACAAATGATGTTATATAGAATTATTAATGTTAGATAGGAATACTATTAACCATTTAACTATGCACAAACAAATGAGCTTGACTAACTTGTTTGAAAATAAAAGTACCTTGAAACTGTTGGCTTACAAATCATATATATTTGAAAACTGAATTTGGCATTAAATAACCCACAAAACACCTACCAACCAACAAGCACCACTGTGTGTGTATAATAAAAATGTATTTAAAAAAGAAATCAAAGTGCTCAATACTGGCTGGCAGAGCAAGATAAAACCTAAAATAAATGAGGTTCACTTACATCACATTGGCTGCCCAGTTTTGTGCAATCATTTTGAACGTGTAATTAAATATTGCAATCTTCTGATTATATTATTCGCTCAAAAAGATAAGAACTCTGGTCCCTGTATCCATTTCTATGATGGAAACCATTAAACCATGAGCATAATATAATTATATAATGTCCAAATTTGTGTATCCCTACATGTATGTGTGTATATATTAGATATGTTTGTGTTATATATATATATATATATATATCTGTGTATGTATGTGTGTCTATTGATAAGATGAAAGAAAACGGTTTCAAGCCAACAAAGGAAAGAAGCAGAAGATACCCCGCACAAACAATTACGGATGTGGACTATGCCGATGACATAGCCCTTCAGGTAAATATACCGCCCAAGCCAAAACCCTGCTACATAGTCTGGAATGAGCAGCTGCAGGCATAGGCCTCCATATCAATGCACACAAGACGGAATACATGTGCTTTAATCAAAGAGGTGACATCTCCACACAAAACTGTACTTCTCTGAAACTATTAAACAAGTTCACCTACCTAGGAAGCAGTGTCTCATCAACCAAGACAGACATCAACACGCAACTAGCAAAGGTATGGACAGCTATCGATAGACTGTCAGTTATATGGAAGTCAGACCTGACTGATAAAATGAAATGCAGTTTTTTTCAAGCAGCGGTCATGTTGATACTGCTGTATAGATGCACTTTATGGACACTAACTAAATATATGGAGAAAAAGCTTGACAGCAACTACACAAGAATGCTGCAAGCAATATTGAACAAGTTGTGGAGGCAGCACCCCTCAAAGCAGCAGCTGTACGGCCACTTACCATCCATCATGAAAACCAGACATGCGGGACACTGCTGGAGAAGTAGGGACCAACTCATAAGTGATGTACTCCTGTGGACCCCCTCACATAGACAAGCAAAGGCAGGACATCCAGCTAGAAGCTATATACAACAGCTTTGTGCTGATATGGGATGTAGCCTTGAAAACCTACCAAAAGCGATGGATGATAGAGAAGGGTAGCAGGAGAGGATTAGGGAGATCTGTGCCGATGGCACGACATGATGATGATATTATGTGTGTGTGTGTATGTATATGTCTATATTTGTGTATGTATGTGTGTGTATGTATGTATATGTCTATATTTGTGTGTGTATGTATATGTCTATATTTGTGTATGGGTATGTATGTATGTATATGTCTATTTGTGTATGTATGTATGTATGTATATGTCTCTATTTGTGTATGTGTATGTATGTATATGTCTCTATTTGTGTATGTGTATGTATGTATATGTCTATGTATATCTTTGTGTGTGTGTGTATATAAATATATATATGTGTGTATATATATCTGTGTGTGTATGTATATGTCTATATCTGTGTGTGTATGTATATGTCTATATTTGTGTGTGTGTATGTATATGTCTATATTTGTGTGTGTGTATGTATATGTCTATATTTGTGTGTGTGTGTGTATGTATGTATATGTCTATATTTGTGTGTGTATATATATATAGTCTATATTTGTGTATGTCCATTTATCTATAGATGTCTATATATACACACACATTTCTTTCAGTGTGTCTCTCTCTCATATATATATATATATATATATATATATATATATATATATATCAGTCTGTTTATTTCTATAAGTGTATGTATTTATGTTTGTTTATGTATATTCTGGATATAACATTGAATTGCATTTTTTGTTGACACTCCAGTCCTGGAGCTTTGGGGAATGTGGCGTACTCCTTTATTGCCGTTACTTTCAGGTCTCTGACCTGACGTGGTTGTACCTGTTAGGGTCCTATCTGTGGATCAAATAGAACTATCAAGGGAAAACAATCCTTCAACAAAAAAACCAAACATGTGACAATCTGTGAGGGCAGATATACATACCGTTATGTACTTCCAGCTGGTCACTCCAACCATTGAGATACTGATCACACCTTGGACCATCTTTGCCAGCTCAGCATCTTCTCAGAGGCGGAGAAGGGCACACAAGCTATCAATGTCTTGTGTATCTTAAAAAATACCTCGTCAGCTTTTCCTGAGTAACATATTTCCACAAAGAAAATCGCCCATACACGCAGAATGTTGCCCAGGATAAAACGGTCCAACAAACTTGCCTAGCAACATTAAATATAAGAACCAGTGCTAGACAATCCCAACTCAAAAAGACCTGAAAATTGGAGTGCCATAATATCTAAAAATACTTCAAGATTGCGGCTATACCTTTTACTAGAGGGGGAAAATTTCAACCAACAGAAATGAATTTGGCATGACTTTAGTGATCATGAATGGCCTTCTGCCAAGTATGTCCAAGGATCCCAGTCCAATAAGTGATAAGTGCCCGTGGTGTAATGGTTATCATCGCAGGAGTTGGACACGGCGGCACGAGTTCAAATCCTGGACTGATTGCATTTCACATAGCACTAATACCCTTGGGAAAGGTATGAATCCAATTATTCTCCCTCCAGCTATGGGTAAATAGTAGGGCAGACTAGGTTCTTCAGCCTTGGTGAGGCAACTAGTCTAGGAGAAGGAAAACTCTGAATTCAAACCTGTTAAACCCCACTTAAAAAATTGACCTTGTGTCATATCCTGCCCGAGCGGAGGGGTTGGGTAAATATGATAAGTGATAAACTTTTCATGCTGAGGTTTCCATTAGTCACAGTAGATATTGTACCCTGATCACTGCTTATGCCTTGACTATGACCAACAGCTCAGAAAAATAGCAGTCTCTATGACCAGCTCAATCAGATAAAATCATCCTTCTTGGAGACTTAAATGCGTTATACCTGGCTAAAGTTTTTTGGTTAGTTTGGAATGGGGAAGTTTTGTCTAAAACTGTAGCAATGCCCACAGGATCTTTCTTCTCTCCATACCAGGGAAAAGGTTTGCCTGCATACTGCTCAACAGGCTATCAACCCTAGTGGAGGATATCCTATTTGAGGCACAATGTGGGTTCTGTGCAGACTGTAGAACCATAGACATGATCTTCTCCTTTCAACTAATACAGGAGAAATGTATTGAACTGAATATGCACTTGTACATGATAGCTGTCAACTTCACAAAAAGCTTTGACATTGTGAACAGGGAAGTGCTATGGAGCATCCTATGGAAACTAGGGTGTTCTGACGATTTTGTCAGCCTCATATCTGCCTTGCATGCAGGAATAAAAACATTAGACAGCTTCAAGGGAGAACTCTTGGAACCATTTGAGGTTGGGAACGGAATTAAAAAGAGCTGTATTTTTGCCCTGATACTGTTCTCGATTTTTCTTTCTATGACCTTTTCTGATGATTTCAGTGATTCCACCCAAAGAGTATGGATACAGAGTAGACTAGGGGCAAACCTGTCCTGTGTCAGTCAACTGGTTCACAAATGCCTTCAAATCAATTTTTTAAAAAGATATCTGACTAAGGTCAGAGTTACTTAAGAAGACTTGTGTTTAGTAAAAGAAATAAAACCATTTCGGTACTTGTTTAATTGAAAATAACACTTAGGATGAGAAATAAGAATTTTTGAGGGTAACCAAATACTTTTGACTGATAGTGTATATATGCATGTGTACACATTTATCATATATGTATGTATGTATGTATGTGTGTGTACATATATGTATTTTATTATATATGTGTAAGTATGTGTGCTTCTCTGTGTGTATATCTGTATAGATATGTATATATGAATGTGTGTATACATATATGTACATGTCTGTGCATATGTTTGCATATCTATATATAATATATATGTGTATATATATATATATATATATATATATATATATATATATATGCATATAAAAATGCAAGTGTCAGTGTGTGTGTGTATTTAATTATATTTGTCTGTTTGAATATCTATATACAGATGTCTGTGTGAGACTTTTTTATGTAAATGTTTATGGGTGTGTGTATATATATATATATATATATATATATACACACACACACACACATATATATATATATATACATACATACAGGGTGACCCAAAAAAACAGAACCCATATTACTTCTACAAAAATATATGGGTTCTGTTTTTTTTTGGTCACCCTGTGTGTGTGTGTGTGTGTCTGTATACACACACACAAAGTCTAAGAGTAGACTTATAAGGAACAATCCATACAGAATTTATATCAATGTATTCTAATAGTCATATTTATATATTCTAATGTATGCCTATTAATATAAAAATATATTAAAAAATCCTCTTCTCCAAGTTTCAATGGTAGATGCAATTTATGCCCAGAAGAAAATATTTGCATTATTGAAATATACAGATACTAGAAATCTATTAAATAAGAGAAACGAACTAATATTTAAATGTAAACAGGAATAAATTTAAGGTAAAATGACATTAATTTTATGATTTAGCCCCGTTGAATAAATTGGATGAATAGTGGTTATAATACCTACTCTTAATATGTAACAATTATAAATTATATCAGGATCACAATAGGACTATTATAATAATATTGATATTTTAAAAATATTTTATCTAAAAATTAGATATAAAATTATACACTAACATAAAAATGAAAAAAATTTGGATTAATTTTTCCCTTAGTGAATTACCTTGATCTGGTATTTTAAGATTTAATGGAATCAATTCCACTGTGAAGCAGGAAAATAAAGATTAATTAAAAATCAGAAAGAAATTAACCACCGGTAAAAGGTAGCTAACTTGTTAATGAATTGATTTTGAGTATAAACAAATCTACGAGAATAATTTATTTAAATATAGTCACGTTATATATCTGAATTTAATATTATTTGACTAATAATTATGATATTAATTGATTAATTCAATAGCTATTTAACAGCTGATGACTTTCAGAAATTAAATAATTTTAAATGTAGTTAAGAATGCTTTATATTATGAAAATGATGATAGTAGATAAATACAGTTTCTTTTTAAAAATAATTGAATAAATGATTAGATTTAGTTAATAAATTAGAATGCACTTAATGTTTAGATAATAAAAATAGGTTTTTTATAGTTTGTTTTTTAAAAAAATGGCAAGTTAAGATTTAAAAATGTAAACTATTTTTGTCACTCTAATTTTTCTGGTGCAACACAGGATAAGTAAAGCGATAAAATTGTTGATTAGAATCATTTGGGTTGATATTTTATGTAAATTATATTTCCCCCTTTTTTTCATATTATTAATATACTTATGCATAATTTCTTAAATGTCTAAATGAAGATAAAAGGTATTCCCTAGAATATTGGTAACCACCATTAGAAATTGTTTCATATCTTAGGATAAAATTGAAATAAATTTATGATGGATTATATCTAGGTTTTGATACCGGACATTGGCCTAGCGGTTAGAGTGTTTGCCAATGGCCCGGGAGACCTGGGTTCAATCCCAGGTCAAGTCATACCAAAGATTCAAAAAATGGTACTTGATGCCTCCTTGCTTAACACTCAGCATTATAATGTACGGATCAAGGGTAAAGTGGAGCCATCCAGGGAAAGCAGTAGCGCCCTTCCCTACACCTTGGTGTAGTAGCTATCGAAAAGGGAGCCTTCGGGTCACCCTTGATTATGGTTGCCAACTTTACTTTACTTATATCTAGGTTTTTCTTGTGAGATATATATATATATACACACACACACACACACACACACACACACACACACTCAGGTGTATGTGTATATTCATGTGTATGTGTGTGTGATATATATATATATATATATATATATATATATATATATATATATATAAATTTTTTTTTTTTTTTTTTGTCTTCTAAAAACCAACGATCAGTCACATTAAGATAATAAATTTATTTCCATTCTGTTAAAAGCATTGATTTATATCAATGCTTTTTACAGGATGGAAATAAATTTATAATCTTAATGTGACCAATTGTGTCGTTTTTTTTTTTTTTTTTTTTTTTTTTTTTTCAAAGAGAAAAAATTATTTACATTGAGCTCTTTACCAGGATTATTGAAATTTAATATTCTATTTTTGAATGTTTTATTGGTCCTGATTGGAATTATTCCCTACTCCAGATTTACTAGATTGAATTATATATATATATATGTGTGTGTGTGTGTGTGTGTTTCTCTCTGTATGTTTGTGGGGGAGTCTCTCATATACACACACATATGTATAAGTCTATGTGTATTTTTGTGTGTCTATTATATATTTGTGTATGTATATATATATATATATATATATATATTTTCGTGTGTGTCTATTATATATATATATATATATATATATATATATATATATATATATATATATATATATATATGTCTGTCTTGTTTGTTTATTTGCAGATGTGTGTGTGTGTGTGTATTTGTATGTGTGTATCTGTATATCCATTTTCATGTAATTTAGTCTCAGTACCCATTTTCATGTATTTGTGTCTGAATGTCCATGTTTATGTATATTTGGTTCTATTTTTGTGTGTGTGTCTATCCAGCTGGGTTTATGTGTGTTTGTTGGTGTCTGTATCTGTTGGTATGTTCATGCACATCTGTAATCACATGTGTGTGTGTATATATATATATATATATATATATATATATATATATATATATAGCTTATTGAAAATGTGGATGAAATCATTTACCAAGAATAGAATGTAAAAATATATGGTTGCCCTAGATGTCACAGAAATATTTAGTAGGGAATCTATTTTTATCCTTTTTACTGGTTCCTTTCACTCACCAAACTTGCTCACAGCTGACTGCAGACTAATGATTTCCTTTCCTACTCTATCTACTTAACACCCCACCTCTCCTGTTGTTCCTTCCCTTTATTTATTCTTCAGTCAAGAAATGTTTGGTGATAATTAGATCATCAAAAGTGTAAAGAAAAAAATCTAGTACATCTAAATTATACTACAGATAGAACAAATTACCTGATTGTAAAAAGGAATTGGTTTTTTGTTTGTAGGTTCATAAGAACAATTATTTTTTATTTAGATAATATGAAGTGAAAGTTAATGTTGGTTAACTGATAGTTCTGAAAATAATTCAGTATTCATGTTACTAAAAGGACAATTAGATTCACTACATTGTTGAATTCAAATATCTTTCCCCATTAAAAAGTTCACTCACTCATTAAAATTCTTATACTTTTGGATTACTTTGTTTTTCTATTTTCTTCATGTAACCCAACAAAAATACCACATTTTAGGTTTTTATGAGATTGCTTGATTTTAATGGCATTTCATCCTGTTGCGGGTTATTTTATGCATAGATGTTAGGAAATCACATTCATTATATGTTCATTTTTTTGTATTGATGAGTTGTTTTTTTTATACTCACTGTTATATGATGGTTTCCTTTTCCCTCCAACTATGGGTCAAATGGTACCACTGCTGTACTTCTACAAGGATGGCACTGGCATTAAATAATCCATGAAGGTAGATATGCTATTAAAACAAAAGAAACCTAACCTAATACAAATAATTTGCACACAGTTATATGGTATCAAATAACTGATGATGATAATAAAGTAAAGTTGACAATCTTAGTCGAGGGTGACCTGAAGGTTCCCTTTTCAATAGCTACTACATTGAGGTGTAGCGAATGGCACTACTCCTTTCCCTGGATTGATCCACTTTACCCTTGATACGTACCTTATAATGCTGAGTGTTAAGCAAAGAGGCATCAAGTACTATTTTTGAGTCTTTGGTATGACTTGACCTGGGATTGAACCCTGGTCTTCCAGGCCATTGGTGAACACTCTAACTGCTAGGCTAATGGACTGGTTATAATAATAATAATAATCCTTATTGGCCCATTGGCATAACGGTTAGACTGTTCATGAATGGTTCAGGAGACTGGGGTTCAATCCCAGGTTGAGTCATACCAAAGACGCCAAAAAATGGTACTTGATACCCCCTTGCTTAACATGGCATTATAAGATGTGGATCAAAGGTAAGTGGAGCAATCTAGGGAAAGGAGTAATGCCCTTGGTGTAGTAGTTATTGAAAAGGGAGCCTTTGGATTTCTCTTGACTATGGTAGGCTAACTGACTTACTATATGATTGAACAGCTCTGTTTGACCCATAGATGGGATCCCAACAGATACTACCTCTGTCAGAGTAGACTAGAGAGTAAAGGCAATGAAGAGGTACTCCACATTTCCCAGAGGTCCAGAACTGGAGCCTCACCATCAGATGCAGTTTAGAGTCATTCTCAAGATACCCCTTTTTTTAATGGGGTTCTTAGCTCTCTGCTGAAAGTCGTCTGCATATTCTAAACCATGCTGACTTTTTTATTTAAGCAATACACTTAAAATAATGCTCTTAGAGAATATCATCATTATCTTGTCGTGCCATCAGCACGGATATCCTTGACCTTTTCTCGCCTTCTCTCCCTATCGTTTATCGCTTTCAGTAGGTCCTCAGGGCTACACCCCGTATCCTCACAGAGCTGCTGTATGTAGGTTCAAACTGGTCGCCCTGCTTTTGCTCGGCCATGTGAAAGGTCCCATAGGAGTACATCACTTATGAGCTTGTCCCTACTTCTCCAGCAGTGTCCTGCATGTCTGGTTCATCTAATTTTTCTACTGATTGATCATTTTTGTAGACTTTTCATTCTTGCTTAGAATGTTTATAATTGTTTACGTTCTTGATATTATTAGAGATAACTGTGATGTTCTACTTAGAACCCTTCATTTCTTCTTAGATAGAAACATCATCATGTTTTGCTGTTATAGTTTATCTAGTAGGAAAACAAAAGTTTTATGTGTTAAGATACCTGTACATAAAATAGATTCTGGTTGATTAAAACACAATAGGAATCAAGCAAATTAGTTGAATGAAGCATCTGCTCAGTTGATGCATAACAATATATTAACTGTTAAAGTATCTCAAGTGAAGAACACAAAAAATAATCCCATATAATCAGTTAAGAAAACTTACCTAAAGTAATGTTATAATCTATCTCTGTATTTCATTGTTGATTTGTAATTTCTATGTACTAAGCAATATATAATTCTACCTATATTCTAAAGAGCTGTTCATAACAATAGCAGATACTGTCAGACTGAGCTTGATTAGGTGGTGAGTAAGTCAGCAATGACCAATCCAAAAATCACTTGAGTCTGTTCCTATTGGTCTTAGTAAATGAATAAAATTATTATAACTCAATTTGATTAATTTTGGCTTTTGTAAATTTCCCTTAAATACACTGATTAAGTGGTGACCTAATTAACCAAAATCTGTTCGGATTACCTCCAACCCCCCTTAAAAAATGTAACCACATATAGAGTGGCTATTGCTGTTAAACTCTGAACCGTAATTAGATATGTGGTTTTAATATCTGTTTTTATTTACAAAGCAACAAATTGGTTGAAGTCATGTGGCGTACTTATTGGCTGCTTACCTCAAAATAAACATTTTGTTATATTTAGCAATCTATTGCTATTTTATGTAGAATTATGATCAATTAGTGTAAAGAGATAAGTGATTATTAGATTGTTATATTATATAAAGAAAAGTAACTTTCTTGTTTGTTTTTGTTTCTCTGTAACTTCTTGTATCAGTATGATATTTGTGCTCTTTACATTTCTGTCTGTGATTAGAGTAATATCTGTATCTGTACCTTTTTAGAAATTCAAATTATATGTTCAGTTTTTCTTATTTTGTATTTATTTTTTTTAATTTTATACTCTTTGATAAAACTATTTTCATTTGGATATTTTATATTCTATAGTTTTTAAAATAAACATGGGTACAGATACTCTATTGATCCTAGACAAGTGTGAGGAGCAGTGGAAGCTCGTGTTCAGGCACTGTGGAACTACAACATCTAACATATATATAGTAAAAATTAAAAGGGAGAAAAAGAAAAGAATAAAGTGATTCACTTGTTGGTTGGGTTGAGAACTTTCAGTACCTATTATTTGTTAATATAAATACTGCCTAATGTAACAATGAACTGTAAATTTTTCTGCATGTTTGTTTGTTTCTTCTGTTTGGATTGAAGTGTAGATTTGTGCTCCTCAGCACTTTTAGCTAAGAGTGTAATATCTGTATAACTAAAAATCTAATATTTTTACATATTATAAGAAAAAATACAATACTATAGTTATGTCTGTTTTTTTCTTGTATTTTTCATTAAGTATTTTGTCTTATCATTTTTGAAATAGCAATGGGATTTCCATGAGTACAAATACTATACTCTGATTAGAGTTGGAAGTATTAATTTATGCATAGATAATGTTATTACTAACAGTTCTCATGAAAAATACTTTAATTTTCCCAATATACATGTTTCAATTCAGAAAAACTTTAGTTATTTACCAAGCTTTGCTTAGTTGTGACAAAATTGAAAGTATGAAGCACTCAGTGAAACTTTCTCCCTGTCCGCTGGGGCTATAGAATATGTTGACTGCATCTCTGCAGAGGGGTAAGACTTCCCTCCAACCGGTGTCCTGGATGTGACATTAAACCATCTCATGATAAGACCTGGAGCTTTAAGGAATGTGTAGTACCCCTTCATTACTCTTGCTGTCAGATCCACTCTTGTAGTACTTGTCAGGGGTCCCCTTTTATGGACTAAATAGAAATTTCTAATCATTTGCTACAGCTTGAAAGCATTTAACTGGGTGCAAACAAATAAGCTCGAGCTTGTTTGAAAAATAATGTTTCCTACAAAATATTTGTTTGTAAATCATATATATCATTTTGCATTAAATAACCGACAATTGTTGATATGCTATAAAACACTTTCAATCAACCAGTGAGGTTTGAACTTAGTAGTAATGGTCTGTTGGTCTATCTTGCTAACCATTACATCATGTGAGGCACTCAATTTTTAAAAAAAATTATAGGCATTAGTTTAGGTTAAAACTTTCACTCTAAAATTTATTTGTATATTAGTGTGTATTCATTTAATTATCTTTTCGGCTGTTTATTGGAATTTTTGTGATCATTGAGAATGATTATTAGTTGTAGTAGGATTTTGAAATTTGGTAAAAAGAACCTTATACTCTATTTTGCAAAAGTTTCAGGAACCTACAAATTCACCTCAACTAATCATAATTGCTGCCCGTTAACTGACTGAAAAGCAGAATTTTCAATTTTGAATCTTTCTCCTTTTAAGTTGAACAAATTTCCTAGGAATAAGAGATGCCTTTGTTTGAAAGAATTCATATGATAACAATCAAACTTAAAAAAAATAACTTTTCAAACATATGGATCCATTAAGAAAATTTGTTTGGGCTTCCTTTAGTAACTATGTTTGTATTGTGGTGAAATGTGCAATCTCCCCCACCCTAAAAATAGATTAAAAACTTCAACAGATATGACATGTTAATATCAAGATAAAAGAAATTGTATTCTATAAACCCTACAAAACCTCCCTTTCACTTTCATTTACTTTCAACAAGAAAAAAACCCCACTCAAATGCTTTGTGTTCATCTTTTCTGTTAAGATTTTATTACTTTGTAATGTGATTTGATGGAAATTTTAACATCTTTGTCTTTTCATTAATATGTTGTATATATTTGAATGTAAAATTGCCCTCCCAGCAACCTAATATGTATCCATGGCGGGATGCTTTGGTGTGGTTAGCAAACTACTTAGAGACTATTATTACAATATTACTAGTTAAAGCCTAATGAGGTTGCTTTGTGTTAGACTAAGCTTAGCAAATTTAAAACAATGTCTAATTCAAGTTTCTTTATCAGTTTTATAAATAATTTTTATATGCTTCTAAAATTTCTCATTTTATTCATCATCTTTGATGATCAGACTAGGTTTGAGCTGTGATTTTTAAGATCAGTATATGTAATATGATTTATTTCAACAATTAGTTGTCAATTTTTAATTCAGAAATCAGGTTCTTCAGATTAATTATATGATCTATAATAATTACAAGGTTAAAAAAAACTTGAAATACATTATAAATAAGTCAAAACTGTTATATTTCAGATGCAGAATTTTGATTGTAAATACTTGAGAAGTAATTTTCAAAAACACTTGACTATAAATATATAAAGTAAAATTTGTCAGTAAAATTCCAAGTGACTTTGTAATCCTATTAACTTAAGTGAAAAGCTTTATGAGTCTAATGGTCAACAGACCAATCAGCTTTGGCAGTTAAATATGCCTCCTGGATATGACACTAAACCATCTGATGGTGATGGCTCCACTCCTTGAATTTTGGAGAATGTGTAGTACCACTTCATAGCCATTACTTCCAGGTCTACTTGGATCTGGAGTGCAAGTATCTTTTAGGGTCTCAACTATGGGTCAAATAGAATTGTTTGATCATTTAACTGTGTGCAAACAAATGACTGTTGAATAGAATTATTGTTAAATTTAAATACATTGAAACCATTTAACTGTGTGCTGGCAAATGAGCTCTGGCTTTTTAAAAACGCCACCTATAGACTATTTGTTTACAAAGTATATTTAATATGTATATATAATTAGGATTTCTTATTAAATAATCAAGGTTTGATATACCATAAAACCCAACCAACCTAACAGTCTCCCTCACCCCCCCCAAAAAAAGAGAAATTTCCTAAATCTCATTTTTTTTTTTTTGGAAATGGTATCTCTGAATATGGTCCTGTTGAGGTAACTGCAAAAAGTATTCCCATATTCTGCCATAGATTGTACCTCTCTATATGTAAAATACCTGTCAATATGCTTTTTATTTGTAGAGGTATTTATCAAACTTAGCTTAGTCTGACACAAAGCTACAAGTGTGGGATACTCTGCTAGGATCATTATGTACTTAATAGTAATGTTGTGAGTGATCAACTTGCATCCCAGTATTATTTGTATCGCTTTTTTTTTTGTCTTTTGATAATATCTAGAAACGACTGA
Source organism: Sepioteuthis lessoniana (assembly GCA_963585895.1). NCBI lineage: Eukaryota > Metazoa > Mollusca > Cephalopoda > Myopsida > Loliginidae > Sepioteuthis > Sepioteuthis lessoniana. The sequence goes on from OY757914.1 coordinate 103,515,733, forward strand.
TTATTTTTTTTCTCCATCAAAAATCCAACTTGATCTTTTCTTTCATTTATTAATTGTTCTGTAAATTTGATATTGTGATATATCTTGCTTGTAAAATCCAATGAATGAAATAAATTATTTTTGAGGAAAGGAGTCAAAAACTTAGGCATCATTTTAACAGGAAAAGTTTGTAGAATTTTAAAATCTAAATTTCTTAAAATGTAGCAAAATAAAAGGTATGATGGGTCAATTGTCATTTAAATTATGCAAAAATGAAAATAATGCTGATGTCATATTTTATCAGATATAATTATCAAAATTACATGAAAATACCTTGAAATACTACTGATTAAATTTATTTAAAAAAGGCCATTATTTTCAATCATAGTCTACAAACAAATTTGGAATCTCCTGCAAACCATTTCAAAGGTCTCTTTATTTAAATTGGTAAATGCTGCCATTACCCTTGTTTTCAGTTCAGCTCTGGTGATGCATGGAGTTTTATTGGTTTCTTGCTCAACTGCACTCCTGAAGAGTTAAGCTGCCACATGTTGGGGTGATGTGGTTGCAGAAATTTTCTCAAGGCCAAATCTGAGTTCTCATGCCTGTGTGGCATTGTGTAGAGTCCTGTTGCCAGATGTAGGGTCTTCCAGCAGTCACCCTCTTAATTCAGACACTTTGTGGGCCTCCATGTTGGGTCTGAGGTTATGCAGGAAGATGAATGGAAGTATGACATAACCATTGCTAGTAACCACCCTAAATATCACGATGTAGACTAGGTGTTTGGTTTTTATCAATATTAGTACATTTTGTGGGGATAGAGCAAGACTGGTTGTTCTATAGGTTCATCATATAATCCTAGCTAAAATTTTTTTCATTTGAGAAAAACTAAAGCATGTTTGATGATGGGATACTTAAGTTTATTCAAAAGCTTTTTTGTCCTTCATGGCCTGTGATAAAAGTTGGCCCTTTCTCATTTTTGTATGAAAAATACCTAATGGTTTCTTGTCACACCTGCCTGAAAAGAAACTCTAACACTCCTATATCCCTGGTTATGGACCTGATTGAATTACTGAGATTGTTGTCAATATCATCTCTCTAACAAATTTGTGATTTCTTATCTGAACAGTGAGGCTTCCAAGCTACCATACCTTTGTAATCACCATTAGACTCTTCTAACTCTTTTCAAATCCTCTGCGCTGTCCACAGATTGACATCCAAACATTCTGAAATCTCCATATTGGTGCTTCTGGCATAAATCCCAAGCAATACAGCATGCTGTTTCCAAATTTCTGGAGGAGGGAATTGTATCATGGTGCTGTTTTTCTTATAGACAATGCCCTACTGACTTAAGTTTGCATTGTAGATAAAACCAGAAACAAAGCACATGCAAAATTAATGATTTAAGATGGCAACAATTTATCTATTGCACTCTCTATATTTTCAAAATTGTTTCCTGATTTGTTATAAAAAATGCTATTCGGTTAACTAATGTATGTGTGTGTTTATTTATATATATCCCTTCCAGAAATCATGTTTCTCTACCTCCAAGACAGTTTTGGCATAAATTGAATTTATGGTATCTTGGAATAACTCCAGTAAACAAAAATATTTTTGCCTGATTTTCTACCATGAGGTGTTGCTAGGATATTTTCCAACCATTTTCATCTTTGTTGCTTTTATTGCATTTCAGCTTGTAAGATCTCCAGCCAAGAGAGTTCCTTAGATAGATATTGCATCTTGTGGACTTTTAGGAGTTTAGAAGGGACTTAGTTAAGAAGTTTCTTGAGAAGCACCATGAGATGAATTTGAAACTTCTTGTGATCCTTCCCAGATTGATAGACGTGAAAAACAATGACATAATTTGAATAACATCTTCATATTTCTTGAATGCCTTGTTTGATCAACAGTCAAACTTTAAAAATGATTTCCTAGGTTGAATCGTTTTTAAACAAGATAAACCTGAGGAAGGCTGGAGGATACAGCAGCTGAAACATTGTTACAACTAACAACATTAAAGATGAGGACAACAGTCTGAAAAATTACACCAAATTTTATTCCTTGTTTTGAGATTTTGAAGAGCTAAAATATTGATTTGCCAATGAATGTGTGAATGCTTCCAATATTAGTTTAAAAATAAATTTCCATTAATACAAGATTCCACAATGATATCGCCATAATTTGTGATGGTTATTTAATTTTACTGATGCACATTTAAAATAAGAATATGAACTTAGCAAGTTATGGACAAGTATAACAAAAATACTGAGAAGAAGTGTACTTTTTTTTCCTTCTTGTAATGATTGGAAAGAATCCTTTGCTTTTATTTATTGTTGAAGATAAAAGCTTACTCTTTTTCTTGGTTGATTATTTGGAATTTTATCTTAATTAATATATAACCTCTTTTATTCTCTTTTAAAAACCTGTTCATACAGTGCTCAAGAACGTATTTAAAAAAAAATAAACGATATTTGTCAGTAAGTTTCAAAGATAGAATTTTAGATAGTAAAGCCACCAGTTATGGGTAAAATAGCTTTCTAGTTACCATGGTAGGCAACCACTCTAGGAAAAAGACAACACTGAATTCAAACAATAGAGAAAGGAATGGGAAATCATTCCACTCTCTCTTCCAAGAAAAGTTACGATTTAATTTAGTGAAGAATCAGGATTGTTTAAGCATTTCTCCACATTTTTACCTTTTGTTTAACCCTCTAAATAGTTTTCATGTTACAGGGAAGCCCTGCATAAAAATTATTCTATTTGCCTCTTTATGCATTAGTAAGCTCTTGTGGAATTCTAGGGTTCCAAAGAACACTGGTTAAGAAACACTGAACCAAGTTGTGAAAGGACATGATAACTTGCATTCAAATAGTATTAGCTTACTCTTACATTGGGCTGCCCTGTCGATGGGCTATAGAATACGCTGACTATATCTCCTGTGAAGTGATAAAACTCCTTTCCCAAAAAAAAAGGGTTATCTTAGGCATGGCATTAAACTACATCTGATGGCGAGGCTCTAGTTTTGGAGATCACCTTCATTGCCATCACTTCCAGGTATACTTTTTTGGATCAAGGCTCTAATAGATTTGTTTGAAAATTATCAGATAAGAATCATCATCATCATGTCGCGCCGCCTGCGCGGATATCCCTGACCGTCTCCCGCCATTTCTCCCTATCATCCATCGCCTCCGGTAGGTCTTCAGGGTTACATCCCGTGTCCTCACACAGCTGCTGTATGTAGGTTCGTGCTGGTCGTCCCACTCCTGCACATCCATGTGCGGGGGTCCACAGGAGTACATCGCTTATGAGCTCGTCCTTGCTTCTCCAGCAGTGTCCTGCGTGTCTGGTTCGTCGAACTTGTATAGTTTTTGTGATGGGGGGCAAGTGTCCGTATAGTTGGAGTCTCGTGGGGTGTTGTCGCCAGGACTTGTTTAATACTGCTCTCAACATTCTTGTATAATTTCCGTCCAGCCTCCTTTCCAGCCGCTTCGTAAGCGTCCATGTGGTGCATCCATATAGCAGTATCGACACAACCGCTGCCTGGAAGAAACTTCGTTTCATTTTATCCGTTAGGTCCGACTTCCATATGATCGAGAGCCTATCGATAGCTGTCCATGCCTTCGTCAGTCGTGTGTCGATGTCTTTCTCGGTTGATGAGACGCTGCTTCCTAGGTAGGTGAATTTGTTGACTAGTTTCAGAGAGGCTCCGTCTAGTGTGGCAATGTTGCCCGTTTGGTTGTAGCACATATATTCGGTTTTGTTTGCATTGACATGGAGGCCAATGCCAGCTGCGGCTCGTTCCAGACTATGCAGTAATGTCTCTGCTTGATTAGGCGTATTCGCTAGTAACGCCAAGTCATCTGCGTAGTCGGCGTCCGTGATTGTTTTTGCGGGGTACCTTTTGCTTCTTCTCTTAGTCAGCTGGAAGCCATTTTCTCTGATTTTGTCGATCGAAGTCCTAAGCACATAGTCTAGACAGATGATAAAGAGGTACGGGGCTAGTGTGTCTCCTTGTAGTACTCCTGCAACAATGTCGAAGTATTCCGTGTCTCCATCTGGTGAACGTACTTTCACTTTGGTGTTTCTGTAGAGAATCATTATCGCTGCTACGGTTTCTTTTGGTAGGCCGTATGCTAGTAGGATTTGCTCCATCTTCCCTCTGTGTATGGAATCGAATGCCTTGGTAAAGTCGACAAATAGTAATGTCGCCTGTAAGTTTTTTGCCCGAACGCCTTCCAGGATTCTACGGATGGTCAGTATTTGTGAGGTCGTGGATCTATTTCTCCGGAAGCCATTTTGGTTTTTCCTAAGGATGTTATCTATTTTGGGTTCTATGCGGTTTCGTAGTAGGGCATTGTAGATTTTGGCTGCTATGGATGTAAGTGTTATCCCTCGGTAGTTCTTGGCTAGTCCGAGGTCGCCTTTTTTAGGGAATGGAAGGATGCATCCCTTCGTCCATCGTTCTATCCTATTTTGACTATAGACTGCGTTGCATTGCCGGAGCAGTATATCGTCGAATTGTCTCGTCTTCCACACTTCTGGGGGGATCTCGTCTAGCCCCGCCGCTTTCCTATTTTTAATTCTTCTGAGAACCGAGTCTAGTTCTTCTTTGGTGAAAGGACCTAGTTTTACGTCTAATTGCTTACTAATAATTCTGGTGATCGGTTCATCCGTTATTTCCGGTGGGTTTCCTAGTAGATTTTTGAAATGCTGTTCCCACAGTTTTACTCTTTCTTGTTGGCTTGCAGCTTTCAATTTTGCTTTGGCTGTGCTCTCCTTCCACTTACTTCGTTTATTGTTTGCCAGGCTATCCTGGATTGCCTATCTTCCACCGAGTCTCTAATCTTATCTATCTGATTTTGTACGTATTCTGCCTGTTCTTTTAGGTATATTCCTGTTAATTGATGTTGTGCCTTTTCTAGTTTTCGTGCATTTGTGTTTGTTGGGTTCTTTCGATAGCTTTTGGAGGCAGTCTTCACAAGTGCACGTTTTTCTCTGACCGCTAGCGTTTCCCAGGGGACTCTATATTTAGTTCTAGGCTTTGTTGGAATACACTTTTCTGCCGCCTCCAGGTGTGCTTCTACAAAATTTTCATATTCGTCATTTGGGGTGCCTATTTCTGCCTTCTCTTGTAGTGCTTCGAATCTGTTTCTTAATTCTAATGCATACTTATCTCTAATATCTCTGTTGTTGAGTAGGGCCCAGTCATAGTGCTTGGTCGTCGCTTTACGTGTGGCGTTTTTTCTTAGGCTTAGTCGTACTTTGGCTGTAACTATTCGATGATCGGAGGACACACCCTCGAAAGAGGAGTATGCCTCGCAATTCATCGCACTGTTTTTCCATTTCCTGTTTATAAGGACGTAGTCTATCTGTGCTTTACTCTTATTCGCGTATGTGTAGGTCCATAGTTTCCCCTCCCTTTTTTGAAAGTTTGTATTGAGGCATGTTAATCTATTTTCTATCATGAAATCTATTAAATGCTGTCCATTCCTGTTAGACGCGCAGTGTAGGCTGTATTTGTTGTGTCTGTTTTTCCCGATTTGTGCATTCATATCTCCGCCAATGACTAGCAGGTTGTGTTTCGGAATGCTACGTACTAGGGAGGATAGATCTTCGTAGAAGGTGGCTATTTCGTTGTCTTCGCTAACATTGGTAGGGCTGTAGCAGGAGATAATTGTTGCTTTGGGGTTGCCATTAAACGTTGTGGCCATCATCCTAGGTTGTATTCTCTCAATGCTGTTCAGTGTTTTTAACGCTCTTGGTCCTAGAAGTATTCCCATCCCTCCTACCGATGCATTGACCGAGTTTTTCCATGCCGATACAGTCACCAGCATCCATCCATTACCAGTTTCGTGATACTTGATATCTTCGGTGTGCGTGTATCGGTGCTCTTGTATGCAAATTATATCTATCTTGTGTTCTACGGCTGATGCAGTTAGCTCTGATAGTTGACCTATTCTATTTAGGGTTCTCACGTTAAATGTCGCTATCTGTATTGTTTGTTTGCATTTTAGTAGTTTTTGTTTGAGTTTGAGCTCTGTAGCTGATTTTTCGAACACTGAGGCCAGGGCTCCAACCTCAGCAGGACGCGCCCCTTTTTTACCCGCGCGAAGAGCGATGCGGTTTGTGGATCTGGTTTGAGTACGAGTCATGGTTATCTTTCGATGGCTGTTTTTGTTCTCATCTATAGAAGCCACTCTTATAGATGAGCAGCAGTAGTTCCCCGATCGAACTGACAATCTTGAGCGTTAAGCCGCAAGACTCACACGTACATCATGCTGCTTCCCATGTGTACGCGGTAGTAAAAAAAAAAAAAAAAAAAATTTCTCTTTTTTTATCTTAAGTTTTAACTTAGTTAAAGTCCAGGACTGCTGGATGTTAAAATTCAAAGAAATTTTGGGGTATATTACATAGTCATCTGGTGGTGGTGGAGAGAGAGAGAGAGAGAGACACAGAGAGAGAGAAAGAAAGAGAGAGGAGGAGTCAACTCTTTTATGGCTTTCGTCTTTAGCACGTGTTAGACTACATTTGAGGTGTTTTGGATTTTTTTTTTTTCTTTTTCCTTTCTTTTCAGGGGGGGGCAATTTTGGGGGTTTTCTTTAGCAAATTTAGAAGTTCGTCTTCCAAAAGTAAAGATTTTCCTGAAAATTAAGTCTCATAAGTCTTCATTCTTCATTTAAACAACACATAATACAGCTGAGATTCAAGACATTACTATTTTAAATCAAATGTGCATTTATTTGTATTAAAACTGTTACTTGAAACTGAAGATTATTATTAGTTTCTTTGAAGCCACATAACTGTATGCAAATTGTTTGCATTAGATAGGAATACTTGATATTATATAACTGCAAAAACTAAGAAATAATTACCCCCAAAATTTAAATGTTGACATACAATTAATGGGATTCTCTCATGGCTAAACATAAAATAACCCTTGATGAGTTGACATGCATTTAAAATCGATCAATTTTGCATTGGACTGTTGAATATCCGCAAAAGGAAAGACAGTATCACTTATTTGTAAAAAAATATAACTTCTTGTTTATTTACTACAAAAATCGAAATTGTTGTGTGAAAGAGAGTGTCAGACTACTATATGATTGACACCATATTGTGATATATATATTCAGAGGCTTGCTTTCATGCTTCTTTCATGGGAGGTTTGATTCAAGGCTGACTTCTCAATCCAGGAACTGCTGCCTTCAGTTAGCACCCAAGACTGTGTAACTTATCTACTCGGCTGACAGCTCTCTCCAACATATATTTTTCTGACACCCACACATTTTCCCTTCCAGCACAATTCACATTGCTTTTCCGCTGTTCCTTGTTTACCTTGAGACACAGCTGCACATCTTGCTTATGAAATCCATATAAACCTGCTGTCAAAGTTCAATATGTTATAAAACCACTTTAGTGAGTGAAGATAAAAAAAAACTTTGTATTAACATTGGTATGAGAGACTAACTTGCTAACAATTTCTTTACTGCATACAAATGATGTAGATGGCATAATGGTCATTAGCTTAGAAAAAATGAGTCCGCAAGCAGAGTACAAATTCTGACTGAGACTGTTTATATTCACTTAATACTAATTTCTGAGGGAACGGTATGAAATATATGGATGTGAATTTTTGTAATTTCAGACACTGTATTTTTAAGCTGTGATATTAATTGTGGATGTAACAAGAGTACTAGTTTGTAACCTTTTCTACTGTCACTAAAAATAGTTTTCTGTCCTTAATTTTGAGTGCAATAACAATTATAATATTATGACATTAAAAAAAGTGAAGCAAAAAGTCTAATCAGCTTTATTATTATTTAAGTGTTGCCAACTTGATAATAAGCATGAGACTATAATGCTGTTATGTAACTTTAACTAATACGTCTTATATTCTGTGTATTTATTTATCAAATCTTGTTATGATTTAGGTGTTTACCTTGTTCACTTAATTCTGCTTCTAATCAGAAATTAATAAAAGTTCAAAACTTTTGTTGTTGTGTTGTTATCATTTTTTGCTTTTGTAACTTTTCAACAATTAAGAATATTAATAAGTCTCAGCACTAAATGTGACAAGCAGCATAGCATTAATAAATCTTGATGATTTTCTTGTGTGTATTTCTCTCTCTCTCTCTCCCTCTCACTAATATATATATATATAGGGAGAGAGAGAGAGAGAGAGAGAGAGAGATCTAAGTTTCAATAGTGTAGAATTAATGGCACTTGACTGTCAATGTCTTGCATATGTGATCATCAAACCAAGAGCTCTTGGTCAAATTTATTCAAACTTAGATCTACATATACTCTGTCACCGATATTAAGTACTCTTTCTATAAGTATAGCAAACTTCATATATATAATTTTTTTTTTCACATGCACTGACACACGACTGGCTGCTGAAAAATTCTTAGCCTGACCAAGAAGGAAATAACCCAGAACCATTAAACTTAAGTTATTCTGCATATTTAACTGAAAGTTGAACACACTTGGCATATTGTTTCTCGGTTTTCTTCAACCATCCAAAAATGAAATAAAAACAGTTGGTTATTCTGTTCTTGGTTGAGGTAAGAACCTTTCAGCATCTCCTCACCCCACCCCACCTCACTTGTGTGTATGTGTGTCAGTCTATGACTCAGAACCTTATCTAGTGGTGAAGTTCCAGTTCTGGAACTCTGGGGAGTGCTGAGTAATCCTTTGTTACCATTGTTTTTTAGGTCCACTTTGGCCTGGGGTGGTAGTACTTGTTGGAGTCTTATCTATGAGTTAAATAGATCCTTTTTGAAAATAGGAATACTTGAAATTGTGTACAAATTATTCGTATCAAATTTTGGCATTTAATAACCCAACAAGATGTTGATATACTGTTAAATTAATCAAACTGTATGTACACATTGCACACATATAGAAAACTTTTCTAATTATGCAAAGTGAAGAGAAAATACTAAAAATTGAAGTAGATTTTATATTGGCCACATTTTGATTCATGTAAATAAATCTAATCAACAAAATCTGATATCATAATTGTTAAAGGCTTTTGGGTTAGTGATAATTAATTTTGCTCTGCAAATATGGCTAACTACAGGATCATATGGTGAAAACTTGGAGCTCTGCTGATGTATTTCAGCAGTGCATGTATTAATATACATATGAATTCTTAGGAGGTGGATGAGTGTCTCTATATCTGTTTATATCATTATATATGGGCATCATTTAATTGGTGAAATTCATGAAAAATTTTTGAAAAAACCTTCAATTACTTTGATAATTCAAATACACATTGAAAGAAGAAAAAAATTGGTTATTTCAGTTATTTTTTTATAGTAAAAATATATGATCATAGGTGTTGAAAAAAAATCTCTATTCAAAATTGAAACAGTCTTCTATCATTTTCATTTTGCAAACTTGTTTTCGTTCTTTATCTATCTATCTATCTATCTATCTATCTATCTATATATATATATATATATATATATATATATATATATATATATATAGTAAAAGTATACATAGAAAGTAAATAGATGTTACATATACAAATAGTGTAGTATTGTAGATGATTGTTTAGTATTGATCTACCTTTAAAAAAGAAATGTGCAAAATGTTCAGATGTTATATAGTCATCTGCTGATTCATGCAGAAATATACATATATGTACTGGATACATACCGATGCAATAATAATTAAGACGCCCGATGATAAAGTCACAGTAATGAACGACGCACACAGAAAGACGCAGGAAGACTTCTTTATAACATATTTTACCTCACATCTTTATTTGTAAGTTTTCGAAAAGGGTTACTCAAAGTTTGCGTGTGAGAGAGAGCTGGAGACCGAACATTACTGAAATATTTTGACCCCAAAGTTATGGCCGTCAGCGTTGTGTCTTTCTCATTCTTCATGGCTGTTCAACCGGACCCTGGAGTAAACTCTTCTGTGTGCTGGCTTTCCCTACTACATCGCGTCTACCTCCGTCTTCCACTGTACTGCTTGCCCTCCTTCTCGCCTATCTCCAACTGTCCTCAATTCGTCGGCCTTATATTACCTTCAAACTCCCATGCAGTAATATAGACACGCCGCAACCTCTTCCGATTTCCAGCGACTGGGATGTGTCACTTCCTTCCGGTGCACCACCTTGAATGGCATTTTTGGCCGGGTCAAAAGGTCAAAACATAAGACAGAGGCATACCTTGAAAGTAAGGATACATTTTGATCCTTTCAAGAGGAATGCTCTAATTAAATAGTAATTATAACAATAATTTAAAGAATGCTATTACATAATTACATGATCCAATGAAAACAGTATGCAAAAATCATTTTTAAGATTGGGTGACAATCTTTATTGTAATATTAGCATTTAAAAATGAAATTAGATTTGAGGGTGTATATTGAAAATCAAGAATAAAGGGATTGCAAGAGGTTAAGAATTAAGGTAAGCATTTATGACAAACAGTATACTTATACATACACACAAGGGTCATTTAATCATTTGAAAAGACAGTCCATAGTGTGGAAACAACCTTTTTCTCTGGTAAAGAAAGAGTTCCAGCCACAAGTCAGTAAAGAAGGTCATGCTGACAGTTTTTTGAGACATGAAAGGACTTATCACTATTGATTTCCTTTTTTAAAAAAGTGCAACTGTAAACAGTTTCCTGTTGTTAATTCCTTAGGCAAAGTTCACTTTATTAACTAAGTAACCATTGTATGTATGTGTGTGTGTGTGTGTATGTATATATATATATATATATATATATATATATATATATATATATATATAGTGTGTGTGTAAGGAAAGTGCAATGGCTTTTTGGCAGAGAAAATTTACAAGTCTTCAGATTCATTTTGCATTAATGCTCTTGGGAAAGGCATGAATCCATTTCTTATTCCAGCTATGAGTAAAATAGTGGGGCAGACAAGGCTTTCTAGTCTTGGTGGTACAACCTGTTTGGAAAAAGGATGTTTATATTTCATAGCATGTGCAAATATGTCATGGCCAGCAACTCATTACTTCTTGGTCTAACACACTATGGAGAAGGCTTCTCTCTTGCAGTGGACTTAAAAAGTAGGATAACACACATACATACCAAGGGTGCTTTTCAAAACTGAAATCATAAAATATCTAATTTCCTTTTGAAGTGGTACTTTTATTAACAAACAAGTCTATACTGCACTTAATTCATATGCACTGTTTAAATTATTTTACATTGTTCCTCAAAGAACAATTTCTGCTTTCAATGTTGGTAATACAAAAAAAAGTTTTTGATCTTGCTTTTTAAAAAAGATTTTTTTATGTATACGCTCAATGCAAATATACTATTGTCAGAAAATGTGATAGCATATCATGTTTGTTATATTCATTGGAAATGAAGGAATTATGATACCAAACAAAGTATTGCTTTTAAAAAATTAGTAAAGAATACTATTATAATTATCATTTGTAGAATCTTGTCATGGGGCCAACTTATCTTGCATGTCAATTTCTATTGAGTGGTGAGTTTGATCTTCATACTTGTGGTCTTGTGTCAAGTCCAAGTTATGCTTAATTTTATTTTTTATATGGTATATATAACACCTTGCATGGTATAATGTTTAATGAGCTAGACTAGCAGACAATTTCAATTAAGTTTTTCACTGGGTGTCACATACTGCTGACCTTGTGCCAAACTAAGGTATATAATTACATGTCTCATTTGTGCTCTAGAATGTATTAACAAATTGAAGAAAAATGAATCGTAGTGATTTTTCTCTTTTCTTAGAATTATTTCCTTTTACTGATCATCTTAGTGTTTTTGCTATTTTAAAAATATTCCCAAGATTTTCAATAAATGCACTTGTCTTAAAGGATACAATATTCCATTTTATTTTCAATATGGTTGCTTTACACTTGTAGCATAACTATTATCATTTTAGAAAATGGACATGGTGACCCGAGTTCAAATTTTGGATGAAACTGTTTGCCTTTCATTTCATGCTAATGCCTTTGGGGAAAGGCATTAATCCATATCTTTTTATTTTCTCCCTCAGTTAGGGGTAAATAGTAGGACAGACTAAGCTCTTTAGCCTTGAAAGGGCAACTAGCTGAGGAGAAAGAAAACTCTAAATTTAAACCAGGTTTACTCTGCTTTTAGAATTGACCTTGTGATCAAGAGTTTGGGTAAATACATAGTTAATTCATATCCATAAAATATTTGAATTTGCTTGACATATGATTTAATAAGCCCATTTTTGTTGTTGTATATTTAAATCCTCCATGAATCTCTTGTGCATCATTATCATCATCATCATATATGAAAATCAGCTTATCATCAGTTAATTTACTAAAGTGAGAAAAAAATGCCTCAGACAGTTGAGGTCAGACAGCTGACACCTAGGAATGCATTGATCCTCTTAAGTGCCATTTGGTAATGTTGTCCAGAGTTTAAGTCCTCAATATCCATACTATAATCAATATGCTTATTTGCCAAAAGTTTGATCTTAATGATTATATAATTTGATAAAACTAGCCAACCTATTTTGTTCAGAATATATATTTTTTGCTTTTTACAGCTTATCTCTAAAGTGGAAGCAGCTTGCTATTTTATCATTTCAGATTGTATCTTTCATTTTCTTCTTTTTTTGCTGCATTTCTCTTGTCAGTTTTTGGTCAATTGCTACAATTTTTTGGCACCTAAACTTTTTTGGTGTAGAGAGCAACTAGAGTTGGCTAAATATACTTTAGTTCACATTACTTAAAAAAATTTATATCTTGTGTGATAAAGTAAAACTCTTTTTAGTAGAACTATCAGTGAATAACAAATTCTCTCATAAATACTTGTTATACTCCCTAATACCAATTGTGTATTGTAGTATTATAATTGTGAAATTCCAATAATTATTTGCAAACTTTTTATTTTATGGTCCATTAAATTTGTTGCCAAATGTGTTGCACCAAGAGAGTTAAGGAATTTTATTCAATATTGGCATTTGGAATGGATTTCAACCTTGTTCCCCAAAGATAAAATTTCTTTTCTATCAAGGTTGGTAATACAAAAGTGACAATGCTTAAAATCTTAGTAAAATAAGTTGCAACATGTCACATGACTTACTAATCTTTTTCTGATCAAATGTTAATTTTGAAGCCCTGTTAATTTTTTTTTTCTAACTTTACTTTTAATATTTAAGATTGGATTTAGATATTAATTTTTGACTGATTAAAAAAAATGAATTTAAGTTAGAATATTTTTGGTTCTGATTGTTTACTTTTGAAACTCCATCTGTTTATATTATATTGTATATGATTGATATATAGATGTAAGATTAAGATAAAGTTATAGCTATATTTTATATTAGCTTAATGTATTTTTCAATGTATTATTATTTTGCTTTTGGCTGTTTGTATGAGTAACTTGTGAAAATTAAAGAGAAATTACCCTTTTATTTTCTGAGCTCATTTTTTTAAACATTAAAACAATTTCAATCTGTATTTTTTCTATCTTTTTTAATTATAGAATAACTAAAAAAATAATGAAAATTGGAAGATAAATCATTTCAATGTTTTGAGGCCAGTGAAGGAACAGAATTATAAAAAAGCCCTGATTGAAAGGTTTTTTAAAGTTCTCACATTTGTCCTGTTAGCTAGGCTTAGAATATACAGACTGTATCTCTTGTGGAGAGGTAAGATCTCTCTCCCAAAAAGCAATGTCCTGGGTATGACACTAAACTGCATCTGATGGTAAGGCTCTATTTCTGGAGCTCTGGGAAGTATGGAGTACCGCTTCCTTGCCATTACTCTCATGTCCACTCTGACCTATAATGGTATTACCTGTTAGGTCAAATAGATCTGTTTAATGATGATTCATATTTGATAGGTCTGTGCACCCCCGCTTCCCAAACAAAAAACCCCTCTTAAACAACTACTAAAAAATGTAAATATGAATGTTCAATGAATACAATTCTTTAACCCCTAGGCATAAAATAATATTAGATGGGTTGATGTGCTGTTAAAGAAAAGCTCTCATATGAATCTTTTATATTGTAGATGTAGATTCAGTTCTCCAAACTCTGTTTCAAGTCATGAAAAACAAATTACATAATCCTAATGAAGATTTTCTTTTTCATGTATTTATATTGAAATATGTATTTCTATGATGAATGCATATTGGCATTACCAAATCTAAATGCCCTATGAGTGAGGCTTAGAATATGCTGACTATAAGACCCACTCTCCTAAAAAAGTGGTGTCCTGGATATTACACTAATCTGCATCTGGTGGTGAGGCTCAAGTTCTGGGAAGTTTAGAATATCCGTACATTGTCATTACTCCTTGGTCCACTCTAACTGGGAGTGGTAATACCTGCTAGAGTCCCATCTATGGGTTAAATAGATCTGTTAGCAAATTATTTATATTTAACAGGAATATTTAATATCATATAGCCATGTGCAAAAACTTAAATGACACAAAAAATCTAAATATAAACCTACAATACTTGCAATTCCTTAATCTCTTAGCATAAAATAATCTCACATGGGTTGACATACTGTTAAAATCAATAATATTGAATTAGAATATATTTAATTTTTCAACATTTAAGATATTAAATAACCAAGATGATTGGTTGCTATTTCTGGGTTATAAATTTTAGTTCCATGAAAATTGAAGTATGTATTTACCAAATCCTTCCCCACTACAGACAGGATGCAACCCAAGGTCAATTTTTAAGCTGGTGAAAAGATTTACAGCCAGTTTTTCTTCTCTTAGACGGGTTGCCATTCCAATGTTAAAGAGCCCAGTCTCTCTTACTATTCATCTATAATTAGATGGATACCTTCCCAAGAGATGCAAGCAGCCTCATTCCTATGATTTGAACTTGGGGTGCCAATTACATTTCCTATGATGATAACTGTTACCTCATAAGTGCCTCCTCCACAAGGTATTCCCTGAATGTAAATGTTGAATGCAGTTCTATTAAGGGTACATGCCTTTTATGTTCTATCAATTTGTGTTCATGTACCTGATGACTTACTTTCAAGGTTAAATCCAGACACTTGTTCAGTTATATAGAGATTCTATTTTGTGATCAGTGCATATCAGCAATTGGGTTAATTATTTTGCTTGAAAATGGTGAGAGAATTGATCAATAACATTCTGAAGATGTTTCTTGATTCACTGCAATGATAGCATCTCTAATAATTTATGTTTTGGCATGTTTATCATGAGGATTGTTTGGAAAATTTCTTGCCAGATGGTGGTTGATTGATTGATTTTAATGGCTTGTCAACTTGTCAATGGTTATTTTATGCTTAGGGGTTAAAGAATCTGGTTCATTATATGTTCCTTTTTACATATTCAGTATAGTAGTTTAGAGTTTTTTTTTGTGAATGGTCCTATTAAATATGAATAATTTTTAAACAGGTCTATTTGACCCATAGATGGGACCTTAACAGGTACTGCTACTGTGCCAGTGGACCTGGGAGTAAAGGCAATGAAGTAGTACCCTAAAACTGTGACTGCACCATCAAATGCAGTATACTATATACTGATCATAGGCTGAACTGCTGATCCATAATTATATAACCACATCATTTTTTCATGTAAGCTATGCTAGTTTAAAAATAAATGCCTGTTGTGTATATTTTATATTGGCAATGTTCCCTGGTATTATTAAATATTCATGATCATTTTGTTTCTCTACATGATTAAGAAATGAAACATATCAGTCAATATTTGATATAAAGAAATGATGAAACTTTATTTCAGGTTAACAATGGAGAAAAAAAAGATTTTTTCTGGACTTTTATTAGCAATTATTCTAAATCAAAGTAGACTGCCTTGTTTATTTTCAATAGACTAACATTTAAATGTTAATGGGTCTAGCTGTGAATTCATTGGGTCCCTGTTGTAAAAGAGGTCCACAATGATATTGATGCTTCTATTTAGGGTAAAATAAAAGATTCTAATTAGCATTTCATAGTTATCTCTACTATACTGAGAATTTGAATGATTAAAAGATGTTTTACTCAGATACAGACTTCACTAAATAATCATTCATTTACAAATTGGATGGGAAATTGCTTTATTTTTTAAGAGTATTTTAAGTGGATTGTTCTAGGTAGAACTTGGCATGCTGTGTCGTTTTTACTGGAATATAGTTACATTTATATAACATAATGAGAGATTTAGTAATATATAGGTGTTTTATTATATAACTATAGTCTTTAACTCTGGTATAAAGAATTTCATCAGTTGTATTAAAAAGTTTTTTTGCCTTATCAAATATCTGTATATATTGGATTGGTCAAAAGTATATACAGATGTATGAGAAAATTTAAAACATTAACTTTATTAAGTAATATTGTTAATATTTTGCTCTCTTCTTCAATTTTTCAGTTAAATTTGTATTTCTATCCACTCATAACTTTTCATTTTTCTAATCAAGGAACTCCTCCTGGTGGCTTTTGCACTCTTTTAGAGAAGTGAATTTTTTCTTTGATTTAGAGAATACTCTACAAAACTGAATAAAAGTTAACCCAAAGGTGCAATCTGTGGTAAATATAGCAGATGAGTGAAAATCTCCATGCCAGACTGTAACAGTTTTTGTTTGATCACCAAACATACAATCTAACATAATCCTGATGGATGTGAGACACTCATTCTATAATAGTTATGAACAGTAGGAAATGGACTCAGAGACCTGAGTTCAAATCCTGGATAAGGCTGTTTGCATTTCACTTTGTGCTAATATTCTTAAGAAAGGTATTAATCCATGTTCTTCCTTCAGCTATGGGTAAATAGTAGGGTAGGCTGAGTCTTTAGCAACCAGTTTATGAGAAGGAAAACACTGAATTCACATTGGTTGTACTTAGCTTAAAAATTCACTTTGTGTTGCATCCTTTTTGTGGTGGAGTGGTTTGGTCAGTACATATCCTGATAGATTATTATGATCTTTCAATTAACTAATTCTGGACACTTTTCATTGCTTGTTACTTTTTAATTGTTCTCATTGAAATTGTACTTGTTCAGGTCAGTCATTTGGTTCTCTGGAAAGAATTTTCAATAGAAATTCCTTTCCAATTCCACTATATGCCATAATTATTTGTCTATAGTGCACAACTCTAACTTTGGATGATAATTTTGATAAGATATTCTCATGTATAATATGCATTGACATTTTAGAATTTGTATCAGGTAAATTTAACTGAAATTTAGCATTTTATTCAATTTTTTATGAGTTTGTACTGATTAGAAATAAGAATTTATATAGTTTACATTAAGATTTAAAAATACAAAATTTCTATAGTATTTAGGACAAATTCATTGGTATATTAATGCAAAAATGCATCAAGCTTTCAGTGAAAATAAGCTCATGTTAGGAGTAACAAAATTATAGACAAACACACATTCCATGGATATTTCTCTGTACCAGCTTAAAACGTATTACTTTGGACTATAGATATAACTTAGTTTTTGTAATCCTATTCTGAATATGGGGAGAAATGTGACTGGAAAAAAGTTAATTATATAGTTCTTGTGTATAACATGCATCCCTAACTTTTGCACTGAAAAATATAGTGTGTCTTATACCCAGATAATTATGGAACACCTCATCTTCTTGAATGCCAACCTTTGATATCATTAACAGTGGTTTCTTTTGCTTGTTTCATGATCCATATAATATTCAGTTTTCATCATCATTTGTTTCTAAAGGAAACCATTAAAGAGTGAAATACAGTCCACTATTTTTTTTTCTCTTATCATATCATATAACTGTATCTTGAGTATGACACTTAACTGCATCTGATGGTGAGGCTCCAGATATGAGGAATGAGAAGAACCTCTTGATTGTCATTACAGTTCCTCTTTGTGGTAGTACCTGTTAGGGTCCTATCTATAAGTCAAAAACTTAAAAATCATTTGTATTCAATTGGACTGGGGGGGGGGCTTAAGAAACTACACACTAAAAAGTGTAGATATGAACAGTTTTCCTAACATTTTGGCATAAAATAACCCTAGATGTGTTGATATACCATAAAATTAGTCAATCAATTAACATAACCCAGCTGTTAAAAAATTATTTGCAATGCTTGATTTGGATATTTTCATATTTTTCATAATGTTGATTATTTTCTAGTAATGTCTTGATTTGAGCACTCTCAGTTTATCTGACAAATGGAACATAGTTCAGTGAGAAATAACTTGTATTAAGTTTTGTGAACCACTTACTATCATCCCTAGTATCTTTATAAACTATATTTCTCTTTTGCATTTGTTGCTTTGGTTACAAAATACTAATTAAAACATGTAACACACTGAAGATGTTACAATCAGTAATCTAAGAATATACAAATTAAAGCAAAAAAATACCCCAAACAAGCTGATATGATAACTGCCATGATACAAAAGCAGTCTTTGAATGAAAATGAAATGCTTTTAATGCCATCTAAACAAAATGAACTTTTTGACAAACTCAGTGAGTTTGTTTCAATTATTTCTGAGCTTTTAGTGTTTAAAATTGCATAAATGGTTAGTTTAAAATTGCTGTATATGAATCAAGTTACTAACTACTACACCCGATTCATCTTGTCAAAACAAAATGAATTGCCTGTGCTTAGTGAATAGCCTTCTAACCTAATTTGTCTTGTTCATCTTTTTATGCACACACACATATATATACTTTTTAAAATCTGCTTTGACATTTTCCTTGGAAATAGTAACAAAGGAAACTTTACTACATTGATTTTCTTTAGAAAATCAACTATAAAAAAAACTAATACGATTCCCACCCTATTGTCAGAGCTTAGAATATCCTTTATCCCCTAAGGAGGGGTAAGATCCCTCCCCGCTCTAAAGGGGTGTCCTAAGCATGAGAGTAAACTGCATCTGATGGTGAAGCTACAGTTCTGTGGGGGTACCCCTTCATTGCTATTACTCCCAGGTCAACTATGACCCAGAGTGGTAGTACCTGTTATATTCGCATCTATGGATCAACAGATCTGTTTGAAAATTATTTGTATTTGATAGGAATTGTTGACCCCATATAACTGTAAATTATTCTTTAAGAATTGTTACTTGTTTACTAAGAATTATTATTAGTTACTTGAAACCACATAACTTATGACTATTATTAAATAGAAATAATTACTTAAAATTACTAGTATTAGATAGGAACGTGTGCAAATTATTTGTATCAGATAGGAATATTTGATATCATATAACTGTGATTAAAAGCACTTGGGAGCAGAAACTCTGGCAACTTTATCAACTGGACCCTGATACAAAGAAGCTTGCAAGAAAGCTTGATTATAAAGAAAGAAAAGTTCCGTGGTCTTTAACCAAACTTGTCTAAACAACTTGCTGCCAAAGTATACATTTTACTACTATTTGACTCTTATAAGTTGGAATCAGAAATAGATTCATGCCTTTCCCAAGAGCATTAGTGCAAAGTGAATCTGAAGACTTGTTACTCTTCTATGCCAATAACCATTACTTTTCACGTGTGTGTGTACATATATATATATATATATATATACTCACACTGACACACACAGTCATTTAATAAGGTGAATTTTGCCTATGGAGTAAGCAATAGGAAGCATTGTTTACAGTTGCACCTCCATACACAACACACGTGCAGTAAATTTCACATGGTTTGCTCTTCTCAACCACCTAAAATTTCATGACAGACCTCTGTTTAAGTCTGGAGCATTCTGAGTTGGTGGCATTTTGAATAGTCTCAAAAATAATATTTTTGTGAGATGGAAATAATTTTTGCTATAAACCAATTTTAAGCAAGTAGAGTTTATATTTATAGAAGAAAATTCTGAAAAACATTTAATTTGCTTTTCCTCCCCAAATTCTGCTTATTTATTGAATGACCCTCTGTGTGTGTGTGTGTATGTATATATATATATATATATATATATATATATATATATATATATACACACAAAAGTGATACAACAAATAGGACTTCTACTTTCATATTATTTATTTTTTGATTGTTCTCAACTAGTTTCAACCTTAGGTCATTATCAGGAGAAAAGTTTTTGTAGAAAGTTTATAAAAATAGTTTTTAAGAGTTGATATGCTATAAGATAAGTGATAAATAATGAACTGGTGTTGTAGTATATCCACTTGTTAAATGAAAATTTTCTGGTATTGAAGTGTCTTCAACTGATTTTTCTATAATCTCTGCTATCATAGACACTTAACATTGAGCTCTTCATATGGGTGATATATGTCAAGTATGGGCAGGCACCTTAATGTCGAAATTTTCTTTCATATTGGAATTTAGGCTCTAAGATCTTTGATGTTTTTTTGTAAGATACTCTTTCGTATAAGCAAAGTCTTAAAACTACATTACTTGTATTAAATCATTGTGGTTTACCATTATACTGAGGCACTTGTGGCCTAGTGGTTACCCTCATAGGGAATGGACTCGGTGACTAGAGTTCAAAAACTAGAAACCACTATTTGCATTTCATTTTGTGCCAATGCTCTTGAGAAAGGCATGAATCCTAACAATGGGTAAATAGCAGGGTAGGCTGAGCTCTTTAATCCATCTTATAGAAAAAAAGTCTGAATTTTAAAACATATGTACTACCGCGGCTCATTGGCTACTGGGTAGAGTGTTCACCAATGGTCCGGGAGACCTGGGTTCAATTCCAGGTCGCGTCATACCAAAGACTTTAAAAATGGTACTTGATACCTCCTTGCTTAACACTAAGCAATATAAGGTAGGTATCAAGGGTAAAGTGGAGCAATCCAGGAAAAGGAGTAGTGCCCTCCCCTACACCTTGGTGTAGTAGTGATTGAAAAGGGAGCCTTTGGGTCGCCCATGACTACGGTCTCTAACTTTACAACTTACTACACTTAAAAAATGACGTGCCACATTCTGCCTGTGGTGGTGGAGTGGGTTAAATATATACCATTATACTGGAGCTGGGAAGGAGGAGATTTAAAATATATCTCTCTGATATTAAATCATTTGTAGCCTATGTTAACTTGGTAAATGGAACTCATTTGAGTTAAAAGTGGATGTATAAATTTTGATCTAAAAATTCTCAGTTAACTTTTCAATGCACTTAACACTAGTATAACACGGTTTAATTGGTTTATAATAACTTTTTATTATTACTCTATAGCTTGTTCATCTCTAATTGTTAAAGCAGTTTCCACTTGACTGTTTTAAACACTTAACTGACTTTACATTTATCTCAAGGCCAGTGACTAATTTGAGTGAATTAGAAAAAAGATGTTCAGGCAAACTTATACTAGGGTTAGTCAAAAGTTTTGCAGTATTTTGGTACCATGAGGCACTATTTTGCAACCCTGAAATGCTTTTGGTGAGGTCATGACAGTGACAAACCAGACTGGACATAGAGATGCCAATTTCTCTCCAAGTGTTACTCGATTTGGCTTGGAGCACATTTTGGAAGCCACAGTTTTAGGCCTATTTGACTTTTCCTGATTATCGAGGTTCTTGAAATATGGTACAGGTTTTATCAAATAATGGTCAGGGAGGTGCACGTGGAGTAATGGTTATCGTCGTAGGAATTGTACACGGCGACACGAGTTCAAAACCTGGATGAGACTGATTGCATTTCACATAGCACTAATACCCTTGGGAAAGGTATGAATCCAATTATTCTCCCTCCAGCTATGGGTAAATAGTAGGACAGACTAGGTTCTTCAGCCTTGGTGAGGCAACTAGTCTAGGAGAAGGAAAACTCTGAATTCAAACCTGTTGAACTTCGCTTAAAAATTGACCTTGTGTCATATCCTGCCCGAGTGGAGGGGTTGGTAAATAGGATCAAATAATGGTCAGCATGAATCAATTTAAAAAAATTCTTTTTGAAGGTTTAAAAGGATTTAATTAGGTGAAACAATTGTTTTTATTCACTAAGCTTTGCTTAGTCTGGAATGCAGGCTGTAAGTTGCTTATAGTACTGGCTGTTAGTAAGTATTGAACACTCATTGTTGCTTAATTTTAGTGGTTTGATTGGAACTGTTGCTTTTACTAATGGTTGATTGATCATACTTCCCTGAAATTGAATTTTTTGCTCTATATCAGTTGAAGAATTTATTTTATAGATCACAGAAATTCTTTTATTTTGAAAGCTCTTAAAAGCCCTAATAAGTGCTGTCTGTTGAACTAGCTTGTGTAGATCATTTAAGATTTTTACATGAAAAAAATTATGAGTAGTATTATGTTGTTTGGCCAGATATCAAAATCTATACCTCTTACATTACTAGAACTAAACACTGCATCTTTAAGAAGCAAGTTTTTGCTTAAGGCTTCAGTCTTATTAACTTGACAGTATTTAGAAAAGTTATTTTAGTAACCATTTTCTATTTTGTCCTTCCTGGATTTATTTAAATTGTCTCAATTGATTACTGTAATATCTACTTTGAAAAGTTCCTGGTAAGCGTCCTAACTTCTGATCTATATGAAAGAATTGTCTCACGTGTTTAGTCTCTCTTTCTGACATGTCTGTTTATCTGAGTTTTGTTTATTAGTTTTGTCTGTATTTCTAATGTTTTTAATCAGTTGAGTTTGGAAGCAATAATAAGCAAATCATTGATGCATGTAGAATATCCTTGTTTGTTTCAATGAAGGTGTCATTTTTAGTTGCCCTTCTTGCTTATATACTTATTATCATAAATAACAGGATTAATGTATGAATCAGCCCTTCTGTAAATGATCAAAGTGTGATATCTGTGTGCTGTACCTAGAATTACCAGCAAGATTCCCATAATAACAAGATTTCTTATTAATTGATCAGCACTTCTGCTTAACTGTAGGTTCAAATTGATATCTCTCATATGGAAAGGTGCAAATGTAGAAGTATTGGTTGACTTAAAACCTTTTAAATTACTTAAGAAAACAAGAAATCAAAGAATATGATGAAAGGAAAAATAAATTGAAAAACTCAGGAAATGATGTAAAGAAGAGAAAAAACAGAAGTAGAAAAAGTTATAATGAAAAAGAAATAGAAAGTGAAACAATGAGATGAAAGGGTATTGTTAAAGGATTATGTTTCTTACAAAAAAATGACACAAGAAACAAGTCCTTCAACGTAAAAAGAAAAAAAAAAACAAAAAAATAACCCCTCTGTAAGCGAGATATCTCATGGACTTCTTTAACCACATGATAACCACCCTAATGTATGTGAAATTTTTTTTTTTTTTTTTTTCATCATAAAACGTGTGAAAGCATGTGCGATACCCTAGCCTCATCAGCCACCAACTAGGGTGATAACACAGTTTCGGTAACTCAAGGCGGTACTGCCACTCCTGGCACTGCCAAGCAGCTTTTGCCACCAGATAGGGTATTTAAAAGAAATATATATCTATGTATACACAAGATCAACTAAAAGCGGACATTACATTGGACGTTTGTTCATCTTCATTTTGGTGCAGTTTGTGATTTAAAAAAAAGCGTTTACTTACGGCCGTTAGATGTCATAGCAACCGTTTCTTGATTTTGCGTAATTACACGAGAAAGGTGGCTCCACGTGTATAACATTCGTGTTGAAATCCTTTCTTTAACCGTTATCTATTCGGTTCGTTTTCTTTCATTTATGTGTTACTGCCCAAAAGCACTCGAGACAAACGTCATATATAATTGCGCTAAAAGATTTTATTTGTTGATCAATGGGCCCTCAAGATGGATGGCGAGTAAAAAGAAAGCTCCTGGTCTAAGTTTGTCCAGGTAGCTATCTGATGTCAGTTTAAATTCCAATATTAAGCCAGGAATAAAAGTAGCACGTGCATCCAATAAACTATTTATTTACAGATAAAAAATATATATAAAACGTGCATATTAAATTCACTTAAAACAAAAGAAAGCACATACTGCTAAAATTATTACATGTTAGTGTTCAGTCGAATGACAGAACAATTAACCCTAGACAGTAGTCTCTGAAAAAAGATTTGGGCTGAAAACAATGGATAAAGCAGAGGTACAGATAGAAAGAAATAATAGAATCTTACAGGTTCAAAAAAGTTTTTAAAAAAATGGAAGTCTTCACGACAGTAGAATCTTCAGTTGAACAGCAGCAGCAGCAATTGTAATTAAGAAACAAATCTATTGAGACAGATTTCAGCTATTTGTTTCTTAGAAAGTTCCTTTATGAAGAGTCTTGAAGGGGAGAACACCAACCAGCCTCGTGTTCAGCATTCATAATTTCTGTGTTCATGGCATAGCAATTCCACGGTAGACAACTTGAAAGAATTTCCTCTGTTCAGCAGTTATAAATATCTCCTTCTGAATAGAAGACTCGGCAATTGAATTTGAAACTCGATAAAATTTCCTCTGGTCAGCAATTAAAAATCTCCTTTCAACTAGAAGATTCAGCAGTTGTTAAAGGATGCCTGATAGAACTCCATCAGCCATTAGAAATTTTCTTATTCACTGGAAAATTTCTTCACACCACAAGGTTCTCAGCAATCAAGCCCTGAGCTCCTTTTTCAGTGGTCTGCTCCCACCAAAGTATTCTCCCAAAAAAAGGATGCTTCCTATTTCCCACTTCAATATCAAAAACAGTGTTAGGTTCTGGTCACGTCACTAATCCACTTCCTCCGATGAAGGCAAAAAAAGTCCTGTCAACACAAACCTCCATCATTCAAAAAAATAATTTCACCAATTGTTTACTTAGGTAGTCATGGATATATTTGAATTTATATGAGGGTTTTTTGGTTTTTTTTGAAAGAAGAATTAATTTATATATACATGCTTTCATTGTAGATTAAATAATGCCTCATGTTACCATAACTATAGAAATTTTCATTACCTTGTTGTGAGACCAGGTTTCAGGACTTTTCTAACTGAATTGTTTTATGTAGAAATAGATGAAATCTTCAAAATAATAAGTTTCTGGCATACAAGGTATTTATTTGATTTTTAAAAATCCTAAAGTTGAATTATGTTCTATTGCCAGGTTTTGAGATGAAAAGATGACTTGAGAAAAAGGAAAAACATGTGGTCACAGGAAAAATACCACTCACCTTATTAGTGGTGTTTCTATGTGGACCAGTTTCAAAAACAGGAAATGGTAGTCAATGAAGGAATTGCTTTATTGTATCCCACTCAGCAAAATTGAAGTCTTTGCTCTGCCAGTTACTGATTGACCCTTTTCAAAAATCCCCAACTCTTAAGTGGGACAGTTTCTCACAACCACTGCTAGGGTTCCTGTGATTGACCCCTTGCTGTCAATCACACATCTAGGTTGACTGAAGGTTGGAGGTGGCCACTACATACAATCAACAAAGGATTTTTTTTAACTGGGCAGTGAAAACTTTAAGTGATTAATTTTGAACTGTTGTCCTCTTCTGTTTTAAGTTGTTTTACTTTTCTTTTTTTTTTTTTTTCTTTTTTTGGTATATGAGAATAAATCTTAAGTCTTTTAAAAAGGATCTATTCAATAAATGATACAGTCACTTGATTACAATCATAAGCCAGCTTAAAATGTGGGTTTAAAAAATTAATTGAATAGTATCTTTTTTAGATTTTCTGATGGAAATGTTTCTATATGAATATTCATTATTTTCTTCTTTTGTTGTTGTTTTTTTCTTGTTTCTTTATACTTTTTATTGACAGTTTCTTCTCTCTTTGTTATACACAGATTACAGATCCTATTGCTATCCTCTGCAAGGTAATGTTTCATAAGATTATTTGGTGTTGTGGTCAATATAGTGATATTGTTTATCATTGTTGTTGTTGTTGCTTATCACAGCTTAAAGCTGAGAATGTATTAATTCTCAGGTTATTTTTGTATTGGTAGATTCAATTAAAAAAATATATATATTTTTGCTTGTATCAAAGTTTTTCTTATTTTATCATTGTCAACCTGGATGAACAAGCATGAACCTGTAAGATTGATAACTTATTAAACATTGTAAACCAAAATTATCAAGCTCAAGAAAATCATGTCAGATACTAATAAAAGACTTAATATTGTGGCTATTCATGACCTTTCTTTTAATCAAATGAGAGATAGCTTTAAACCAGGGCTTCTCAAACTTTTTACTTTATGCACCCCTTGTAATCAAATTTAACTTCCCTTGATCCCCACTTCTAAATGAATTAACTGAATATTAAATTATAAAAAACAACTGATTTATCTATAATTAGCAAACTATTAATACAAATGCACCTTTTTAATTCTTGAATTATCTTTTTTAATGAGAAGGATGGATTTGGTGGATACTGAGGAGATCATGAATATTAGGTTGTAGGTTTGTGAGTTTGAGCAGCAAGTCAACTTGTTCTATGTTCCAAGTGCTTCCTTGTTTGAGGTTTAACAGTTACACAAAGCTTAAGATATTTTGCTGCAGTTTTAGATATGTGGCAACTAGTCTATATGATCCTGTGGTTTTTGTTCTGTTATAAAGAGATTTATAAATGCAAACTAGTTAATTCACTCCCTGTAGACTCTTATAAATTTTATTCTCTCTGCCAAAATTTTTATTCACCTTCAGGAGTCTATATGGACCACCTTGAGAAGCTCTGCTTTAAATAAAGGTGTCTGTTTGGTGTTAGTTTTTCTTTTGTTCTTTTTTGAGAGCTCATTAAGGATTTAAAGGGTTAATTTAGAACGTTGTGTGAGGCTGATTGACTTTTAGGTATCTATTTATAAATTTTTGAGTGGGGAGAAGAAAGGACAACATTGTAACAAATATATAAAAGACTGGAATAAAAAAAAATATTGTGCATGAATTATAAATTAGAATCTATCTTAAGTCTTTTTTTTCCCCCTTTGAAGATTTGTGGCTAATATTTCTCTAATTGCAATTTCCAGAGTGCAATGAAATTTACTGTCTCATTTATGTCTCAATCAGAAAAATCATTTCAGTTATTCTTGATCTTTTTAACTGTCAAGTTTCATTCACAAAGATAACTAAGGAAGTTTTATTGAGTAACTTGACTAATGAGACACCAAAATTGATTGTATCAAAATTGATACCTTTTTTCAACTCTTAATGTTTGTGACTGCTAAATCCTCGTAGATGTAATCAGTAGGATTATATAAGTGATTGGTGTGAAGGAAAAGAAGAGTAAAACAACTCACTGGTGAGTTTTTTTGAGAGAAAAAAGTCATTTAAAACATTTGTCTGTCACCTCACTAGTATTTTAATTTTTCTTACTTGATAATACAAAGTGTTTTTTAAAATTAGATACCGAAATCGTTCAGTTTAATGCTATCACTACTGAGTGACCATAGCCAAGGAAACTGTTGAAAAAGACGATTAGATTTGGATAAAATTAAATTTTATCAACATTTATACCATTGTAAAAAGGAAAGATTGAACAAAAATATAACATCTAATTGACTAGTTTTAGGAAATAAATGTAAAATCTATTTATTTACAAAAGAAATGAAAAAGTAGAAAAAAAAAGGAAATACGACAGATGTTTGGAAATTTTTCATATTTAGAATGTTTTCGACTAGAAAAAAAGGGAAATATAACATGATGTCTGAAATCTATTTGTTTCAGTTTTCAAAAAAAATTTGTAGTAAAATTAACAACGAAATAAGAATTAAAAAAAAAAAAAAATTTGTCAGTTTCACCTTAATGTTTGATTTTATGAATTCAGATTTTTGTAAGGGTAATTGTTTTCTGGTAAGCTGTATGCCAACCGTGAAATAAAGTTGTTGTAAACAAGAAAAATGAAGACTTTTTTTTTTTTGATAAATTTGTTTTTATCTAGGGAAGTGCTGTCTCTAGATAAAAGCAAATTAGATATTAAGAATAATTAAGATAGTTCTTAATTTCACTTTTGAAATGTGTATATTTCTAGATATGCAAGTCTCTAGTGTAAAATTATTTTCTACAAATAAAATACACCTAAAATTAGATATTAAAAAATAAAGTAAGTTTTAATCAGTTTATATTTTCAAAACTGTAAGTCATTTTTTTAAAACTCTAAGTAAAAAAATTTTTAGCCACTAGTGTTCAGTGGTGTCCTGCCTATAAAATTCTTCTAAACAAGGAAAATTAATTCATTTCATTCTTACAAATATCTTTATGGTTTTATTTATTTTTTTAGTTTCAATTATATATAGCACCACTGATATTTTGCACCTCAAAAAGGGTCAAAGCTAAGTGATCTGGAGAAAATCAGATTTTAAATAAAATAACTGATTCATTTTACAATTCATTCATTGATAAATCAACACTGAAAATTTCATTAAAATCGGATTTTTCTCTGATTTTTGGTGATTTTTTTTCAACCAGGGAATAGTGATTTGGTTTTGTAAAATACGTCTGATGTCACAATTGTTGGTACCTAGTCTAAATACGTATATGTCACAAACAAGTACTGACAATTTTAAAGTAATTTCTTCTCTAAACTTTTGAAATGTAACATTTACATTTTTTGCACACTTTAAATTTTCAATCTAATTTTTTTTAAAGATAGCTTTTCATATCTATATTTCAATATGTATCAATCTAAAAGCACAAAAGTATATATAATAAAAGTCAGTCAAGAATTACTCCACCAACACCACCATCATCAAATAATACTGAACCTCATTTTAAAAAAATACTATTCTTCAAAATAAAAGTCAGACAAAATTCTTTTAAAAAAATGGAAAGATATTTTTAAATTTATGTTTTAAAAAAAAATTTAGCTCGTAAGGGGACAAAAGAAAAGGATGCTCTTTTTGTTTATGCTTTTTAATTGTTTGTAATTTTTAAAGTTCATTCTATCCAAAATTGAAAGTTTCACAAAAAAGCCCAATGTTATAACATTATCAAAATTTCACACATTATATATTGAAATAATTCCGAGACTCATCTTCTATTAATAAGATGTTGATTTAAAAAAAAAAAAATTTTTATGCTTACTTTATAATTTTTGAAGTAATTTACTTGGGTCATAGAAAAAATGAACATCTTACTGGTCATAGTTCATGGTGTCTTCCAATTAAGTGTACAATTTCAAGAATATTGATAAAGATTGGTCCCTTTGATTTTGTGAAAGTCCTATTTTGCATTTTTGGCTGTTCAAAGTAAAATACCATTTTATCTCTGTAAAAAAATAATTCAATGGATAAAAGCACATAAAAATTACTTAATTAGAAATATTATTTTATTTCCTTTCCAGCCATATAAATACTTTAAAGACTAAACCAAAAATATACAAGAAATTATGAGTTGAACAGACTAGGTTGCAAATTTGTCAATCTCAAAAGAAATCAGATATCAACTGGAAATGTTATCATTACACAAAAAAGTGAATGGCTTCGTTAGAAAGCAAAAATACTAAATTAAAAACTGAAAAACCGAATCAAAAACCATGGTATCAAGGGAAAAAAAACCCCAAACTGATACCAAAACATAAATTGCAAAACCGCCTAACTCTGCCTCATTCCAAGAGGAGCATCAGACCATTCTACTTATTTCTTTGGTCTGCAATGCTATAGAGTTGTTTATTTTACTGGTATTTTTAAGTGTCTACATTAAAAGATTCTGTCTCACTTTACCATCTTAAATAAGAATATAAAATTATATCAACCTCTACTTATTCCATTCCTTTCTTCAACAAAAGCCATTTCACTAAATCACTGAGAGAACTTTCAATATTGACTTGTTAAAAAAAACTGTTTAAAACTGCTTTTTCTTCCCATTTTTTCATTGTAAAAAGTTTTAAGACTAATGGTCTATTTATAAAAATTTGAAATGTACATTGAAATACGGAAATGTTTTTTCTTTCTTTCTTTTTTTTTTTTTAAAGAGGTGGGTGTATTAAGAAATTTTTGTTGTACCAAATCCTTCATTATTTACTGTTAGTATTCAGTTTGACCCCTAAAGAAATGATTCAATTCAATAATGTTTTTTCTTTTTCTATCCCTGTTAAACAACACCAGCCCTTTTGAAAAAATTGTGTTGCTTAAAGATCCTAACAAGGATCAGTAATTTAGTTAAATGCTCTTTTTTAGATAAAGGAATAGAATAAGTAGATTTTGACAACCTTATATCCTCATTTAAGATGGTAAAGTGACACAGTATCATTTAGTGTAGATACTTAAAAACACCAGTAAACTAAACCCCTCTGTAGCATTGCTGACATTAAGGAATAAGTAGAATGGTCTGGTGCTCTTTTTGGAGAGAAGTATGCTTGATATGAAGTCAAGTTAAAGGTTCCTCTTTCTTGGCTATTCCTGTCTATAAAGCTTCTTTGACTACTTTCCCATTCTCTGCTAAGTATTACAAGAGAGTAGTAATTATTTGATTATCTTTTTTGTTTTTATAAGTCCAAGCTTTTATCTACATTTTCATGTATTCAGTTGAAATTAAAGCTTTAAACCCACATTGGTATTTGCTCTACTTATGTCTTCTCTGATTCCATTTTTTACATTTTTATATTCTCTCCCACTGATTTTTTTAAAGACCATTTCTAATGCATTACTATTGATCTTTAAAAATTATCTCCATTTTGATGATGCTATGGACCATAATAATATTTAAGATTCCCAGACGAGATACACTTAAACCTTTTCTGTTAACTTAAACCAGATGATATATCAAAGCTATGAATTTGGAAAATTGCTCAATTTGCTGAAACTTAAATTCTTTTCTTTCTTATATTCAGCTTTGTTAGTCATTGTTTGGAAATTAGTATTGATACAATTTATTGCTTAAATTGCTTACTTGTAAAAGTTTTAGTTACCAAATTTAGGCTTTGTCTTTTCTGATTGGCTAAATCAACCATTTTAATATCCCATTGCCACATATATTTGCTTTATATTAATTTTAAAATCTGTGGTTTAGAAAGAAATTGTAAAGATATACAAAAAAAGGGTAAAAAATTTTTTTTATATTACCCTGTAAGCAGAACTTAGACTACACTGACTGTATCTCTTGCAGAAGGGGAAAACTCCTTAAAAAAGGGGTACCCTGAATATGGCATTAAACTACAATTTCTTGCTATTCTGGAGTGTGGAGTACCCTTTAATTAAAATTACTCCCAAGTCCACTCTGTAATACCTGTTAGGGTCATATCTATGGGTCAAATAGATCTATTTAAAAATTATTTGTAATTGATAGGACTGTGTGCAAAAACAAGAAAAACTTGTGTGAAACTACTACATAAAAAATGTAAATATGAATGTACAGTGAATGTGATTCCCTAACCTGTAGGCATAAAATAACCCTAGACTGTTTGACATGCTGTTAAAGAAATGTTGACAAATCCATTCTGTCTTTAAACTGCAAGATTTAATTCCAGTCACCTTTTAAATAGAAATTGGCAAGGTCAGAAGATATTTCTTATATACCAATAAATGCTTGGAATTTTATTCAAACTATGAAACTTGTCTTTCATTCCCCAAAGTAGGTAGTACTAACCCCTTGGATCAGAGATTAATGGAAAGATTGGAGTAGTAGGAAGACAACCTGATGTTGATCAGCCAATGACTTACACCAAGTATAATCCATCCAATTAAAATTGAAGATAGGTGAGATGTAAATTTATCCTTTCATATTGCTAAATAAATTTTACTAGGTTGTTTTATTTGTTAAATAGGATTTATAGAGTTGGATTAGTTGTCATTTATTAAGATGTGCTTAGTTGGGCTCAAGGCTTGAAATATGGGGCATCCAGTAAGAATTAATCTCATTCGTAATGGTCTGCTAATCATTACATCATGCTAGGCATTGAGTAGAGTTAGTTTAAGTGTCGCTTGAAATTTGCAGTAGATTTAATAATAAGCGGTGTATGTGGAGCCTAAGTGATTAATTATTGAAAAGATTTGGGAATCAATGTTTTAAATTAATCAATATTTCAGAAGTATTTATTTTACCCCAAAATATTTATGTATGTGCAAATGAATTGTATTAATTTTGATAATGTTTAAGAAATTGCTTAACTGTATATTTTTATCTATTTTATCTTATTTGAAAAGTAGGTTGCAGATCTGAGGAAATATTTCAACTTAATAGTGATTATAAAATTGATATAATATTGGGTTGAATTGTAAATAATTTCTATGTTTGTAAAATATAATTTATTCATGATTTATTTAACAATGAATTAATTTCAATCAATAGTATATTTGCCATTATTTTGAATCACCTCTTGCTAGTTATAAAGTAGTTTGTTGATTACTCTCAAGTAAAATTCAGCTGGTTTTGAATCTAAGAAACATTCACAAATGTTTTCATTTGCTTTTGAGAAAATTTTTTGTCGTTCAGAGCATTTTGTAGAGAAGGAAAAAGATGGAAATCACTTGGTCCAAGATTTGGTGAATATGGTGGATGGGGTAGGACAATATTTTTCCTGCTTGATTCTTGTGGCCTTGCATTATCACGGAGAGGGACATCATTTCTTGTATTGATGAGTATAGGGCATCTTAGATTTTCATGAACAGGTTTCAGTCATTGTGAATATGTCTGCATTGAGTGTCTGATTACAGTTTAAAAACTCAAAATGATCAATACTTAGGTGATCCCACTATATATACAACATAATTCTTCTTCAATGAAACTCTTTGGGGTAGGCTACAGAAATTCATCTTTGTCAATGCCTTTTGCATTGAACATTGTCATAAGATCTATTTTTTTGTGACCTGTAATTATATTCTTTGATTTTTCTCTGATTCGAGCTGACAAAGAAAAGAAGCAGAAGGTACTCCGCAAAAACAATTACCGACACCGACTACGACTACGCCGATGACATAGCGTTACTGGTGAATACACCCAACCAAGCCAAAACACTACTGCATAGTTTGGAACGGGCCACTGCAGGCATTGGCCTCCATGTCAATGCACACAAAACAGAATATATGTGCTACAACCAAAGAGGCGACATTTCCACACTAGAGTGAACCTCTCTGAAACTAGTAGACAAATTCACCTACCTAGGAAGCAGCGTCTCATCAACCGAAAAGGACATCGACATGCGGCTAACGAAGGCATGGACATCTCTTGATAGGCTATCGATCATATGGAAATTAGACCTGACCGATAAAATGAAGCACAGTATCTTCCAAGCAGCGGTCATATCGATATTGCTATATGGATGCACTACTTGGACGCTAACTAAACGGCTGAAGAAGAAGCTAGACGGCAATTACACAAGAATGTTGAGAGCAATATTGAACAAGTCCTGGCGGCAACACCCCACAAGACACCAGCTGTACGGCCACTTGCCTCCCATCACGAAAACTATACAAGTTAGACGAGCCAGACACGCAGGACATTGCTGGAGAAGCAAGGACAAACTCATCAGTGATGTACTCCTATGGACCCCAGCATATGGCCAAGCAATAGCAGGATGACCAGCTTGAACATACATACAGCAGCTATGTGAGGATACGGGATGTAGCCCTGAAAACCTGCCAAAAGCGATGAATGATAGGGAGAAGTGGCGAGAGAGGGTCAGGGATATCCGTGCTAGTGGCATGATATGATGATGATGATGATGAATTTTATTCTTGAGAAATGGATCATTTCTCTACCTTGAAAGAAGATTTGCTGCTATGGATATGCAATCTTCCTTATTCTTCTCTAAGAGTATGAGGAATCTAAATGCCCAGCTTTCTTGCTTAAATTTTCAAGTTATGGCAGATAGTGAATTAAGATGTTTTGAGATCAAGTGCTAATTCTTGAGTACTTTATCTCAGATTACATTTCACCAATTCTCTTGAAGTATCTTGATCAAGATCTGATGAGCATTCTGATTTGACTTCATCTGTCAGTGATGTATCACTAGAATGAAACATTTAAAACTAGTGATACTTTGGCCATAAACACAAATTTTCTTTGTTGTTTCTGTAGTGTTTTTGTTATTCTTAAACTCTCACATTCCATATTGAATATACACTTTCAGTTCCTTGTCTGATGAGCATCCTGGTCTGGGTTTGTATCTCAATGATGTATCCCTAGCTGAAACAAAAAAAAAACTAAACTGCTTTTTATTTCCATGTAAATAATAATTTTTTTTAAAGTTTTGATACGCAGTCAATGTATAGAAAATGGGCAAAATTTGGTCGTAATAATTTCTTGTCTTTATTCTAGTATATTTATTCTTGCTTAGTTATGTTAAAATTCAATATTCTTAGTGAAATCTACTTCTACTGAATTTTTGAAGGAGCAAAAATAAAATCAAAACTTATATGATCACTCATTACAAATCTGAAGATTTTTATTTTAAAAAAAAGTCAGGACAAAATCCATGTAACAGCAAATCTTAAAGTTATTTCTAAATTAATCATCACTAAAATTCACTTCAAATTTGAAATGTCTTATGTTTGATCTTTCATGAATTAGCATAATCTGAATCAAGTTAGATAAGTGACTTGTGGATTTTTTTCTTTCTTAATCTCCTTTCACAAATATTTATCAGTTTCAGCTGCTAAAAGTTAAACTTTCATTGTGGGGGTGGGGTCTTTAATCAGTTCATATTCTTAATTAGCAAATTATATTGAAATCTGATTAAAATAAACAAATAGAAAATGAAATTGTAATAGTCCTGAATATTTGTTTCAATTTACTTAAGATTAAACATACAAGTTGTTAACCATGCTCTTCTACCTTTCATATGACTTGTGGAGATTGTTTATGCTGATCCTCTCAAGGATTGAACTTACTATCCTTGGCTAACAGATTTTCTCGAATCACCCTGTCCCACTTGCTGATTAGAAGTGGACTTACCTTTTTTTTTTCATAAAAACTGCTAGTGGTTTGCTTATAGGATAATTCATTTGCCTCTTGAATCCATGCTGGACAGGCTCACAAGTTGAACGCAGGTAATATAGCTTGATGTCTAAGTAATCACATGTAAAGATCAGTGAGTGTACAGGTGATAAAATAAGGGATATATCAATAATATTCAGACACCCATGAACATATAGTACTCTGGTGAAAATGTTGTCCCATCAGAAGGATTAGAATATACTGACTCTATCTTCTACTGCTGGGTAAAACCCTCTTCAAAAAGTTGTCTTAGGTATAACACTAAACTGCATCTGATGGTGAGGCTTCAGTTCTGGAAATCTGAAGATTTTTATTTTAAAAAAAAGTCAGGACAAAATCCATGTAACAGCAAATCTTAAAGTTATTTCTAAATTAATCATCACTAAAATTCACTTCAAATTTGAAATGTCTTATGTTTGATCTTTCATGAATTAGCATAATCTGAATCAAGTTAGATAAGTGACTTGTGGATTTTTTTCTTTCTTAATCTCCTTTCACAAATATTTATCAGTTTCAGCTGCTAAAAGTTAAACTTTCATTGTGGGGGTGGGGTCTTTAATCAGTTCATATTCTTAATTAGCAAATTATATTGAAATCTGATTAAAATAAACAAATAGAAAATGAAATTGTAATAGTCCTGAATATTTGTTTCAATTTACTTAAGATTAAACATACAAGTTGTTAACCATGCTCTTCTACCTTTCATATGACTTGTGGAGATTGTTTATGCTGATCCTCTCAAGGATTGAACTTACTATCCTTGGCTAACAGATTTTCTCGAATCACCCTGTCCCACTTGCTGATTAGAAGTGGACTTACCTTTTTTTTTTCATAAAAACTGCTAGTGGTTTGCTTATAGGATAATTCATTTGCCTCTTGAATCCATGCTGGACAGGCTCACAAGTTGAACGCAGGTAATATAGCTTGATGTCTAAGTAATCACATGTAAAGATCAGTGAGTGTACAGGTGATAAAATAAGGGATATATCAATAATATTCAGACACCCATGAACATATAGTACTCTGGTGAAAATGTTGTCCCATCAGAAGGATTAGAATATACTGACTCTATCTTCTACTGCTGGGTAAAACCCTCTTCAAAAAGTTGTCTTAGGTATAACACTAAACTGCATCTGATGGTGAGGCTTCAGTTCTGGAAATCTGAGGTGTGTTGTGTATCCCTTCATTGCCATTATTCCCAGATCTACTTCTGCTCTGTCGGCTGGGGCGGTAGAATATGCTAACTGCGCCTCTGGAAAAGGGTAAGACCGCCCTACCCCATAATGAGGCCATCTGTTGGCTGTGGGCAGTGACCCGTGATGCTTAAGGATGTGATCCTTGTGGTTGAGCAGAACTTGGCCTGGCAAATGAGTGGTCAAGTCATTTGCAACATACCACTTTGGCCCCTACTGGGTTTGATGAACGGTTGGATAGGCTCGATCTGATCAGTTGTCTGGTTATGTCAAGCCCTAGCACTTATGTTTTATACTGTCTGTACTTTTCAATTTGCACTAGCAGTAAATTCCCAACCTTTATCTATTAGGTACTAGAAGGCGGTGACTGAGGGTCAATTGCGTTGACAGAATAGGAATTTGACCTTCTGAAAACGTTAAATTGGCAGGGGCTCAAAAACCTACTCCCTGCTTGAGTATACTGTTTGTGTATCCCTGTCTTTACCCAAGCAAATATGTTTCCTCCCTTGGGTGGTGGAGCACAGGGCCAGTGAAAAATAAACATCAGTTATGGCATCTTCTAACAAAAAACAAAGAGAAATTTATCCAAATCAGACCCAGAATAAGGCAGCAAACTTCTCTAGATTCATTGTTATTGAATCTTTGGAGGAAATCTGCCTGGCTAAGTTTTCTCCTTTCTTCAAAGAAAAGGTTATTGCAACAAGGGCTACCCCCAAAAATGTAAAAAAAACATGAAATAAAAACTTGGTTGTTGAGGTGGACAGCTGAAGGCAGGCAGAAAACATTCTCAAAATGAAAAGTTTCCAAATGCAGAGCATATGCACACGAAAAGCTAAACACTTCCAAAGAAGTTATCAGAAGTATAGAGTTGGCCTTGGTTCCAGCAGAGGAAATGTCAGCAGCCCTAGGAAAACACTGAGTGACAAACATTAGAAGGATTACTATTAGAAAGGGCAGAAAGCAAAGAGATCATTGTCTCGAGAGGGCTGAACAATATGTCACAACATCCCTGAAGTGCTTCAAATGTCAAATATTTTCACCACAGGGTTGCCTGCAGAGGACGACAGACATGTGTCAAGTGCTGTGGAAAGGACCCACACTGCATGGAAGAAAATTGCTTGAAGGAAACTTGATGTCCAAACTGTTGACATGACCATCTGGCTTATGTAAGATCTTGTGACAACTATAAAAAAAGAAAAGGAAATACTTGAAGTAAAACACAAGAGGAATGTGTGCTTCCTGAAAGGAAAAATAGTAAGTTCTTATATGAGAGAAAACACTTATGCTTCTGTTTCATGGAGAGTAGATCCAATCAACCAAGAAAATAAATACAGAGC
Source organism: Sepioteuthis lessoniana (assembly GCA_963585895.1). Lineage (NCBI taxonomy): Eukaryota > Metazoa > Mollusca > Cephalopoda > Myopsida > Loliginidae > Sepioteuthis > Sepioteuthis lessoniana. The sequence goes on from OY757914.1 coordinate 103,552,920, forward strand.
TCTTGTGGACCAGCTGATCCACTTGGAGCCAAATGATTGGCCAAAGTTTGGGTAGAACCTGAAAAAACTACACTCGGATGAATTTCAGCAAGCGCAAACTCAACAAGAAGTTAGAAATAAAGAGAAATCCAATGAGATAGTCTAAGCAAAAGCAGAATCTACCATTTAAACATGAACCATTCCTCCTAAAAGTGGAAAATATCCTCCAACAAAACTGCTCTTACATAAGTCTTTAATCTGTCCACCAAAAACTGTTAAAGACAAACCAAAAAACTTGTCTCCCAAAAAGCCAGAACGACTTAAGCAAAAACCACAAGCTCCCATTGGCCAAGCTGTAAAAATACATATGGACACCAAAGTAAACAATTAAGGACCTGAAGTGCATTCAAACTCTCCTCAGCCAAATTTGATACAGTCCCCCTCAACATCAAGAACAAAGTCACCCATAAGAAGGAATAAACAGTGCAATGCTCAGGGTTTGATAAAATCCCTACAGAGATCCTTTAGTATAGAAAGTATTGATAGTGACATAGAACGTATAGTTGCCAACCTCAATCTAGGAGATATAATAAATAACTACAATACTTGAAACTATTTAACTGTTTGCAAACAGGTAAGTTCAATTCTTTTTTTAAAATGTTACTTACGTACCATTCTCTTAAAAAGTAAGAATGAAATTACCAACTAATCTTTTACATATCATGTATATCTATTTAAATGGGTGCAAACAAAATGACTGATGTCAAATAGTTACTTTTGCTTAGCAATACTTGAAACCATTTCATTGTGTGCAAACAAATGGTTAAAAGTAAATTGAATGATTTGTATTTGATAGAAATACTTGAAATCATTTAACTGTGAAGAAAAATGAGCTCAGCAAAATGTTTACATATCAAATGTATTACCATTAAACTATAATACTTGAAACCATTTGTGTGCGAACAAATGTGTTCTGATTCATTTTAAATATTATTTTCTAAGTATTTGTTTAGAAATCTTAGGTTTAATATATGTATAAACAGAATTTGGTATTAAATAACCTACAAAGGTTGATATGACATAAAACCCAACCGACCTAACCAAACTAGATCTCTGACCGACAGTGTTAGTGTCTGTTAGGATCCCATCTATGGGTCAAATAGATCTGTTTAAAAATGATTTATTATTGGACTGTGCAATAAAAAAAGAAAAGAAAAATTAAACATCTACTCAATAAATAGAAATATGAATGTGATTCCCTAACATTTAGGCATAAAATAAACCTTGATGGGTTGACATGCCATTAAAATCAATCTGTTCAAAATTGGCAACATCGTTCAGGGTGTTGCAGTTTTATTTTCAGTCACTATATTGCTTGCTCACATTCATTATTATTATTATCATCTCTTTTTTAAAATGCTTTGACTTTTGAACTGATTATAGCCCAAAGAATATATTAAATATTCATTTTTATTTGATACAAGGAATTACTGTATTTGACGACATATAAGGCACACTTTTTTTACTAAAAAATATCTAATAAAATTCCACTGCGTCTTTTATGCCAGATGTAGGTTTAAAATTTGCAATAGTCGGCTGAAAATAGCTACCTGGCAACTCCTATTAGTTTAGACTCAGGAGTAACTTTCATATGTCTATTGTCATTATTTAAAAGGCTATTATGCAGATTAAGTGTTTTCATCACGTTTAATATTAGTGCTTTTTTTTCTTTTGATTTGCCCAGCTGAAATTTGGGTGTCTTATACACTGTCAGATACAGTATATTTTCAACTAAGAATTGAAGGAAAATTAGAACTTATGTGGATACAATCTATTTTCATGTCATTTTGCAAAATGACTTGTTAAAAAAAATCGCTGTTCCAATATCGTGATTTCAAAAAACAAAAAGGTTAAATAATTATACTCTTCAAAAATCAAATTTATTAGTAACCATTTTGATTTAAATGAAAATTATAATTGCTTTGTACTTTTTCTTCCTGTTATGTTACCTCACCAGCATGTCACCAATTATGAATAAAGACTCAGCTGTTTCTTGATACTAAAATTTATTCTCTGCAACCTTCACAGTAGTTGCACGAAATGAGAGAGAATAAAAAGAATTATGTCAATTCACTGAGACTTCATTTCTCTTTCGCCCTGGTCAAGTTTCACCCTAACAGGGTCCACATGTCTCAACTGCCTCTGGACTTGAACTGGAACTGCCTGATGTCAACTCACCGACTAATTGCCCTACCAGCTCATCTACTGATCAACTAACTCCAACTCTTCTTATATATATATATATTTTGCTAATTATTCTTTTAATCATAACACGTTATCATAACTTTCTCGCCACATCATTCTGATATTAGCTGACATCATATCTGAATGTTTATTTTAATATCACGCTCACAGTCAATTTCAAAACAAAACTTTATTATGACATATTATTTAATATGTGAATGCACCCAAGGTCCAACTGTCTGGCCTTACCTGTGCGAACTTGCACTTAAGAAGTCAAAGTTTTTACCTAGCTCACAATTTTCCACTAAAATGATTACAATTCTTAATTAGATTACATTCCTACTCACTACCATGCTCAAATAAAAAAATTAAAACATGTCTTCCTATTTATGAAAAGAATAAAATTTCATTATTTCAGTTTCCAATCTGCACCATTTCTCTTGTAATCTGTAATTTTTTTGTTTAAAATCGTTTTTACTTTTTATTGCTTTAACCAAAAAGTTTGTTAATGGCATTAGATGTTTTAATGAACTTTATAAAAAAAAAATCACTTTCAGTTATAATGTGATATCTGTCGTATTCGTGTATTATTGGCTTCTCAGTTAATCAGTCCAAGACATTAACATATTCAAAATATCCAAATCAATTGTGGAAAAGCATTTTTACCATTTTGCTTATGAAAGTTAGTTTGATGTGCAACTTCCATGTGAGATTCCATTTTTAGATATATTGAAACATTAACAATTTGTATGAGGCATTGAAAAGTGGAGACAACTGAAACACCATCAATTGTGCCAAAAGGTGTTCATCATCAAAAGAAATTATACTGTTTATATTGTTGGATGAGAAAGAAACTCTAGTGCCAGAGTGGGCAACCTTTTCATGTTTAAAAAACATTTTGAAACTTATTGTTTACTAATAAGGCTGAAAAATCACTCAAATTTTTAATTATATTCACATAAATTACTGAAAAGAATTGAAAAAAAAAATTGACTAGCCTTTTAATGACTATTTTTTGATTTTTGTGTGAAAGCATTGGGATATTAGGTTTTAATTGATCTTTTGACGAGGCAATAGAAGGCTGCACATGATGTTTTAGAAGGCCAAAGCTGGTCTCTAGGTCAATGGTTCTCTATTCCTGCTTAAGTATGAGTTCATTCTTGAGAACAAAATGATTAAATCCAACTAATGCTTCTCTTATTAGACCAAGTGAAGGTTGGAATTGGCAAAAAGTATCTGGAATAGTCGTAATAGTGTAGAGTGTAATATTCCATCAGGAACACTCAAGATTTTTTTTTTTTTTTTTATGACCATGCAAAAATTCTTATAGCTTGGTTGGGATATTTTTGCCCATCTTTTGTTTTTGATTTTGTCTATGATTGATTAATACAAAATTTATTTATCAGAAAACCTGAAGTTGCTTTGAGAGGGATTTTATATTGGGAAATATAGACAGGCACCAAACTGTATTACAGATTTTATAAATGTATTGTGAACATAAAGTCCTGATTACTTTCCCTTTGCAAATACTGTTTAGCCTATTGAAAGATTATATTTTTATAACAAGGAAAAGGGGTGCCAAAATATTTAGGGCACTGTTCATAAATATTTGAACAAGCAAATTTTCTTTTAACCATTTGAATTTGAGAATTAAAATTATCACCTGTACTTTTTCTAGAAAATACTGGTAATATATAATCGAACCAAAAATCTGTTTTTGATTGTTTAAAATTAAGGATTTTAAGCAGGGAGGGGGAGATGTAAATTAACTTTCAGAGTTGGCAACTCTTCCAAATTGCAATGTGTGTTTGCTTTTTCAATCTTCTTGATCAATTTTAGAAGGATTGAAAAATAACTGCTTTTTTCATTTAACAATTTTAATTTTTTTTATTTTTGATAGCATTCAGAACTACAGAATATGACTAAATGTAGGCTTTTTTTATATTGATTGTAATAAAATTTGTTTTAGTGAAATTTTTAACTCTGAAAAACAGTAATTAGAACTGAATTGTCTGTTCAAATAATTATAAGCAGTACTGTATGTTAAAATCGAATCAATATTCTCAAATAAAGTAAAAACCTTCCTCTTTTTATTAGTCATTCAACTACTGAAACTAAAAAAAGGCTACAAATTGAGAACAGTGCTTTTACTATGTGAGCCACTCGCCGTACAAAAAGTCATTTTACAATGTGCAATACAAATCTGATCTGATTTGAGAAAAATACAAGAAATTATTGAATCATTCTGTAAACTAGGTGTGACTTATTGTTTACAACTCATTCAATATCATTTGATATGTTCCCAAGTCTTTTGGCTCAATAACACTGTAGGTATCAATTGAAAGCCTATATTAGAGAAGGATAGTGTGTTACTCACCTAGTCTAACTAGATTGGCCTTGTGCTGTGGGAGCAGGGTGGGTGGGTTAGTGCAAGAGAAAGCCGGTAATTGTATGGGGTGGGGAGTGGGTTTGATAGTTGCCTGTTAGCCACATTGTTAATAGCTGCTTGTTGGCTGTCCTCTTTGTATGTACCTAGAATTCACTGGTCACTGCTCATCAAAGTACAAGCAGAGATTGTTTCTTTAGTATTTAGACAGATACTATCCAATCTGGTACAGACCAGATTGTTTCTTTTTATTTTGTTCTCAAGAAAGGCAAGGCTAAACTAAAAGAATGAGTGTGTGTACTATAGAATTGCAAACAAGTTAGTTGTTTGGGATTGAAATGCTTCCTGGTTTGTAGCAGTTTCTTTTCACTGGGAAGAAGATATAGTTATTAAATTTTCCAATGTATAATGTACACCCAAGTTTTTATAAATCATTTCAGGAAAATGTAAATCATCTAAAATTTGATGAGTATCAGATCAATTCACTGCCATCTGTTTATGGTTTGTAGTATGTCATCTCTATATGAATTTTTCACACCAGTAGTGACTGGTAGTCTTCACTAAAGTGTGAACGATAGCAAATTTGCTCAGTTCTCCAGGACACTTCTGAGTGTTCTTCCTGATCTCATTAGTGTTGTGGTCTGGACAGCCTTAATTTTTTCTCTGATTCTCAGGTTCTTTGAAATTGTTCCTAGGGCTTGCCTTTATTTTTCCAAATTCTTTTTTTTTTCTTTTTTTTTTTCTTTTTTTTTTTTAAGCTTTCCAGCAAAGTCCAAGTATTTATCCAGTTTTTCACTTTTCTTGACTTTTACTATGATCTGCTGGAATGGAAAAGTTTATTAACTGACAAGTTTTTTTTGTTAACTAAAACTAAATTTGGTATTCTGGTCAGGATGGGCTGATCTCTTATTTTCACTCTATGCAAGTTTTATTATAATTTATACATAAAGATTTGTGTTTTGTATGATGGTTATTGGTTTGGAAAATGGAATCATTAAACAGTTTAAATTCTTGTTAAGGTTGTGTTCACTTCATAGATTCATAACTTTTCCAAAAGAATTACTATCTCTTCTCTTTTTCCAGTTATAGGTAAAATAGTAAAGCAGACTGGGCATTCTAGCCTTGGTGGGACTGAATTTAAGAGGAGGTAGACAACTCTGAATCCAAATCCTCTACTAATATGTCATGGGCCAGCATGGCAGAGTAAGGTTTATTACTGTATTTTCTGGCATGTAATATGACTGGGTGTAAAAAGTATGTGTTGTCATGGTTGGATTAAACCTACTATCAATCATTACCTGTGCTAACAATGTCCTGTACACTACAGAATTGAAGGTTCACTTTTTATACTGCGGGTATAAGACAACCCTAATTTTGGGAGTATTTTTTAAGGTTAAAAGCTTGTCTTCTATGCTGACATATAATATGGTACTCCTATGTCTTACAGATTTTGAGAAGACTTGTTGAATTGAATGGAAAGTTCTTGCAAATGATCTTTGTGTGATATTTCTTAGTCATGTATAAGTTACAAAAATGAAATGCATATGAATACATATATCTGTGTGTATATATATATATATATCTATATATCATACTGCAGATGAAGAATATTCAAATTTTATGAGGTGATTAAGATGACTGAAAATAATGTTGTGAAGATACAGTGAATAACAGTAACAAACTATGTTTGTAAATTGAATTCTGAATAACTATAAGAATTACCTTCATCTTTTCTCTTAAAACTGATAGACAAAATTTAGATATGACAATAATCATCATGATGAAATTATATATTTGTGCTTTAAGGTCAATTATTGAAAATTAAGTATAGTCACTTTTTTATACAGTACTTGGGGATTAAAAAAAAAGCAAAACAAAAATTCACAATTTCTTAAAAGGAAATTATGATTGAACTAGATAGATGATCCATGAATTTGTTTGGATTCCTGTCGTAACTGGTTCACAGGTTCACAGTGATCTTCATGCTTCTAGTTAGGAAAAGGTCAAAGAGTCTAATTAGTATTTGATAAATATTTCTATTATTTTGAGAATTTGGATGATTAAAAAAAATGGCAGTCAGTGCAAATATTGACAAAACAAAATTATCATTCATTTGCAAATTATACTGGAAATTACTCTATTCTGTAAGTTAGTGTATTGTTCTCTTAAAAATCTTATTGTGTGTCTTTTGTGTTGGGTTACAATTTTATGCATGTATACATATAAATAAGCATAATGAGAATTTTAGTAACATAGATTGATAAGTGGGGGACATTGTATATGCAGTAGAAACAGTCTAAAATAAATGAAAAGAAAAATACCCTCAGAATTTGTATCGATACATTTATATGGCATGAAAAGCATTGCATATGATCAGTATATTGCAGTCTGATCCCCAGAAGCCTTTCCTAGAAGTCATTTTGAAAGAAGTATTTTCTGAAATACTAAAAGCTTTTTATAGTATTATTTTTATTTTATTTTATTTTTTCAGAAACTTCTATCCGAATGTAACTAATTGGCTATCTCCAGACACTAGTTATACAATTCTTTTTTTTATTTCAAGGAAAGAGACACATACACTATAGATTAATAGTTGTTAGTCTTTTGTGATGACAATGAATGTTCATAATAGTAATCATTCCAAGTATGGGTGGTGTTCATCCTAATATTTCTCTTTCATATTATTTTCTTGTATAAAATCAATGTATATCTAAAGACATGGTATAGTTAAAATCATTTTCTCACCTGCCATTTTATTCTGACCCAGTAACTCATCTAAATTGAGTATTAAATATTCAGCATAATCTAAATATATCTTGTCTGAGCTTGTTTAGTTGACCCTGAAAAGCTCAGCTACCAGAAATGTTTTGATATCTCTCTCATATATATATAAGATAAAAGAAGTGGAAATAATAATTTTTTGTAGAAAAAGGGTACTTGATGCTATATATAGGATGGTATTGTTGTTGAGATTACTGTTTTAAAAGTGTGGTGAAGGAAAGACAAATATAAAGACTTAGTTGTAATCTTTAGGTGCCAATTTCTCAATTTCAGTTATGCTCACTTAAATATCCACTTTGTATGAGTTGAAGCTGTAATTTACTGTATATACTTGTGTATAACCAGGATTTTGAAGACTAAATTTTTACACAAAAAATTGAGTGTCATCCTATGATTTCAGGATAATTGTTTTTTGTTGAAATAGGAGCAACTTTTGGCTTCAAAAATTAATTCTGGAAATTAATGATTTCATGACTATAAATCAAGCTCAACTTTTACTTGAATATATATCGTGTCAATTTGCAAACAGTTAGAAATGCTTCCTAATTCGTTTGTAACTGAGGAAAATATAAATTTACATTGTAAGGATGCTGACTGTTATTCATTTATGTATATTCTAAGGATGTTACCCTTTGGTCTAATTTCCTGACCTGTGGATTGGCACTGTAGTATATACTGCTTCCACCTCTGCCGAGGGGTTAGAGATCTCTCAGTAAGTCTCCTGGGTATGACATTGAAATGCATCTGGTGGTGAGATTCTATTTTTGGAGTTTAGGGAATGTGTGGAGAGTACTCTTTCATTACAATTACTCTCTGGTTCACTCTGACCCAGATTAGTAGTACTTGTTAGGGTTCCATCTACAGGTCAAATAGAACTGTTCAGTCATTTCTTCTTGATTATTATTATTATTTATTTGAAGCCATGCAGCTATGTGCAAATTCTTTGTATTAGATAGAAATACTTGATAAATGGAATTATTAGTCTCAGATTGCAATACTTGAAACCATTTATGTGCAAACAAGTGAGCTCTAACAAATTATTTAAAAAGAAAGTTACCCACAAATCTATCTAATGTTAAAAAACAGGATTTGGCATTAAATAACCCCTAAAGACTGATATGTCATAAATTACCAACTAACCAATTGTATAATTTTATATGATTAACAGAGAATGTACCAAAAAAAAGAAAAAAAAGGAAACTCTCCATTTTCATTTATTCTTTACTACTACATATACTGCATATCATGTGACTTTCTGAGAACTAAATTTTAGTCTCATATCAGAGAGTCTATATATGAGATACAAACTAGACCTAACCTTGGCTAACTATTAACACACAGTTTTTATCTCATGTATGATGCCACCCTATGATATTAGGCTAAAATTTATATCTCAGGAAGTTCCATAATATGCAAATATATACAGTATATCCTATTATTCTCATAAATATCTGAAAAAGAATAATTTTTAGTAACTCATTTTGGTTGGACTGAGTATATATTTTCTATGATTCTGTTTTTGGTTGATCATGAAAGAAATTTGAAATTATATTTAAAGTTATATCTATTTTTATCAGCTTTGGCAAAAACCATGGTCATTCTGTTTTCATCAATGGCACATTACTACTTTATCTTAAAATTTTGTCAAATCAACAAATTAAGACTAGACTTCAAAGTAGATACTGGTTATATGTTCCTCCATTTTCATAATAGACTTTAGGCTTAAATATTTATAGAACTTAAAATATTAATCATGAAAAAAGAATACTATAAATTCTTATATAACTTGCACCTTACCTCTCTCTCTCTCTCGTACACAAATACACCTACTCAATTCTTCTTTCACTTTCTTATATAAACACACTTGTATGCTTCTTTTTGTGTCTTAATCTCTTAATCGGATTTAAATGTAAATCCAGGTTATTGAAAGCAGGGGAGATAATTCTTGCTTTTCTGGACTATGTTAATGATAAATTTCTTTTGTTTCAAGGTTTTAATAGAAATATGAGGATGATTCATTGAAGAAAAATTGAATCAATCCATTTATCAATGCTTTATTATTTAGAATTATTTTTCTTTCAACCTAATAGAAACATACAATGTATCTGTGTTTGGCTTCTATGTTTACAAGACAGACTTTGAAGATATACTTTTCCATCAGAATTGACTATCAGAGAAAAGGTGGTTGTATTTACCCAACCCCTCCACTATAAGCAGGATGTGACACAATGTCAATTTTTAAGTAGAGTACAACTGGTTTGAATTCTGTTTTCCTTCTCCTAAACCAGTTGTCATATTGAGGTTCAAGAACCCTGCCTGCCCCACTGTTTACCTATCACTGGAGGAGAGATTAGTTTGATTCATACCTTTCCCAAGAATATTCGCACTATGTAAAATGCAATCTCATCCATGATTTGAACTTTGGTCTCAAGGTCCATTTCTAAAAATAATAACCATTATGCCACCAGCACCGTTGGAGAAAAGGAGGTGTTCTGGTTGATATTTACTATGCTTAGAATTGTCTGACATGAGGCCATATTAATGGGGTACCTGTAAGGATCAAGTTGATAATGAGCAGTTTGCTCATCATTACTTGAGTGTCTGAAAGAAATATTTTGGTTAGATTAATTTTTCTTTATAGTCCAGGTTAAAAGCACATTAAGTATAAACTGAACCAAACACTTTTAGAACTTGTTTTTCCGATGCAGGTATCATTGGAAAGCAAGAAAAGTTTTGGTAAATGAACCAGGCTCTAGCCTATTTACCAAAACTTTTCAATAAAAATAAGATCTAAAAAAGCTTGGCTTTAGGTTACACTTTGCTTTTAACTTGGTCTTTTAAGTATTTAGTCAGTTATTGCCTTTATCATTTATTTTCTGTTATTTTCCATTTTATTGCCAGAGTAATAGAAAATGCTGGACAAAGAAATTTTTTGTGAGATATCTTGTCAGCCACTCCTAGATATGTTAAAGTGTGTTAGATACTTGTGATATAGAAATATAAACATTTTATATTGCATTTTTAAATTATGATCATTTAATGTATATTTGCTACTTACAGATGATGTTTAACATTGCAAGATGTAAAGGTTAATGGGTCAAAAAAAAAAAAAAATCAATATTGCTAGTTTGTAGCTAAATGTAAATTTATGGCTATCAAATCTTTAATTAGAATATAACATAAGGAGTTCATTAGGTTTAATGTTTCATATAAGTTATTAATCATCATTGTTAAAGAACATTTAGAAATGATAAAGGGAAAAGCTCTTAAATGGAATCTTAATTCTACTTTGCTGGTTTTTATTTAAATTTTTTTTTATTATTGGTCCCTGTAAACCAACTAGTAAATAAGTAGACAACTTATATCTACAGTCAAATACTTATCTCGTCATTAATTGTTCATATGTTATTTTTGTTAATTCTAATTTTTAATGCTATTTTTTTCCTGTACCAAAACGAAAGTTGAATAATCTCATATAATTTGCTATATTTATAAATGAGTGCTCAATATCAGTGATATATAAGGATAGCATAGATGCAGTCAATGGTACTTGTTAACTGTCAGTTTCTTACCATCATCAGACTGATACTGATTGTATAGCTGGGAAACTGACAGACACCAAGCTGCCATTGACTTTGTGTCAATGCTATCGTAACTTAAATATAACTAATTGTTTGCTGCTGCTATTTATTTGTTCATATTTCATGATATTGATTAATGATTTATCCATAAAATAATAAATCAATTGTTAGGCTTACGATACGCTGATTTATTCAATTTAGTGTCTTTAGTTTGGTTGTTGTACTCTTTGACCTTTTTTATATGGATGTTGCGTTTGGTAATATTCTGCACATTTAACCTTTACGTTTTCACAGCTAATTAAAATCACCTATAAGAAAAGAGTTATGAATCCTGTGCTAATATGCTTTTACAGATACAAAGGAAATATATAAAACTTGCTTTATCTAAAATAGATAGTATAAATTATTTTAATCTCTATGTATTTATTCAGAAAATTCATTTGAAATTTTCATTTATATAATAGGTTATGGGCTAATGTATAAATTACTTATTATATGAACAATATAATTGCTCTATTGTGGTAGACTTGTTTTACAATAACAACCTTGAATATCCTTTCTAGTTTAATTTCTCACATGTCTACTTTGAACTTCTTTGTATTATGAAATCTCTTAGAGATACCTAACTTTATAGAAGTTTCCATCCTATTTTTGCACAAATAATTCTTAGTAACTTTTTTAACTGTTTTAATAGCATGTCAGCCCATCTCATGTTTTTTTTATGTCTAGAGGTTAGGGAATCACATTTATTGTACATTCATATTCACATTTTTTGTGTAGTTTTTTTTGCACTTGGTTCTATCACATGCAAATAATTTTTAAACATTTATATGATGCAAAGATGGGACTTTAACAGGTACTACTACTCTAGGTCAATAGTTTTGGGAGTAATGGTAATAAAGTTGTGTTACACACTTTCTAGATCTCTAGAGTCTCACTATCAGATGCAGTTTACCCAGAATATCCTCTGCTGGTGATACAGTCAATGTATTCTAAGCTTTGTTAATTTTTAAAATTGAGTTTGGGCAGACTGGTGAAGTTTCTTCTTTGTATTAAGATAAGATTTGTTTCTTGGCATTGCCATTTTTCCTCCTCTGGATTCTTTCTTGCCTAATTTGAGAAAGTAGTGTTAGAAGTTTAGAAATTAGTCACTTTAAAAACCATTCCCAGTGTCCACTGTGTTGGCAGGGTGTAGAATATGCTGATTAGATAACCTGTAGAGGAGTAAAACTCTCTAGCACTAAAAAGAGGTGTCTTGGGTATGATACTTAACTGCATCTGGCTGTGATATTTCAGTTCTGGATCTCTTGGGAGAATGGAGAACCCTTTCATTACCATTACTCCCAGGTCCACTCTGATCTACCTGTTAAGGTTCCATCTATGGGTCAAATAGATCTTTTTAAAAATTATTTGTATTCAATAGTAATACTTTACGTCATAATTTGTATCAGGTAGGAATACTTGAAACCATATCGCTGTATGCAAATTATTTGTATTATATAGGAATGCTTTATATCATTTAACCATGGGTAAATAGTAGGGGAGACCGGGTTCTTTAATCTTGATATGGCAAATGGTCTTGGAGAAGGAAAACCCTGAATTCAGAACCAGTTGTAGATCTGAAGAGGAATGGGCTCCACCAGGGTATTTCTGTCCATGACATACTTTATGAGTAGTGCTCCCACAACCAAACCAAGTTACAGAACCAGAGAGATTGCTTAAATATAATCTTCCTTGTCAATGGCTTTTGATTTAACTTTGAATTCACTGCTCCAAAATGGTCATTATCCTGTAAGTATAATCTTACAATGCTAACAGTGTTCTGTTATTGGTCTAAAAGTTATTCTTTTGTTTGCAATGGTTCTTTTTTTTTCTCTCATGTTTTTAATATATTTTTCTATCCAATAATGATTTTGAGTATTTCTAAAATTCAGTATTCATGTTATTTTTCTAACATTTATTTTATACCTATAGTTTTATATTATTTCCATTATAAATAAGGAAGAAAATCTTATAAAAACCTTCTGTACGAGGTCCTTATTTTTTTTATGTTGGTAGTATTGTAAAAATAAATTTATGAGCATTCTTCTTATTTTAAATCTTATTTATTCAGTTGATAACCATTTTGGAGTCTCCCTTTCTTTCTATTATATAATATGCCCAATAAGATTTTATGGGTTGACAAATGGATTGTTTAGTTGTAAAGTATAATAGTAATGCAACAGCATATTTTAAATCACTGAAATATTTATCATACTCAATTTGTCAAAGTTTAAAAAATAACAAAGATAATAGTTACATAGATTTTATGTTACCTTTTAAAGTTTAGGTTCAAAGAAAATAAATTATCTAATGTCATTAATCTTTTAATTTCCATAATATTACCAGGTAAATAAATATTTTTGTTTTAAAACCTATTTATTTAACACTATAGTTGGTAAAGCTTTGTAAGGAATATTCAAAAAAAAAAAAAAAAAAAAAAGCCACTAGGGATATTATACTTTGAAAAGCTTTTGAGTTCTTATGAAAATCTGGACTTTGGAAACCCCCTCCCCCTCTCCTAAAAACATTCTTACTCTTACATTCATCCCTAATGTAATTAATCCTAAATCAACCAATCACAAGCCCTTTTTTTCTCCCAAGGAATTGGTTTTGACTATCACTTAAAAAAGATTGACATTTTTCATTTGCCCACAGTTTTATAAAATTTATCTATAAAGCCTTATAAAATCACAAAATTTATTGGACATGCCTTGGGTTTTTCATTCTTCATCTTGTTAAATTCACATTGATATAAAGAAAATAGAAATGATTGACTAAAATGTTATCCTGTTTTCTGGTGTTTTGACCAATATTGTACCAAATTTGTGTGTATAGATATTTTGTTTTTTTGATATCAAACACAAAATACGTATATTTCAATAAGTGGCTCCACTAATTTAAAAAGTTATAATATATAGTTTGATTAACCTTTTTTTTTTTTTTTTTCCAAAACCTTTTTAAGATTTAAAAGAATATTTTGTATTTTCTTTTTACTATTGCATCTTTGAAAGCATTTAAAACATTTAGGCTGAGGATTTTTGTTGCCACAGTAATTAAAACTTTAAGCTTCATTTATTTTTCTATTTATGTGACTACATTATCTCAAACAAAAAGGTTCAAAATTCTCCTTTTTCTCATACACTGAAAATCACGAATATTAGACTTCTTTTGTTGCATACTGTAAAACACACAATATTAGGGAGAGGGGCTTATTTTTTTTCTTCTGAAAATGTAATTTTTTACACCAAAAAATCTGGTAATACTTTTTACATAAATGATGGTTACCAAGCCTCACCTTAGAAACTAGGTTGAAAGAAAAATGATTTCAAACAAATAAAATTATGAAGTTGTATCATTGTTAATATTTAGCAGTGATTAGAAATTTTTGTTATGAAAATCTTTGTTCATTATCATTGATAAATTTAAACCTGGTTTGCTTTTTATATTTTATTGTGATATTTTATTTTATGCATGTATGTTTAATGTATATATATATATGTGTATAATAGTTACTACAACTTGATTTAATCCTCTGAAAGACATAACTATCTTGTTTAGCAATCCTTAATTTATTTTTCTGCCAGTTTAAGTTTTATAACATTATTTTACTGAAACTGGTACATAGAAATGATACAGTAAATGTCTTTAAATGTTATATAAAATAATGTATAGTGTGTGTGTGTATATATATATATATATATATATATACACACACACATACACACACACACACACACACACACACTATATGCATTCTTATGTCAAGTATGTAAGCAAATTCCTATTATTTCAATCCTCTTAATGTCATGGAAAAGACATCAGTCAGCCAACCATCAGATAAACTTTTATTTCTCACATGTGTGTGTGTGTATGTATATATATATATATATATATATATATATATATATGTATGTTCATTGTAATGACATGTAAATAGATTGTTAAATGTTGAGGTAAAGTACACTTCATTGTTTTGCTTTTTTCATCGGCTAAATAATTATGCAGTATAGTTCAGTAGGTAGAGGCTTAATGTAGAACTATGCTGCAGTTTAGATTGTAGAATCTATGGCAATATTTTCAACTTATAAACCATATGAATCTGTCTAGTTGAATATTTTTCTGTTGTAATCAGTATCTATAGGATCTTTTAGGAAAAGTATGGATTTATTTTAAGCACTGAATATCTAAATTTAGACAATCTATAATTTTCAAACAATGAAGATAATTCATAGAAACATGTTGGTAATTAATATTTGATCAATAATATGTTGTTCGTTAGTATTAAAATGCTTATCATCATAAATGCATTAGATATTCTAAGAATGTAACTAGACATTGAAACATTCGGAAAATCAACTGTACTTCTCTTATAGTCAAATACTGATTGCTTGTAATTTTTTCTTTTTAGTTATTCCATTTATCATTATTGGTCAAGTACATTAGTCTCTTTTTTGCTACATTTGTGAGCTTATATTAGGATATTGTAAATATTGTAAACATGATTTCATGATAAAGAAATAGAAAACTTAAAGATCCAAATTTTAGTGTTTTTTAATAGTTGATTATGTCCTCCAATTATGGGTAAAAATCATTGGGTAATTTTGGAGAAAGCTGGAGTAGTTTTCAACCTCATTTTGGCAACTCCAGTGATGACATTAGTTCCAAGCTGTATTGCCCTTTGCCCATCTCTTGAAGAACATTAGTGGCATAGAGAGAAGATAGATTTATTATATTGATAACTGTTAGTCTTTCATAAAACATTACACAGGGCTACTTTGTGATCTAAGTGCAAATCCTTTATCTTGTGTGACTTCAGAATGACACTGCTACTTGATTTTGTAGTTTTCAGTTTTAACTCCACTTTTGTGTTTGTGTGTGTATATAATATATATATATATATATATATATATATATATAATTTCTTCATTTTATATTAAATCAAGTTGTATTAAGAACAACATGTTTAGCAATTTGAATGACATTTTTAAGTTTTTAACTTTGTTTTTGCATATAATTTGTTATTTTTTGTTTTTTTAATTATTTTTTGTTGGATTATGATTTTTGTTACTGCATGCTTAGAATTTTGTAATTTTTTTAATTTCAGACTATTTTTGAATGAAATTTTCCATTATCAATTAAGGTATGTTGTTGTATTTTTATTTCACTTGCTCTGTTCGACTTTTTCTTTCTCCAGTTTTGTGTGTATTAATTTTTATATACTAAAATGTTTAAAATTTATTATAAGGGATGAGTACCTAGCCATTGGCCTAATGGGTAGAGTGTTCGCCAATGGTCTGGGAGACAGGGGTTCAATCCCTTGTCGAGTCATACCAAAGACTCAAAAAATGGTACTTGTTGCCGCCTTGCTTAACACTCAGCATTATAAGGTAAGTATCAAGGGTAAAGTGGAGCAATCCAGGGAATAGAGTAGCACCCTCCCCTACACCTTGGTGTGGTAGATATTGAAAAGGGAGCCTTTGGGTTACCCTCGACTAAGGTTGCCAACTTTACATTTTTTTTATAAGGGATGATCAGCCCATTCTGTTAGGTTTTTTCAATGATGCTCTGCATATTTCTCTTTTGTAAAAAAAAAAAAAAAAGAAAAAATTGTTTTCGAAAGGAAAATTTTTTTTCTTTCCAGATTTACCCTTCTGTGTTTTAGACTTGCAAAGACGATAAAATGTTAGCCTAAGCTTTAGTTGTTCCGTATGACATCATGAAAATGATGTGACTCTTATCCAGAAAAATTGAAAGAAAAACAAAACTGCCTTGAACAATTTGAGCATACATTTTACAACCAAGCTGTTCTTACCGGTTTAAAGTGGATTAAGTTAATCTCTAATGAGTTCTGGCTTGATAGGCCCTGAACTCTTCAACAATTTTGAAGTTTTATATGATTTGTGATAACATGAAACTCTTTTAAGTTTTATTTGTTGAAAAATATGCTTGTTGACAATCAATATTTATCAAACAAATGGATTGTGTTTATTTTGAATTTATATATATATATATATATATATATATATATACCATCGCCAGACCATGATGAATGGAAATGTCATTTTATTCATGAAAATACCAAATAAAAAGAAATAGAAAAATCAAAGATGAAACCTGGAATCTGCACAATGAATTAATATGAATATAAAGAATAAAGTACAAAGAGGTTCAGACTGTCTGAAGTGAGAAGTAAGTGCTATACAGAGTGTTTTGAAAAAATAGGATATCATTTCATAATCTACTAACTTGACCAACTCTTGTTAAAATGATCTCAAATCTTAACAACTCAAAATTCTGTTTTAATGTTTAAACATCATTTCTTTTTCAGTGAATGGCATTCTATACCTGAAAAGGAAAAAACAAAACATTAAGCTTATAACTTTATGTGGTTTCTTTACATGCTGTTAACATTTGAGATTGTTTAAAGTTATTAGATTAAAAAATGATATCAATTTTTCTGAAAAACCTTGTTTAAAATTTCAAAATTGTTGTATTGTACATTAAAAATACATTGTATAGGTTATTGGAAACAGAGTAGTGGTATGATTTTTTTAAAATACTATTAATGGGGGTTTTTCCCTGTGGCATAATGGCTAAAGTGGTGGACTGCAGCCTCAAAGTAAGTTTGAACTCAAATTATGTTATGTTCACTTTTGGACGAATACTCTTGGGAAAGGTATGAACCCCCTTAATCTCACAGCTATTGGTTAAATAATATCACTGTTGTTCTTCTACAAGGATGGCTTTGGTATTAAATAATCCATAAAGGTTGATATACCATTAAACAAAGAAGCTGAAACTAAATACTATTAATGAAAGTTTTAAATGCTATTTTTAACAAAATATAAAATTTGGATTATGATTCTGTTATTAATTTTGACTAAGATTTTCTTTCATCTTTTTAGTTGTTGCTCACCCTCCCAAACTTACTCAAGTCATTTATTTCTATAACAATGAAAAACAGTGCATATAAGAAACAATAATTAAGGATATGCTTTAGGTGAAACTCAAACATGTCTTCTTGGTTTGAAGAACCCTGGTTATCTGTACTAGCTGCTTTACTATCTACACAGGATCCTCTAGTATTGCAAAAACCCTAATCATACTTTTACACCTATCCGTTGTCTTTCTGTCAGTCCACTAGTATTTAAAAAAAAAAACAGACAAAAAACATTAATAGTATCAATAGAATGTTTTTTAGGTGAAGCATTTTCACTGATTCTGTTGCTAAATAAAATGATGATGCATTATATCTATCTAATATTGATACTAGTTTTGATTTTTGAGTTCTTGTATTATATCTTATAATTGTCTAGATAAGATTTGCCTATTTTTATTCACATTAGTGTTTGAGCAATCCTTGACAGGACAAGAGGTCATGTGGTTATCACAAATAGGAAAGTTACCTTTCAATTCTGCAACAATATAACAAGTCAACAATGACAAAAAAATTCTGAGGACTTAGTGATTTTTTTTTTTTTTTAAATGTAGAAATTTAAAGATTTTGAAAAGTTTTTTTTTTTTTTGCTTATTCATTAAAAAAAGCCCTCCAAGATGTTATTTGCAGCATCTGGCACACAAGCCCTTAATTGCTTACATTACTCGCGGATTATTCCAGCCAATTTCACCTGAAGGCCTTCAAATTATATGTATTTAGATATAAATATTTTATTTTTCACAGTCTGGACTTGCCTCCAGATCTTCTTGCCTAGTCGCTTGGGGCTGTAGAATACACCGACTACATCTCTGCAGACAGTTAAGACCCCTCCTCCCTACGAGTGTCCTGATTATGACATTAAATAATCTGATGGTGAGGTTCTGTTAATGCTAGATCATTGGGGATTGTGGAGCACCCCTTCATTACCATCGCTCCCAGGTCCACTCTGGCCCGGAGTGGTTGCATTTGATAGGGTCCTATCTATGGGTCAAATAGAACTAAACTGCGTACTTATGCTAAACTGAATTGCTTGAAATAGAACTCTTTTGATATTTGAACTGCATATTTATGTTAAACTGAACTGTTTGAAATAGAAATAAACTGTACTTATGCTAAACTGGATTGTTTGAAAAAGAACTGTTTTTATATTTAACTGATTGTAAACAAAAACTATACTTACACTAAACGGAATTGTTTAAAATTTAATTCGGCATTAAATGACCCAAAAAGGGTTGATATGCCATAAAACAACCAACCAAACCAACTACCAGATGTACTTTATAGTTTTGATGTTTTTGTGATTCAAAAATATTCCATATTTCCTGAATTTTAGATTTTCTTGCATTTTTGAGCACCCCATTAAGGATGAAAGACACGTTTTTTGTGTGTTTGGTTGACTATTCCAAGTCTATAATCAGTGGAGTAGATAGGGGTACTTTAAACATATGATCATGGAATGAGAGCTGCTTAAAGATTTAACTTTTTGAAAATTGTCTCCCAGAGCCTATGTTTTTGATTGTTGATTTTTTAAAGGCATCTAAATTAAGTCAGTTGGTTTTGATTTTAGAACACTTTAGGAAGGAGATAAGAAAAACAACTTTATCAATGCTTGTAACTAACCCGATTTCAAAACGCAGGCTTCTAAAATTGGGGGGGGGATCCTAAAAAAAAAACGTTTTGGAAATTCCTTAAGTCTTTAAATGACCATGAAATAAGAAAGATTTATACAATTCCTCTTGAATTTTTATGATTTACTTACTTGGATACAGTGGATGACATTTTGAAAAAAAATTGAGGACCCTTAGGATTGAACCTCGGTGAAATTGACTGGAATGACCCCTGCAGTTACTAAATGGTCATCCGTTTAAGTAATAAGCAAGTTCATTGCTGCTTAACTTTGGTGGCTTGGTCATGTATAAGTAGAAAACAACAAAAATAAAATACTATATTTATTCAATATAAGCCTGAGTTAGGTTGATTTGCTAATATACATATTAGACTAACAGAAGTGTCCATTTACTGCTGGATTAGAGATTAAAACTAAGTGTCACAAAAAAAATGTCAAAAATCCCCTCTATTGTTTTGTTTTTCTAATCAGTGTATATTTTGCAATTTATCAATTAAAAATTTACTCCAAGGCTACAAACTATAATTGTTATCATTAGAAAAAAAATGCATCCCCCTGGTCACAGGTATTTAAATTTCAATGTAATAAAATATTGCATTAAATTAGAAAATAAAAAATTCATGTGTTGCAGGTCTTAAATCTCCACTAACGGGATTTGCATTGAATGCAACTTATAATTTAAAAAAAAAAGTGCTATGTCCTTGAAATTTTGCTGCCACTCCAAACAATATAATCATTAGTATTTACTTGTGTCCAAAGTAAAAAGAAATAATCCTAAAGTGAAATAGAGCAGTGTATATGGAGTAAGGAAAATATCTTAAAAATTTTTTTACAAAGTCAATAATAAAATGCAATGAGACTGACTTGAATGAGAACTCCTTTTTTGAATAAAATTCCAGTTGGAAAAAAATCAATCTAAATTCATAATATTCTCCAGAAAAATATGTTCCTTTGATGAAAATATTTTTTTCTTTTTAACCCATCCCAGTGAAACTTTCTTTGCTATTCATTTTTGGAGAAACCTAATTGCTACTCAACTCTTGGAGCACCTTTTCCCAAGCGATCGTTTACTTTTATTCAAATTTTCTTTGGAAAAAGGAAACTTCCTCTTTAAAAGTTTTTTAAAAATTTGGAAAAAATGTAACAACTGATATTTTTAATAAATTTGATTCAGTTGAATAATACTTTCATACATAAATTTTAAGAAATGATTGAATAAATAAACAAAACAAATTTTCCCTTATTTAATTTATCTTCAAGAATATTTAAAAACAACTGCAGGAAGATATAATCTTTAAATTACTTAAAATTTACTTATTCCTTTTTTTTTTTTAAATGTCTTGTATATATATATATATATATGTGTGTGTGTGTGTGTAAATATTAATTTTGTTAATCACAGCAAAACACCCACTCTTCAAAACCTCACCCTTTAAAAAATAGTTTACATCTTTTTCATTGATTTATTAATCTGTTTTTATATATAAATTTTTAAACAAATTTTTTATGTATGTAATGTGTGTAAATATAAAAAGAATACTAATAATGGGTAAGGCAAGGAAAAAATAACAATGGCATATAATGTTATTTAAAATTAAATTATCGCCTTAAACTTATTTTGAATGCTCTTTTGGCTTTCACTGCTAGATTTTCCTTGTTTAACTAAATTAGACTGTAGAGAATAAAATTAGTTATTTCTTTTAAGATAAGATAAAATATATACTCACATAACTAACAAAAGGTTACTGAATGAGAAATAACTAAAATGGAGGTTGGAAATAAAATAGTAATCTTTATAACATTAACAAAATACAATACTTGCCAGCTGTGTGAAGAAGGTAACTCACTGCAAATGGTGAACTACTTATATATATATATATATATATATATATATATATATATATATATATATATAGTCATCCACAGACAGATCTGTTTCGTTCTATCAGAACTCATCAGTGTGGCTAGACAGTGTCTCCCCGTAGCTGGGATCGAGACCTGGTTGACTGAAACACCAAGCCAAAGCTTCTAACCATTTAGCTACGAGGAGATATTAGCTACGAAGTACATTTTTAAACGGTTATGAATCACAATTACTATTGTTTACATACATCCGTTCAAATGGCCGCCGAGATCTCAATTCGAATACGAAGAGACTTGCAAAGGCGCTAATGGCAACACGATTACTTCTTCGCTAGAGAACTCAACCCTACGGGGGTTGGGGAGCATATATATATATATACACCACTTTTTAGATTTACTCTGCACAAAGTCAATGTCTTTTCTTTGTTGGGTTAATGTTGATTCTCTCTCTATCCCTTCTTTTTGTTGTTTTTGTATTTTTGTCTCTGGAGCTTTCTTGGGAATGGGCACATTAAATGTATTGAAAAAAATCGTATTGTTCTCTTCATCTGTATGCTTTTTGTTTGATTCAAGTGTCTTTTATACACCATTTTCAGTCCTTTGACTACATATATCATCCTACCGATTCTTTGGATGATAGTTCCAACTTCTCATTCCCTATCTGATACATTCAGTAAAAAAACCTTTTCACCCACTTTGTAAGATTTATTTCCAGTTTTTTTACTGTATGTTTGACTTTTCCCTTATTGGATATCAGCTTGTCAAAGACCGATCTTATTTACTGCGCAAACATAATTTCTACCAGAGTCATGGTCAAAAACACATTTTTATTTGGTGTAACCATATACACTTGTAGAAACTGTTGCAATACTGCATCTGTGGACACACTATTGGATTTTTTGACTCTCTAAAAGATATCCACGGAAAGCTCTGCTTGGCCATTGCTTCAAGGTTTTTTTTTCTTTTTTAGAGGTAATTATTATGGGCTCTACAAAACCCTTTGAATTCTTTTGATGTAAATTGAGTGCCGTTATTTGAAACACTGTAATCTGAAACTCCGAACCTCGTGAACAGTTCATGTAGAAACCCAATTACTACTTCTGTGGTTGGTTTTTTGCATCTCAATATCTCTGGCCACTTGGGAAAACTGTCTACTACAATCAGATAATATGAACCATTAAGTGGATCAGCAAAGTCAATATGCAGACATGACCATGGGTGGTCAGTTTCTGGTCATGGGTTGAACTTTTATTGGTGATGCTTTTGCTACCAAAGTACAGCCTTTCCAGGACTTTACCAAACTTTCGATATCTATATCTATGCTAAGCCAGTACACATAACTTCTCATTAAGCTTTTCATTCTGGATATACTAGGTTGTCCTGTGTGGAATTTTTTAAGAATTTGTTTCTGTAGTGATAGAGGTACCACCACTCTTTCACTGTACAAGAATGTCAGTTGTTATCCAGCACTTTTTTTTATTTCTTCCAAATTCACTGGTAATTCCTGCACAGTATTGCTTAGTATTTTTTTATCTTTACTTTTGTTTGTCAAGAAATGACCATGTCTTCCAAAGGTTCACTATTTTTTTGGATAAGTCTGAATAATCTGTCCATGTGACACAACTTGTTTGATGGCAAGAATTCCATCCTGAAATTGTAATTCAATAAGATGGTTCCCCATTGCTGCAACCTATCAGCTGTATGAGTTGGTAGGCCTTTTTGGACCCCAAAATAGCTAGCAATGGTCTGTGACGCGTTTGTAAGGTGAACCTTCTTCTATGGATGAATCTGAAATTTAAGGGCAAACACAATCCCTAAACTCTCCTTTTCTATCATGGAATAATTCTTTTTGGTTGGAAGAAGAGTCTTAGATGCTATGCAATAATTTTAATTGAGCTGTTTTTGAATTTATGCATAATACAGACTCCTATTCTGTATGAACTAGCATTACTTGCTATGATTATTCCTTTCTTTTTCTTTTTTTTAAAAATCATAATGCATAAAAAACGTCGAATGTTAGTATTCCTTTAATTTTTTGAAATGCTTCCTGGCACTCAGTTGTCCAAACCCGTTTAGCATCTTTTTTTTGGATAGTTTGTTTAATGAAGCTTGCAAACAATGCATGTTTGGCACAAATACATATTAATTTGTTGACCCCCGAAACTTTGTAGGGAGCTGATATTTTCAGAAGCAGGCCTGTCTTTTATAGCCCTAGCTTGTGCTGGATCTGTTCTCCGGCCATTTGTATCAATTATTTGTCCCAAATATTTAATTTTATTCATGAAAAATTTACATTTTTTTGTCTTTCTGCTTGAATCCATAGTCCTGAATTCTTCTGAAAACCTTGAAAACATTTTTCTTGTGTTCTTCTGGGTTTTCACTTTAAAGCAAAATATCTCGATAAGCAACTGCAAAGTCAAGTCCTCTAAGCATTGTATCCATTACTTGCTGAAAAATAGCTGGAGTGACCTTTATCCCGAAAGCCAAATGATTAAATTTATACATTCCTCAACGTGTCTTTATCATAAGTTAATTTGGAACATTTGTCATTCACTTCAATCTGCATATGCGTGTAACTAAGGCCAATTTTCAGAAAATATTTTTGCACAAAAGCCTCTTCTGGCCCTGGAAGTGGGTAATGATAACTTTTGAGGGCATTGTTTAAGCCTGTGGAGAAATCCACGCTGACATGTATCTCTTTAGACTTTTATTTTTTATTTTCATATATACTGTGGCCCCGTCAGCATTCCCCTTATTAGGGGCGCCTCAGGTGCCGGGCAACAAACCTAAACCCTCCGAAGTAGATAAAAGCCTGGGGGTAAGGCCTCCTGAGGCCGAAGGAAATCTCCAGGTACCGAGACACGCTTGACCAGATCCGTGCCGCAGATAATTCGGCCGGCCAAAGTGCTACCTGGCAACTGGAGAGGTGCAGAACGATATTGATCTGTGGTATTTGTTGCTCGCCCCACCTAACGAGCAAGTGTGGCACAAGGCCTTTTTTTTTTTTTTTTAGGTGAGTCCGGGCGCACGGCCAGAGTCCACGTGCGCCTGGCATTCCCAAAAATACCCAATTGCGATTGTTACCTTAGATAAAATGCCCAGCTTTTCGATGCAAAGGGTACTTTTTTTTTTTTTTTTTGAACAGCGGTTGTACATTTTCCTTTAGCTTGAATTTTATTGCACCTGCCTAAACCACCAGAAAATACCTCTGAGAATTTAATTTTCAATTCTTTCTTTAAACTTTTTGCTTTGTGGGTGAACCCTATAATTTCATGGTAAAATGAACTGATTGGACTGTTCCATAACTTAAACTGCACCACCCAGTTCGTTCCAAAAACGTTATTTGTATTTTTCATTACAAACAGTCTTAATTTCTCTTTCAATGTCACATTTGTTATAAATTTCCCTTTGAATTTTATTTTATTGGGGGGGGGTAACCATTAACGTTGGCTTTCCTTTCTTTCCATGTGTATGTATTTATTATACTCAAGTCAGATCCACTATCTAATTGTAATTTAATGTTTTGTAAAGGATTTTTACCTTCACAAATTTCCTTATATTCTGACTGGCAGATTCATCCATATTAGTAACTTTAACGCAATTATTCCCTTATATTTTTTTTTACTTTTGTCTTACAGTGAGTTTTCTTATGTCATTTTTTTTTTTTTTTAACTTTTGTTTTTCTTATATTTTTGTAACAAAAATAGCCTTTGTTCTTGTATGGACACTCATTATGAAAATGTACTTTTACACATGCATAATGGGGGTTAAGAGTAATAATTTTCTCTTCAGTTTTTCTTGCCGCTTTTTTTTAATGTGTGACATACCGCTTTGATATCTTCAGCATCTTCTTGAACATTTATAAACTTCTGACAATCTTCTGCTAGGTTTTGCAAATCAGATTGGGTTCATTTTCAAGTTTATTTAAAATCCTTCTGATCACAGTGTCTTTTGTCACCATCAAACCTTGAACAAATATCAGGCATTTAAAATTGTCAGGCCTTGATTTTATCAGTTTTGAACCCATCACACTGATTGTTCACAATGCTATCAAACGTTGTGAACTCTTCATCTTCCTTTTTGACTAAATTAATGCATTTCCATCTTTTATGGAACAATGATGTCTTTGGCTGTGAATACTTCAGAAAGCGAAGTAACCATTTCTTTAAGTGTTGGGTCACAAGTTTTTTTTGTTTTTTTTTGTTTGTTTTTTTCGCAATATGTAATTTACAAACTTGGTGTATTCGACATAGCCTAGTTTCCTTAGTACAAGAGTGACTTTTTCATGGTCTGACCAATTTACACAGTCCATTTCATAAAGGTCTTTATATCTACAGAAATACCATGAAAAAGTTAGCACCTCTTCTGGCATATAATTGAATTCAGCAGTTGCATTTACGATAATGTCCTGTGAAAAAACACCTGAATCTTTGTTCTTATTACTTGTTAGCATTTTCCATTGTTGTTCTACAAACAGTTCTTAGAATTTTCCGAGTCTTTGTTCGAAATGTCTCCGTTACTCATCTTGTTGTTTTAATGTTTCCAGTAAAACCTTTTTAAATTCCTCCATTTTGTACTTTATTTGAACTACCTTTTCACAAAAGTATATCAATTATTTTTTTTACTCAACTGTCTCTCAAAAACACTTAAAATCTTCCTACTATTTAATTTCCAGCAAGGAACCCTTTCAACAATATATGATTTTTGTAAATTGAAAAATACAATTTTCAATTTCACGTACCTTTCATTATGTTTCCAGTTCTTGGTAGTTGGAATAGCATCCAGTATTTTTCTGAATGTTGTATTTTGAAGAACTTGGTTAATATCCACGTAATCTTAAGAAAATCTTTGTAGTTTTGGTGGGTTTTTTTTATCTTCTTCCCCAATGTAGCCTTCGTGAATTTTTACGTGAGTTTTGCCATATCTTCATTTGTTGAATATCGTATTCATGAATGCTTACGAGAATTCTGTTCTGTCAAAATCCTTGTTCATCAAAATGTTGTACTAGTGATCATTTACTTGAGTTCAGCCAAATCTTCATCGCAAAATGTAACCTAACAAAAAGTTACTGAATGAGAAATAACTAAAATAGAGGTAAGAAATGAAATGGAAATCTGTATAACATGAACAAAATACAATGCTTGCCAGCAGCATGAAGAAGGTAACCCACTGCTAGTGGTGAACTAGTTAGTCAGCATATAACCCTCTCATGATAGTGTCCAACATATTTATGAGGATTGGGACATACCCATTAATGTTCATTAGTACATTATATAAGAATAAGAAAAGAATTTTACCAATTCTAGTTTTTATATTATGAAATTAATATTGATTTGTAAATGTTTCAAAGAGTTTTGTAGAGAAATATTTTTGATTAGAATTAGTGACACTTTAGGTATTTATCAATTCAAACATTTTATCTGGATTGTTAGTTCTTACTAAGCAATAATGCTATGTCCTCAACTTGAACTAACAATAATTTTAACTAGTAATGTTTTAATTAAATATGAATAATTATCTAATAAAAGTTTAAAAAATTTTTTTGATTGGAAATTTGAATTATATATTATGCCTTGCAGCAACATGGCTTCCCACTGATTGTCTTATTGTTAGAGATCCTTTCGATGAAAGTTTCATGAGGAGCTAAAAAAAATTGTTTACATTTGTAACTGTGTTAGCTATCTGTTGATCGCTAAACAGGGCATTAGCACAAAGTGAAATGCAGTCTCATCCAGGGTTTGAACTCAAGTTAATGATTCCATTTAGTTAAGATAAAAACTGTCACACTAAGAATGCCTTCTATAAAATGTAAGTAAATTTTAACTAATTTCTCAACTATGGGTTAAATAGTACCATTATACGCCTTCCACAAGGATAATTTTGGCATTTAATAACCCATGAAGGTTGATATGCCATTGAACAAAAAAACAACAAAACTAGACCAATTCAAAATTCTCATTACCCTAAAATTTTAATGGATTACTTTAAAGAATAGAATCTTTGGTTCTGGCTAGATCATTAAACTTAGTTATTTCTTTGATAGCACTTGAAAATAGCTAATACTTAATATGAACAGAAGATCCTCTGTGAAACAAATTATTTTATATGTAGAAAAGGAATATATTAAAAAAAAATGAAGATCTAGCATCCTTGGAAACAAGTCTAATGAAGAAAAAAGTTTGGTCTTATCCGGGGAAGGATTCACAAATGTTTATACCAGTCCTGGGCAAATTGTGGACTTTGGGTTACATGCAGCCTGCATAGCTTTCTGAATGGCCTACCTAAGACTTTTTATAGAAAATATCGTTTTACTGAAGAGAAAAAAAAAATCAACTTTTCTCTATTTCTAAGGGAGATGCTTATGCATTTAGTCTTTCGTAGTGAAAATGGTTGAGTTTGCTTCAACATAAAATTACCTTGAATTTTTTTTAGTAATGTATCTTACCTAATGATGAGCCATGTCTCATGTGACCTATTTCTCAAAAAGGTAGCCCATGCTAGTTTTCTGTTATAAACAAATATACATCAAATAAAAATAAATTTATTATTTTTTTTATTTTGCCAACTGTGCATTAGAGAAAACTTAGATTTAAATTACCAAGAAGATAATTTGTATTCTTACAATATATATTTGCAGGACTTTAATAGACACCTTTCTTTTTTTGGTGGGGGCCTCATGTGGTGTAGTTATTAGCAGTCCATTGTCAATGGAGTTCATTTCTCACTAGGTGTGCCATACTTTTGACTTTGTTTGACAACGAAGCAAAACTTAGTAAAACATCAAACTCTTTCAATGTATAGATGGGTTAACAATTACAAAAAGTTCAAGTTATTTAATCTAATATATTAATTTTAAAAAAAGCCTTGTAAAATAGATTCTTTATTTGCAGTTATTCATAGATTTAACAATCAACTATACTTAAAAGCATATGATTTTTGTAAAATCAAATTATTTCTAATAGAGCTCTTTTTTCCATTGTTTTATTACATTATATAATCAAAAGCTTCACATTTTTATTTCTATGTTTTATCCCTAAAGATTAAAAGGGATAATATTGTAAATACATTGTTAAATTTGATTATGATCTCCCTTTTAAGTTTAGGTCTGACATAATTGCTGCAAAATATTTGCTCTCAAACATGACCTATATCTTTGCTGACATTTTTTTTTTTTTTTAAGTGTAGATTCAAACAGAGCTTAGCAGTTAATATCAAATTCTTTTTTCTCCTCTTCTCCAAATGTTTGACTGGATCATTTTCTGAGCTTAAGGTGAATTTTATCAAGTATAAAATGTTGTTGGACCTGTCCAGCTTATAATTCAGAGTTAATCGACTCAGACATATTGTCCTGGTATTTTTATTTAGATAATGATTTTTGCGATCACTCATTTTATTCAGGTAGAAAAACTGCATTTCAATAACTATGAATAAAGGCTCAGTGATCTATTTTTCACAAACCTTGAAGATAATTACCTTAATCAGTAATTCTTATGAACATTTCTTTCCAGAACCTTAGCATTAAAGTTATTAACAATAGTGCATTGTGTACATTGCAATCAAGTCAAAAAAATCTTATGTTAGATCACACCACTCTGTTTATTTATTTCAATATTTGAATAATCAAAGGTCATGTTATGATAAAACAAAGCTTAAATTCAAATGTTTATAGAAATGTTTAAGTACTCAAAAATTTTGGTGATTTTTAAAATCCTCTGAAGCCTGAAAAAAAATGGATGGGTTCTTTTTTATCTTACAATATCGACAAAGGGGTAAAATATGTTGACCATGAATATCTCCAAATACCAAATCTGTATAACTGCAAAGTTAACTGCTTTTATGTGTAATTGCTTAAATCCTTTCAAAGGCAGCCTTTAGACTCAGTATCAAGTCATATGACTTTTGGAAATATTGCAGTCTTTGAAAAGCTAGGTTAGTGTAAAACTGGAAGGACTTGGTGACTTCGTGTATGAGTGGTGTGATTGAGTTGGGGGTTAAAATGGGGAAAAGAAAAAAATAGAAAACCCTAGAACACAAATATATGTATATCTATAAAAAGTTGCGGAATTTAACACCTATCCTATTCCACTTTTGAAGTCAAGGCTTGCATTCATGTAAGAAACAAAAAAAATCTTTAGCTACTGTGTTTTAAAATGGACAACTACTTGGTCAGTTGGCTTTTGTCCTTTACTAAACTGTTTTTTTAATTATGTTTTAGATTCTATTATGTATATGAAAGTAAAATCTTTGCTGAATATTATGTGATTTAATGAAAAAACAAGACTATTAATTTGAATCCTAGTTTTCAGATGAACTCTTAAAAGAAATCGGCTAAAATGATTTTTTATACTTTTGGAAATATTACAGTCTTTGAAAAGGGAAGTTTGTGTAAGAAGGGAATGACTTAGGGATTTTGAGAAATTGTAAATAAGGATTTTCCAGTGAATTTTAATAAAAATAACTCAACCATGGACTTATACTAAGTTAAAAGTTAATGCATGTATTGACAAGAAGTAAGGGAAGGAAATGAAATTTTTTCTCCACAAGATATACCTCAGGAGCCATGGGAAGCAGTTTTGTGGATGTTAAAGCGGACAAACCCAACAACGCACCTAACCAGATGCTGGGTGGATGAACCACATGGGTCAATGGCCAGGATCAAATTGTTCAGTTGGGGAACTACTACTACTCATCTTTTAGGGTGGTGTCTATTGATGAGATTAAAATACAGCCATTGAAAGATTACCATGATTCATACTCAAACTACATCGCTCTTAGAGTAGAAGGAAAAGTACTGTGAGAGCTAAATTGAAAGCTACTTGCCAAAAAGAAAAAATACACCGGTGGAAACAATATTTTGAGAATTTAATTGGAAATCCTTCAAAGTTACGGATGAACCTATAATGAAACTTATCAGTAATCAACTAGACATCAAAATAGGACAGTTTACGCAGGAAGAACTCGACTTAGTACTAAAAACAATTAAAAATATGAAAGCTGTTGGTCTAAATGAAATACACCCACAAGTATGGAAAACAAAGAGACTCAATGACATAATGTATATATCTAGAACATAATTGACAGATTGACAAAGGGTTGCATCCTCTGTTTCCCTAAGAAGGGTGACCTCGGAATAGCCAAGAACTACCAAGATATAACCCTTACTTCCATAGCATCCAAGATCTACAATGCTTTGCTACTCAATCACATAGAACCGAAAACTGAGAAAATATTTAGGAAGAACCAAAATGGCTTTCTGAGAAATCGATCCACAACATCACAAATTTTGACTGTTGAATTTTAGATGTTTGTGCAAAAAACCTTGAGGTGACACTATTATTTGTAGACTTCTCCAAGGCCTTTGACTCCATATACAGAGGGAAGATGGAGCAAATACTTCTGGTCTACAGTTTTCCCAAATAAACCATTGCAACTATAATGATGCTATATAAAAGCACAAAAGTAAAAGTTTGCTCATCAGATGGAGACACAGACTACTTAGAGATTGTAGCAGGAGATACATTAGCCCAATACCTATTTATTATCTGCCTAGACTACATGCTTTGAACAGATTTAATGAAAGAAAATGGCTTTACACTGGCAAATGAAAGAAGCAAAAGATATCTTGCACAAACTATGCAGATAACGTAGTGCTTCTGGCAAATACACCTGCCCAGACTGAATCCCTGCTACATAGTCTGGAATGGGCAGCAGGTGATATAGGCCTCCATGTTAGTGCAGACAAAACAGAATACATGTGCTTTAATCAAAGAGGCGACATCTCCACACTAAATGATGGTTCTCTGAAACTTGTGGACAAGTTCACCTACCTTGGAAGCAGTGTCTCATCTACTGAAAATGACGTCAACACACGGCTAGCAAAGGCATGGACAGCTATTGATAGGCTATTGGTCATATGGAAGTCAGACCTGTCTGATAAAATAAAATGCAGTTTTTTCCAAGCAGTGGTCATGTCACTACTGCTATATGGATGCACCATGTAGACACTGACTAAGTGTATGGAGAAAAAGCTTGACGATAATTACACAAGAATGCTATGAGCTGTATTGACCAAGTCCTGAAGGCAACACCCCACAAAACAGCTTCACAGCTTCCGACCACCCATCGTGAAAACCATCCAAATTAGATGAACCAGACATGTGGGACACTGCTGCAGAAGTAAGGACAAATTCATAAGCAATGTGCTTCTGTGGACCCCTTCACATGGACGAACAAAGGTTGGACAACCAGCTAGAACCTATCTACAGGAGCTCTGTGCCAATACAGGATGTAGCCTGGAAGACCTGCTGAGAGCGATGGACGATAGAGACAAGTGTTGAGAGAGGGTCAGGGAAATCCATGTTAGCAGCACGATATGATGATGATAATATTGTATTTATGACATTTGCATCATCTTTTAAATGTAAATAAATGAGAATTACTCTATAATTAGCACTTGCTAGATATCTCCATTGATAAATTATAATGATCAAAGTGTGAGCATTGACTATACTATTTATTACATTAGAAACTGGTTTGTTCTCCAAGTTAGAAAACTTTAATCCTGTTATGATGATCAATTTTGGCTATGTTACAGTGACCTACATGAAAAAATCAGATCATTATTATATGGATTGCCAAAATATATATATAAGCAGTTGTCAGTAAATTTGTATTCTGTCCTCTCAAATGTTTCACAAAACTAATCAAATGATATAAAATGGACCATTCAGATCAAGCATAATTTGAAACTGCACTGTTGGTGTAAGAAACTTGCAGTATAACCACACAGCTTCATAAACATTTACAAAAATGATTGAATTTCTAAAATAAGTTGCTATAAGTTTTTAAAAATTTTGGTTAAATGTTAATACATAATTATTTGAATGCGTCACATATATTGATTATATAGTTTGCTATAGATATTGTTAAATGTCATTGATAGAGCATATATATTTAAATTACGATAATGGAGTCATATTTGATGGTGCTTGGTTGGGTATCTCACATGGTGTTATGGTTAGCAAACTAGCTTAATAGACTATTGTCACGTGACAGCTCACGGAGACGAAGAGGTAAGACTGATACTATCCTCCCGTGTTGAATCAGCACTATCTAGCAGTCAAAAAGTGACAGTTAAGAGAGAACGTGGGTCACGCAGGGGAGACCAGGTGTTCGCACTTAGTGACCTCAGGTCGCCGGACATCAGAAGGAGAAAGAGAGAGAAGCCAAATGATTGGCTGGGACCCCAAAACGGAAGTGGGGGCTCCCTTCCCCTCAGCGGAAGTAAAGGACAAAAAAGTCAGTTTTTTGAGCAAGGCTCGTGGCAGGCGAACCATAGCCATTTTACTCCGGGCTGAAGACAAAAGATTAACTGAGACATGAGAGACCCGAGTCCCTCAAGCCAGTACTAAAAACAGAACAAAGTCTATTAGCCCGTAAAAGAAGAACGATTCTCCAGTGGAACCCCGTCGAAAATAAGATAAGTAACTTTGGGGACATTTTTCCTTTATACCCAAATTTCGTTTACCTCTCTCTCTCTCTCTCAATTTGAAGAAAGACAAAAGCCAGAAAAGACATTGATATTCGTGGACTGTCCAATTATATGTTTTGACACTCTGAACGTGTATATATAAGTAGTAAAGGATTTTATGTATTTTCATTTTACCATGTGGTCTATGTTGTTACTTCATGCTTTCTTTTCAGCTTCTATTCGCCTTATGTTATCTTGCTTAGAATTGTCCTATTAATTCCTAAAGTATCACACGGGAAACCGGAGTTGCCGACTACTACAATATTAATATTATTACAACTAAAACCTATAGGCTCATTATCTTCCATTGTCTCGGGGAAGGAAGAAAGCGGCCTGGTGGGTGTGTGATAGTGTGAAATTTGGAACCCCTTGCCAGCGGCGGTCAGTCTGGTCCTAAATTATTCCCTCACGTAATATGCCAGTTCTTATATGCCTGAGAGAAGAACTCTGAACAGGACTTATTCTGTAGGGGATCAAGTGCCAACCTGCCCCGTCTTCACACGTGCGAAAATAAAGTCCCGTTTTGGGATTTTAGTCGCTTTGCCGTCACACTATTGTTAGTGAGTTTGACTCACACTCGCTGCCCCATATTTCTGGCCTTGTGCCACAGCTAAGTTAAAATTAGTAAATAACTAGTTAATGGTGCTTGGTAACTGTTAGTTTCTCTTCCTTTTTTGTTCATCAGACAAACTTCTTTTTTTTCAAATTCCTTTCTATTCTGAAAGTTTAATGAAAAAAAAAAGTCCATCTCATTAATTTAAAAAAAAAAAAATTCCTGTTCCATTCAAATAAGTTTTTAAAGAAAAAAATGCTTTACTTTGAAGAAAAATATAAAAACAACTTTTAGATTCTTCTCAGTCTGTATGTTAGCTCCATAGTGAGAAGATGAGAATTTTTTTAAACATGTTTCATTGTGTCTTTTAAATAATTGTACGAATTAGTATTGAACTTTGGTTTTCAAAATAAATTCATTAATTAAAGTTGTTTTGAATTCTAAATAGCTGAATTTTATAAAACAAATTTTTTTATATATAACAGATACATACATAAATAATACTATCATTTTTACTATGCTAATGCATATATATATATATATATATATATATATATTCCAAATTGCTGATGTATCATTTTTGTTGAACATTTCAGTTGTGATATATGAATGTATTCCCTTTTTCATAGTTGAGTAAATTTTCTATTGGTTTGATACTTCAGTAAGATTTTTATTCTTTAATTTTGGTTTGAAATTTATAAAAATTACCTTTAATATTCATAAAGTAATTTTTATAAAAACTTTAAAATTGTTTGAATATTAAGACATAAAACAAATAAATTAGAAATATTTACCTGATCAGCTGTATTAAGATTATAGGGTCTTGTTGCATAAAACTTTAAGTAATGGCACTTTTGTGGTAGGGATAATTTCACCTCCAAATAGGGATGATGATGATGATAATAATAATAATAATAATAATAATAATAGCATTAATAAAGAGAGATATGCCGTAAAATAGAAACAGCAAGTGAAAAAAATGTAAGAGGTTGATAGGCTGTGAAGAATTTAGTATATTAAAAAAAAAAATTAGACTATCATGCGAAATTATCAGTAAAAAGGTTAATCCTTTCTTGTTTGTTGATAATGATTGTTCTAAAGAGTTTCACTCGTAAAGTTAAAAATATAATTTGTATTGATTACAGAAAAAAAAAGTAACTTCTAAAAATAAACGCCATTCTCAGTACTAGATGTTTATACAAATTGTTTATATCAGAAAGTAGGACGCAAGAAAATCACAATATGAAATTTTACTTTGGGCAATGTCAGAAGGTGGCACACGCGCTTGAGGACGGATGAATTAATTATGCGTGGCATCACATGATCAGCTGGAGGCAAAGATATTCTCAATAAATAAGCCTTGATTCGAGCCGATGTGAGAGTGTTTGCTGTGACAGCCAGGGTGATTACTTCCAGTCTGTACCGTGATTGTTGATGTGTAGGAGACCGCCGAGCCCTGGTATGGGAAAATCATCTCTGGGTGGGTGTGACATCCATTCAGAAAACCTATCAGAGATTGAATCAGGCATTCTGCATATGCATGTGTCGTTGACAAACCTGATAAGTGAAAATCAAGCTGCTAAACCGAAAAAGGTTAAGATGAAAACCACCTCTTTTCAATAACCAACACTCGAAGTACTGTTTGTATATATAAGACATTTCAATTTAATTACTTTTTCTTTCTGAAATGTGTTTATTCCATGCATTGTTGGTGTTATTATGAAAAAAAACTTTTCACAGAATTGGATCACCTTGGTTACTTTTTTTTCTGATGTTAACACGATTCCAGCCTGATGAGCCTGCTGGTGAACCAGCAGATAATCTTTGGACTTGATAACTGCTCAACAGGATCAATTACAACATAGACTGTTGAGAGGATCCAGAGAGTATTAGGTCTAACCTGTAACACTGGGCCCTTCAGAACCATGATTGAAATTGTGAAGGACGGCGGTCCAGTGGGGTTAGGTTATGATGTTACTTCACTGGTGAAGTGTTAAAAAGTCATTGTTACATTAACCATTGCCAGTGACCAAAGATCATGTTACATTAATGTTGCCATGACAAGGATTGTGTTACATTAATGGTGCTGTGACCAGGATTATGTTACACTTTTATTGGTAAATGTTTTTAATTTACTTTGATCTCAATCAGGTTCTAAATTTGTTACACAGAGCACTTTTTCTATGTTGTGTTATTTACTACTAATGAGATGAATCGTGTGTGTATGTATGTGTATATGTGTGTGTGTATATATATATATATATATATATATGATTTGCTCTTAGTCATCTATGATGAAACTTGATTTTGCTTTGAATCCCCATATACAAATGGGACATTCTATTTAAAGGTGAAAAATACTAGTGATTTTAATTTAATGATATATCACTTTATTAGAATTCAGTTAAATAATAAAAGATTTATTTTGTTTTAAGAAAATTGCCGATTTTAAATATGAGGGATAAATGAGTATACTTTTCATAAAATCTTAAATACTTAGAGAATTGAAATATTTTAAACTTTAAAAATATACAAATAGATGACAATTGTTGGTTATTTGTTAGCAAAATTTATGATCTGTAAAAGTATTTAGCTGTAAAATTATAGCAATATTTAATATCTAGAAGTTAAAAAGATAAATATGATAAAATATATAGGAGTTTAAAAAAAATGATTTAGGACAAAGATAAAATAAATTTCTGTTATGTCATCAATACGTAGTTGAGCAAATTTTTCATTTTTGATGGTTTTGAATAAATATTGAAAAGAATTGTCCTATGTTTGAAGTTGCTTGTTGAGTTTTCTACTTTATAATGAACTTGTCAAGTGATATAAACAAATACATACACACACACAAACCAAAAAATACAATTGCAAATCAGTGAATATATATATTTCAATTTACTCAGAGTTAGATGTACAGGTAATATAACTTTATTATAGTAAATAATCATATATATATATATATATATATATATATATATATACTTGCCCAGGTTCCAAAATAAGGGGTGTATCAATGGTACTCAGACCCCATGCACATATTCTACCCTTGTCAAAATTTCCATCTTTCAGGGTCTTGCAATTTTATTTTTTGTCAGTATTGGTTAATCTTGTGGTGGGAGATGGATTTGTTCAAATCTTCTAATAGTACAAAGACACTAGTTTACCTTTTTTTTCTCCTGATATTGAAATAGAGTATCTTTTTTTTATAATGTTGAAAGTATTTTTGAGTTCAATTTATAAACTTATGTGGAATTTTGTGGTCTCAAAAGTTGGCTGATAAAAATGAGATAAAAAGAGGATAATGAGTTCATATAAGGAAAGGAAAAAGACATGCAGTCACAGAAAAATTTCAGTCTATTATTGATGGTGTAACTTCACTTTGGAAGATGGAAAATGGTATTCTGTTGATGAAGGAAAGATCTAATGTTTGACAAATCATAGCCAATCTTCACTTGGAGGGAGGTGGTTTTGCTAGCTCCAAAATTTAGGTTGTTATATGTCACTCAGCCAATAGCTAACTGACTGACCCTTTTCAAAAATCTTCAACTTCTATATTTAACCATTTCTTGCACCCACTGTGAAAGTTGTTGTGATTGACTCTTTGTTATTGGTCACACAGCTTTATTGGTTGTGGGTGGCAATCATTTCATTAGACTTTGAGAAAAAAAATTTGCTCAAAAAAATCCTATAATTTTCTATATTTTAGTTTTAGGTTTTATTTAATGCACACACAAACAATATTTGATTTACATTTATGTTGTAAAACACAATTATAACACACACACACACAAAAATTCTGTAATATTTTAGTTTTATTTTACACACAGAAAATAACAGTTGATTTGCAAATGACATAAAACACAATTCCAAACTATAAAACATACGTGCAGAAAAATATAATAATATTCTACATTTTAGTTGATTCACAAGATTTCAATACATAGATAAAGAGTTGAATACTGAAATTTTATTTATTCAGACCTGTTGACATGATATCTATTTTTTCATATCTAACAAAATATCAGCTTTGTTTTCACTTTACTTCTTCCAGAAAATCTTAATTCCAATAGAATTAATATATTCAAGTTCTAATTATTTTCCAAATATTAAATGCCATCAACTTATTAATGTTGGTGAACTTATTTACTATCAGTGTTAGAAGCTGAATTGGGGTTGGTGGATAAATTCTTGGAAATTTAATGTGAAAAACACTGATACTTTTGTTTACATCTGTGCTGCCATAAATATCTGTCCCGGGTCATATCCCCCTCCTCACCCCAAAAACCCCATTGTTCCTCATATTTTAACAAGCTGATTGATTGCCTTTCTTATAGGCAAATTGAAGAAAAGAAGTTGTTGTTGTAGACTTCTAACTTATATTTAATTAGCCTCTATTCATTTTCAGAATGATCTGAAGTTTTGCTGTATAACTGTAAAAAAAAAAAAGGAAAAAAAAAATTCCATCTACATTTTTTGATAAGTCATACTGCATGTATGAATTTCAAAACAATATTTACTACTACTAAAATATAAATTATCTTCTGAGTAGTGATGTAATATTCTTATGCAAGGTGTGTTCAAAAAATATTGAGACTGAAGTTGTCTTTGCCAAGATGCAAAAAAAGATATCATTGAAATATTTTTTGAATAGTCCCCTTGGAATTCATTGCAACCATTCCAGTGAGTTTTCCATTGTTCAAAGCCCCCTTTGATATCGTATATATCTGGGTTTTTTTTATATGGTATGTATTTGTATTACATTTTTTCTAATATCGTTACATTTTATGAGATTAATTTTCAGGAAATAATCAAACAAAGCTTGGTTGGTCTGATGAGTATGGACTTTGCTGCACTTACACAATCCTGTGTTTCATTAAAAATATTGAATTATTACGACTGACTTGATATTTTTTTTTTCAAATTGGTACTCACTCATTTTGACTAAGTCTAAACATCATCACTTTATTATACAAGTTGCTTAGCTGTGTGCATATCTTAATTTAAATTTTTAAAAAAATCTAAAGGTTCAGTCATCATACTTTTGATTACACCTTGTATTCTACATCAAGTATGTCATCAATATGAAGTTGGTAATAGCACAGATTTCTCTCTCTGTTTCCATCTGTTACTATCATCCATTGCTCCTGGCAGGTCCCCCAAACTACATCCAGGGTTCTTGCTTGTCAGCCAACACTAGAGTATCCATGTGTAGGGTTCTATAGTAGAACGTCACTTATGAGTTTGGCCTTACTTCTCGAGCAGTGTCCTGCATGTCTTGTTTGTCTTACTTGGATGGTTTTTGAGATGGGAGATAAGTGGCTGTACAGCTGCTGTTTTGTGGATGTTGCTTCCAGGATTTGTTAAAAACAACATTCTTGTGTGTTGTTCCCATTTAGCTTTGGTTGGTTGTAGTTTATGCTTTTCATAGGTTAATTGCCATCAAGTATGTACATTTGATTAATGTAGTTAAACCTATACATGATTTTTTAAAAAAAAGTCCCTTTTCCAATAAATTTGTATTCATTGCATGATAAACAGTACCACTTAGGTGTGAATATATTTAACAGTTGAATATTATGGTTAAGTCATGCATAAAGTAATAGTTTTAGTTAAATAACCAGCAATGAGTATGCTCTGTGACCACTTAGTAACAGCTGTTATTCTGAGCCAACTATTAAATAACATTAGAATGGGAAAAAAAAAAACAACAACAAAAAAACAAATTTTAGATACATAAACAGTTTTTCATTTTTATTTTTTTCTAATATCTGAATAATAAGTTCAGTATCAATAATTAAAATATCCTCATCGAGATCTTGTAACATTTTCAAAAACAGTTTCCTTAAAATATTTCTATTGATGCAAATGAATTTAAGACCAAAATCTTGTACATTATAGGCTGCCTTTGATATGAAGACAGTTATTAGGACTGTGTACAAAAATCCCCTCAAAAACCCTCTTAAATAACTATACAAAAAATGTAAATATTGAATGTGCAATGAATGTGATTCTCTAACCTGTTGGCATGAAATAACCCGAGATGGAATAACATGATGTTAAATCTACCAATTAATCATTTGCAGCCAGTTATGAAGAAGTTTATATATTTGGAGTTCAATTTGTGCTAAAAGAAGATTAGCTCCATTCTAATTGTGGTTTCGAATGCAATTAATAGAACAGGACACACTTGTCACTCATGAAAATGTTGAGGAAGAAATTAAATATCTAGTGTTTATGTACAAATTCAGTTTTATATAGAGTTGACAATTTTTTTATTTGATTGTAAAATTAAGCAAATTGTTTAGACTGCTGCTATATCTTTTAAATTCTGAATCTGTGAACACTGCCTTTTCTTTTCTTTTTTTCATTTTCTGTTTTCTGATGTCCAACTGATGTAATAGTGCACAATTATCATGTATGTATTTACTCAACCCCTTCCGCATGAACAGGATATGATACATGGTCAGTTGTTTAAGCAGAGTTTAAAAAGTTTGAATTTAATTTTCCTTCTAGACCGGTTGCCATACCAAAGTTAGGATCCAATATGCCCTATTATTTTACTGGAGGGAGAATAGTTGGATTCATACCCTTTTTCAAGGATATTAGCTCTATGTGAAATTTAAGCAGCTTCATACAGGATTTGAACTCTGGTCATCATGTCTATTTCCTACAATGATAATCATTACACTACAAGCACCCGCATTTTTTTTAACCTACCCCTCAGCATGATCAGGATGTGACATAAGGTCAATTATTTTAAACAGTTTAGCAGGTTTCAATTCAGATTTTTCCTTTTAGACCAGTTGCGATACCTAAGCTAAAGAGCCCTTTCGACTTTACTATTTTACCAATAGCTGAAGGAAGGATAGTTGGATTCATACTTTTCCCAAGAGTATTAGATGCTCTGTGAAATGCAAACTGACTTGTCCAGGATTTGAATTTGGATTGTTGTGTACATTTCCAATGATAACAACCATTACACTATGGGTACAATTATCATGTAGCATGAAAAAAAAATTCATTAATTTACATTACCAAGCTAAGGATGCTTATAATAGTCTTGAGTTGCCATTTCTTTAATATTTTTTTGTACGTTGTTTTATGGAATACAAATAATTTTTTAACAGATTTGAGTTGTAGATGGGAGTAATGATAATGAAGAACTATTCTACACTGCAGAGAGCTCCAGAAGTGGACTCTCACCCTTAGATTCAGTTTAGTATCATTCTTAAAACACCCCCTTTTTGGCTGGGGATGAATGAATGGAGGATCTTACTCCTCTCCTGAAGATAAAGTGTAAACCCTGCTAACAAGGCAATCTGAGGTACTTAATTGATATAAGAGCAATTGGTACTATGTAATTGAATTTTTCTGGTAATGATATTATCTAGTTATTTTTCCACTTCTGAAATTGCAGTGAGTATAGTGACTTGCTGAAATATAGCCAGAACCATTTTGATATACTAAATAGAAAGCAATTGAACTGAAGCAGTCTCAAGTGAGTATTGATTGTCAGCAGCAGGTCTTTGGAGTTGGGGTACAATTTTTTTGGAAAGATAACCTTTAACCAAATCAAGTTTTGCAAAATCATGTCTGCCATTGAGCTTTGTGATGAGTTTTTGTAATTGATAGCAATTGAATTCTGTAGCATCATTCAGACTATTTGATTAAGCTGCAGAATTTTGAATTGCTCTTGGATCAATTGAAACTTTCTTTTGACTTATCCAGCTGAGAAAAACAAAAGAATTTACTGTCAGAAATGTGATAAACTTATAAAAGATGAAAATATTACTTTGAATACTTCATGAAATGGTGATAATATTTCAGATAGTGTTGACTTACGCAATTTTGCTTGAAAAATGACTAATTATTTTAAAGATCATATAATCTAAAGTCATGTCATTGTTAGAAGATATAACTTAGTTTTATATATCTATAATTAAATTTATTGAAAAGTGTTCATGTGGCAGTAGTATTAAATGCTAATTTTATCATAAATCATGATTAAGCATTCAAGATAAAATGTATTCACAATTTACATTAAAAAAAAACAAAAAACAAAACAGTTTAGACTTGTTTTATAATGTTTTTTCATCATTCCATTTTAAGCTTATTATTTTTTTGGCCCTCAAATAATCTCGGATGAGACTGGATCTGTTTTGAATACTTGTAATTTAATTTAAATAATTAAAGACCAGTTTTAGCAACAGTTAAGTTTGCTGTCAAATTACATTCTAATTATAAAACTTAATTTAACTGTAAATAAATAAGAGAAACTATTCTATAGTTAGAATTTAGTAGTTATCTCCTTTTGAGAAATTATAACTTCAATAATTAAGACTTTATTTAGATTAGAGCATTTTAATGCTATTGTACAAATGAAAATCTCATGTGGCATTTTGCCTGTGTTACAGTAACATATTGATATATAAAATTTGAATTATTATAATATAGATATCCAAAAACACCAGATCTAAAAATGTGTCAAAGAAAAAGATTAAAAAAAAAAAAGTGCCTTATAATGTAGTTTATACAAAGTAATATACAAAATACTTTGTTAATCTTGAATCAGTCTTTTTCTTTTCATTTATCATTGAACATGAAGCCTGAAAAAAATCAATCTTTTTATTAACATTGGGTTTGATTGATGTATACATATTTACCTAACATTAGGT
The DNA here is from genome assembly GCA_963585895.1 of Sepioteuthis lessoniana. Lineage (NCBI taxonomy): Eukaryota > Metazoa > Mollusca > Cephalopoda > Myopsida > Loliginidae > Sepioteuthis > Sepioteuthis lessoniana. The sequence goes on from OY757914.1 coordinate 103,595,124, forward strand.
CAATTTTTGAGCAGAGTAAAGCTGGTTTGTATTCATAGTTTTCCTTCTTTTAGATTGCCTTACCAAAGATAAAGAACCTAGTCTGCCCATTTACCTATAGCTGAAGGGAGAAGAGATGGATTCATGCTTTCTCAAGGGAATTAGTATGAAGTAAAACACAATTTTGTCCAGAATTTGAACTTGCTCTTTTCTATGATGATAACCAATACATTAAGCATGCTTTAAGATATGAGTGTTTCTGAAATTAATATAGTTATTTTGATCAAATATACCACTGTAGATATTAAGGAAAACTGCAAGTCTTGTTCAAGGCTTTGAGTAAATAAGTTCTATTTTAGTTAATTTTTATAATTTACATAAGTACTTTCCATTTTATGTTATCTTTTTGGGATGGAAACTGTTTAGCAGACTCTTTAGAATCCCCAAACCTCATTAATTTGGTCTTGGTAGATTTGTTGAGACTAAAATTAGAACCAAACCAAATTGAAACAAAATTACATGTAAGGTGCTAAAAGTTTTAAAAGGATTTTCAAATAAAATCTTTTTCATAAATATTTCCTTTTTCTGATTTGCATGTATAATTCAAACTTATATATAGTGATTTGTAAATTTCATTTTCAAAATATAAATAGCACCAGCATAAATGGGTTGTGAATTATAGCTTGTGCTTGCTTCTGTCGTCTTATCAGCTAACTGCACTATCTTACCTTTTATCTTGTCTGATCATTTTTATACTTGTTATTACTTGCTCACTATTCTATTAACTTTTTGCAGTTATCCTTCATAAGATTTTTATTTTAGTTGGCTCTTTTACCTATGGTTGAATTCTTTTTATCTCTCAGCTATTTCTAGCATTGTCCTTTCCATTGATATCTGCAATTTTGTGTTCCTTTTCTAGTGGTTAAGTTAATTTCCATAATGTTATATACCAGTTGAATACCTGATTTTTTTTTTTTTAGGTGGGTATGAAAAGAAAATAGTTATTTTAGTAATTTGCTTCTTTTCTGGCAAAATTTGAAAAATTCTTAGCATTTGATAATTAAATAGCCTAGGATTATTAGGTTGCTTCCATACTGATTTGAAAGGTAAATGTGAATTATTTTAGAGTTTTAAATCAACAAGCATACTAATATCTAGAATTTTCAGTACACATACTGTATGGAGTTGAGATACAAGAAAAATGTGTGAAAAGTAGTTAATTAGTTCAACACTGTATGTGTGCAAATCAGTTATCTTTTGCCTATTATGGATATAATCTTTATTAAATATAAGTGATAGAACTATCATTCAATGCATCTTTTGACTGCTGAATTGAAGATGCAAATAAACCTGAATAACTTATTCTTACCAGTATTGCTACATCATCAAACTTCAGATTATTATGTTGGATTATGAACAATAGAAAAATTAAAAGCTACAACATAAATTATTCACATTTTATGTTGGCTTTGAACTGAAAATGTTGTCCAGGTCTGAATGAAAAATTCTCCCTCTCTTCTCAAGGAGTCTTACAATCAATATCTTTCAACATGTGCATCTGATGTTATGCAATTATGCCTTCAAAATAGATATGTTCTTTTAAACTTTTCCTTTCCTCTTTAATACATTCTTTTATGGGTTGGATTCTTTGACATGTTTATTACCTGAAGAAGAAAATAAAATATCTGATTACCCAGTTTATGTGATCTAAAAAAGAGAATAAAAGTTAATGAAAAAATGGCACGTTACAATAGATTTGATCCAATTGAGTTACCTTGTCTGCTGCAACTTTTTATTATTAGTTGCCTGAATAATTTTTTTTTTTTAATATATGAATTTAAAAAAAAAATGCTACTGATTTTGGAGTCACCATTAAAATCATGAATAGTCTTACTTTTGATGAAGTATAAATATTTATTCTTTAATGGAAAACATTTTCAGAACTCTTTTTTGGGGGGCTGTAGAATACACCAACTGCATCTCTGCAAACGGATAAGAATCCCCCTCCCACCAACAAGTGTCCTGATATGGCATTAAACAATCTGATGATGAGTTTCCAATAATGCTGGAACTTTGGGGAATACAGAATACCACTTTATTGTCATCACTCCCAGGATCACTCTAGCCTGGTGTGGCAGCACCTGAAAGGGTCCAATGGGTCAAATGAAACTGTTTGACATTTAAACTGAGAGCAAACAAATGACTTATGCTAAATTGAATTGTGAGAAGTAGAACTGTTTGATCTTAATGAGTCATTTATTTAATATATATGTAAAAGAGGATTTGTCATTAAATAACCAACAATATTTGATATGCCATAAAAACAAACCAAACCAAACCAAACATTTATTTATATCTCAGTTCTGTTTAAGGGATGAAATGGCAAATTTGATTGATTGTAGAACTGGAACCTCATGACCAGATAAAGTTTAATGACATACTCAGGACACTTCTGTTTGTGAAGGGGTATTATCCTTCTGCAGGGAAGCAGTCAGTGCATTTTAAGCCCCTCTGACAGGCCATAAATCTGATTTGAGTTCTAAAGTTTTGAATTTTGCTTTTTAAGCCTATCTATCAGACTCTGAAGATAACAAATCTCTACCCGCAGTACCTTCAAAGTAACTTATTTAATTTTTTCAATTTGAAAAATATTTATTTTGATGGATGTTAGAATTGTCATTAGTTTTAACTAGTACAGAACTTATTGCAAGGGAAGAGTTTCATTTGGTCTTATTAGCTGAAAACTTTGTATCATTGGTTATTAAAAAGCTTCAACTCTTATGCTTTAGTCACTGAACCATGGCTCCTTGGTTTTGACTACTGAAACAGTTAAAAAGAAAAATTCTAAATTGGGTTTTTCATTCTGCTTTCATTTAAAATATTTTTTTTGGTAACTTGGTCCTAAGAAGATTCCCTAATTTGCCAATATGTAGAACTGATATGCAGTTTATTTTTTATACTAAGAGATGATCTGGTTCTGATGACCTAATCTTGGAACAGAACACAATTTATATTACTTGGAAAAAACAAACTTCCAAAAACAAAATTTAGTGTAGGTAAAGGATTATAATATTTCTAAAATAGTTATGTAATCTGTTATCTCATTCTGATTTGAAAAACTTTCACCATTCAAGTACAGTAATTCCACTTTGTCTATGAGGTGGAAAGGGAATATGTTCTAAGATCTTCAGTGGATACCCGAACACTATATATACTTTTTATCTGTGTGTATGTATATATAGTATATACAACTCTCTCTCTCTCTCTATATATATATATATATATATTTGGAGGTAATGTCCTCTACTTAAAAAAAAAACAAAACAAACAATGAATATGCCACTTACAACAAGAACTTGTTTTATTTCTGCCAGGATTGAAGCTTAATCTTGACTTTCTTGTGTTATGATTATAATCTATACTATGTACAGCTGATTGGATTATTAAGAGTTGATTTTCTTTGATTCTGGTCTGCTGTGGTTAATTTCTTTATAAGGGGTGATAGTGAGAAGTAATCTGGTCTGCTCTGTCTTATCTGTCTGACATCATGATTGCTTCTCTACTTGGGTATCTGCTCCTAGAGTCCAGAATTGCTTTTCTTTTATTGGGATTGTGATTGGGATAATCCCAATCAATCACTTCCCTGCCCATATAACCAAATTAGGATTGATCTATCCTTTGTCTAGACAAAATGCTATTACTCTGCAGTCATTGGTCTGTTCTCTTACCATAACCCCTTAGGAAGATATCTAAGTAATTTTGTCAGCAAAGAAACTTCACAGCCAATCAGCAATTCTCTTAGTAGTTAAAATTTTCTCAGTCTCAAAATTATCTTAACATTCCCATTTTCTATTTTAGTTTATTGACAATGAAGGTTGATTAAGTACATCTAACAAAGGGATTGCTTTGCCTCCGATTTTAGTATTTGTTAAGAAGGTATGCTTTATCTAATAGTTATTGCTGAAGGAATGGAGTTGGCAACCTGAATTTAAACCCTGAGTAAGCATGTTTGTGTTTTATTTCTTTCTAATGCTGTTGGGAAAGGCATAAATTCATCTGTTTTCTCTCCAGTTATGAGTAAATAGTAAACTTGGTTCTTTAACCTTGGGAATGCAACCAGTCTAGGAGAAGGAAAACTCTGAATTGACTTTGTCTCACAGCTTGCTTGGAGTGCAGTGCTTAGGTAAATACATACTTCAGTGTGTTTTTCTTGTCAGGTATTTTATGTATAAACTAATTCTTCTCTCATCTTTGTGATAAATAGGAAATTTGGCCTATGTAAATATGCCTAGTTCACCAAGATTCCTCAATAAAGTTTTATAATGTCCCCCATTTCTGATATGGCTCTGTATCAAATATATCAAAATTCTCAGTACTTAGCATCTCTGACGTATAAAGTTAAACACTCATTCTGACTGTCCTTTGTAAGTTTTACTGTTTTGTAAAATCTGTGTTATAATGAGTCCTAATATTACAATAAAGTAGAGTAATAATCACATTATCATACTATTGCAACAAATGGCTGATATTGGCAACCTTAGCATATGGTTTGTTTTTTTTTTATTAAGTTGAGAATTTTCACTTAAAGGATTTTGCTTTGGCATACCTGAAATGTCAGCATCTAGTTGTATTGTGCTTTAGGACCATTATTAAGTAAAACTTATTTGTTTATTTCTGGGGATGTGCTGCAGGTAACTGAAGCTGATGGTAAAGGTGGACTGCTGTATATCATATATTTCAAGTATGTAATAGTTGGCATTTGATGTAAACTTCCTGTTGTCAGCTGTCATGTGAGAAATTCACAATTATAACTTTAAAAAAAAAGTCTCTTCCTTTCTTCATTTCCTGATTTAAAAAAAAAATGAATTGCAACTAATATGCACGATTTTATCACTTTAGATTTTGAGTTAACACCTGATTTAAGACCTGAATAGTCATTCAAAAGGCCAACATTGAAAGAACAAACAATATTTTTTTCTTTAGTCATTGCTTATTCTCATTATATATGTAGCAGTATGACTGGTTTGTTAGGAAATAGAGGTAATGTATTTTGTATGACCATTCATAAATTTAAAAAAATAACAACACAACATTGCAGTCAATGACCTGATTAAAATTGGGATTTGTTATCACTCATATCACCTCATATGATCAAAGTAAAAATTCTTTTGTAACTTGACCAAACAATTTTTTTTTTCTTCATGGCTTGATTTGTCTGAATTGAAACCAGTCTTTGTAGAATAAACTTAGAATGTTTGATTCCATTTGGAGCCCTGAGAAATAGATGGGAAAGCTTTCTCATGATAGTTAGACTGGTTAAGATTTGGTGTTAAAATTAAATCTTTATAATCTGTAGAGTTTTATTTTTAACTACATTTAGACCATTAGTTCACAATTCTATGACATTAAAAAAAAATGAACATACTTGGGCCTGTTAACTCTCTTTTGTATTATTTAAATGCTTACTGACAGCCATCATTTATTATGAGATTTAAAAATTGGAGCCTCTCTCTCTTCAAACTTGCATACAAATAGCTGATTTATTTTTAGCTAAGCAGAAAATCTATTTTATTGTAAGAAATGTCTTTTTGGAATCGTCAGTTTTTGTTTGATGTACAACAGGGAACTAAAATATCATCTGTTGGGCTGTTGATATGAAAATTGATTTTTCTCCATTTGCACCTTTTTAGTTGCTTTCAGTATTTCTTTTTCCCTTAAAGAGTTGAGCACTAAAATAATACTTTACTTTCATTCTCATAAAAATCAATTTATATAGTCTTCTTCTGACCTTCCTTTACTTCAGTTTATCTTAGTTTTTATGAGAATAACAGTATCTAGTGTTCTTTCTGAGGCATAAGTTAGCATTCTCTAGATATGGCCAATCAAAATGAATTTATGTTACATACTAGGAAGAATGTTTGGTATTATGTTTATTGTTGTTGGAAATGGAATTGGTGACCAGAGTTCAAATCCTGGTTGAAGTTGTTTGCATTTCACTTCATGCTAGCAGAGCAAAATGGGTTCTTTAGCGTTGGTTAAACAACTAGTTAAAGAAAAGGAAAACTCTAAATTAAGTTATACTCTGCTTAACAAATTGACTTTGTGTCACATCCTGCTTGTGGCAGAGGAGTTGGGTAAATACCTATATAGTATATATTAACATAATACACTAAAAGCAACTTTAGCATCTGGTATCAGTTATTGTCATAGGAAATGGATTCTTTGATGTCAGTTCAAATCCTGGACATGGCTGTTTGCATTTCACTTCATGCTAAGCCATTTGTAAAAACATGAATCCATCTCTTTTCCCTCCAGTTATGTGAAAATAATTAGGCTGTTTTGGCTCTTTAGCCTTTTTTAGACAACCAGTCTGAGGAGAAGGAAAATTCTAAATTCAAATCAGATTTACTTCTGCCCTGTTGGCCAGGGCTGTAGAATACGCCAACTGCACCTCTGCAGAGGGGTAAGACCCCCCCCCATAAGGCCACCTGTTGGCCATGGGTGGCAACCCGTAAGGTGCTAGGATGGATCCCTGGTGGTTGAGCAGTTATTGATCTGGCGACAAAAAGTGGTAAATGGCTTGCAACACACCACTTTGGCCCTTACTTGGTCTGACGGGCGGTCAGATAGGCCCAATCCAATTAATCGGCTGGTCATGTCAAGCCCTAGCATCTATATATCCCGACTGTACTTTTAAATCTGCACTTGCAGCAAGTTCCCAACCCTTATGTTAGGTGCTAGAAGGTGGTGGCTGAGGGTCAATTGCATTGAGAATAGGAATTTGACCAGTGCTGAGAACTTGAAATTAGCAACAGCTTGGAGCCCTACCCTCAACTAGAGTATACGGGTTGCGTATCCTCGTCTCAACCAAGGCGAATGGGTTACCCCTTTGGTTCATTCCCAACACAAGTTTGACTCCATGGTGGATGGTGGAGTGCAGGGCCAGTGAAAAATATATGGCATCTTCAAATAAAAAATCCAAATGAAACCTCTCAGAATCAGACTCAGAGAATGAAGCAGCAGACTTCTCCAGATTCATTGTTATTGAATCTTTGGAGGAGGTCTGCTTAGCCAAATTCTCGCTTTTCCTCGTAGAAAAAGTAATATCTACAAGGGCTAGTCCAAAAACTGTTAAGAAAACAAGGAATGGAAACTTGCTTGTCAAGGTAGACAGCCGGAGACTGGCAGCTAATATATCAAAAATAAAAACGTTTCATATGACGAAATGCAGAGCCTACCTGTATGAGAAACTCAACTCTTCCAAGGGAGTTATCAGGAGTAGGGAGTTGGCATTGGCTACAGAAGACGCGATAGCATCAACCCTAGGAAAACAGGAACTTACAAATAGAAGAAGAATCTCCTTCGGAAAAGGCAAACAACGAATTCAGACCAACACTTACATCCTAACATTTAATAAGCCCTGTACTCCCAACGAGGTGAAGATCAGCTATTGTCTTGAGAGAGTTGAGCAGTACATCCCAGCTCCCCTGAGGTGCTTCAAATGCCAAACATATGGACACCACAGGGAATCCTGTAGAGGATGACAGATATGTGCCAAATGCGATGAAAAGGACCTGGACCACGTATAGGAAGATTGCTTGAAAGAAATTACATGTGCAAACTGCCGACAAGATCATCCGGCTTACACAAGATCTTGCGCTGTTTACCAAAAAGAAAAAGAAATTATTGAGGGTAAACACAAGTGGAATGTTTCCTTCCTGGAAGCAAGGAAAATTGTTGGGAGCTATATGGGAGAAAGCAGCTACGCCTCTCTTGCATGGAGGGTGGATAGAACCAATGACGACAACAAATACAGAACCCTCATGGAGAAATTGATCAAGTTAGAAGCCAATGATTGGCCAAAGTTTCAGGAGTACCTGAAAATACTACACTCAATCGAACAAGTTGGGAATGGCGAGAAATCCAATGTTGTATTCCAAACAAAAACACACATAGGATCTATCACTTCAACACGAACTAGTCCTAAAAGTGCAAAATCTCCATCAAAACAGCCGTTACATAAATCACCAATCCATCCACCAAAAAGCATTAAAGATAGACTAAAAAACTTGTCTCCCATAATACCTGAACCACTTAAACAAAAATCACAGGCTCCCATTAGCCAAAATGCAAAAAATACAGATGAACACCAAAGTGAATAAGGAAAGACCAGGAAGCACATTCAAAATACCCTCAACAACAAAGTCGCCTATAAGAACAAAACAATCCAATGTTTAGCAACCAACAAAATCCCTACAAAGCACGTATAGTATAGAAAGTATGGATAGTGACACAGACCATGTAGTTGCCAGCCTTAATCTCGAAGAAATAATCCAAAACTACAATACTTGAAACCACTTAACTTTGGGCAAACTTATGAGCTCAATCACCTTTTAAATTGTTAATCTCTTACATATCATATGTATCTATTTAAATGTGTGCAAACAAATGACTGATGTTAAATTCTTATTGTTACAAACAACTCTAGTAATGATTTAACTGTGTGCAAACAAAGAAGGAAAAGTATTAAATTAAGTAAATTATTTATACTGCCTGCATACTTATGCCAAATTGAATTGTTTGAATTAGAACTGTTTGACTAAACTGAATAGCTTGAAATAGAAATGTTTTTGACTATAAAACTGTACTTACTGCGTGCTTATGCTAAACTGAATTGTTTGAAATGGAACTGTATTTGACATTAAAACTGTATTTACACTAAACTGAATTGTTATATATAAAACTGTTTTGACATTTAACTGTGTGTAAACAAAATTAGCAGAATTAGAACTGTTTGAATAAACAGAATAGCTTGAAATAGAAATGTTTTTGACAATTAAACTCTGTACTCTTGCTAAACTGAATTGTTTGAAATAGAACTGATTATTTACATAAAAATGGATTTGGCGTTAAATAACCTACAAAGGTTGATATGCCATAAACCCAACCAACCAGATTTACTTTACTTAAAAATTGATTTTGTGGTGCAGCCTGCTAATTTTGAAGGAGTTGATTAAATATAAGCATTGTAACAGTAAAAAAAATTATAGAATTATTTGTGGCTGAATCAGCACATGGTCCTAGAATTTGAGTATCTGTGTACTATGTGAAGTATAAGTGTTGTTACTCAACCTTTACTTAAGATCAGTATAGGACGTGTGTTCTCCCTGTATTTTCAAGTTAATTTATTGTACTGTTTAAATGGTAGAATGCTCAATTGTCATAGTGAATATATTGCTTATCTGCATGTTAACAGTTTGAATTAAAGCAGAATTCATTTGTTAATTTTATATATATCTGGGGAAAAAACTGTTAATAAATCTAAATGTATGAAAATGTATAGAGAAGAAAAAATACAAGGTCTTCGGAGGATGATTTTATTTGTAGAAATATTTGCTAACATAAAACATTTCTGTTTTTAGACCTTTATCAGGATATGTAAGTTAGTGAATGAAACAAGAGATAATAGTTTTAAAAATTCCACTTCTGCTGATAGCGCTGTTTCAAATTTGTGTGGTGTAACTAGTGTACTAAAAATAAAATCATCTCCTGAAGACCTTATGTTTTTTTTATTTCTATACATTTCATATATATATATATATATACATACACAAACGTTAAAAGAGAAACATACAGAAGAAGTTACTATTCATTTTATTTATATATGTTTGTGTGTTTATGCCAGGTAATTATCTTTAATATTCTTTGATAAACAGGAATTTAATTTTCATCTGCCTGTAGACAACATGTAATACATTTGAACTTGATTGGATTTCTGTTCAAAACCTTACAGAAAAGTTACTGTCAGAAAGGAAGATAATGTTGATTGGGGTTATAAATTGTAAATTAACAAAATGTGGGAAGAATTGAATAGATAAAATCTATTATAAAAAAGATATTCCTGAAGTTATAAAATTCTCTAAACAAGGATTCATTTGAAAAATTACCTTGAGACAGCAATTGGCTATCTCATAAAAGAAAAAGAATGATTGGCTTGATAGTGAGAACTTATATTTTAAGGGAGGCAAATATTTTAGAAATATATAAAACCTCATATAGAATATTGTACTCAGGCTTGGGCTCCAGTCTCAAGATATGGAAATTTGGAGTGTAATGGAGGATATAAAAAAGAGTGACAAAACTAATAAAGAGTAAAAGTTTACAGTTATAAAGAGAGATTAGAGAAATTAGGATTGACTACTTTACTAGAAAGGATGAGAGGTGATCTAATTGAAACTTTCAAAATAATAAACTTTCTAATTGTAGTTGACATTTTTTCAGTATTTCTCTAACTTGAAATTTACTGTCAAGGCAAATTTTAAGAATTAAGTCTAACCTATTGGATTTTTTGCTAATAGAGTAATATATTTTTGGAAAAAATTGCTTATCAGATCAAATAGCAATAGTCAATAAAATTTTAAGATTGAATTGGATGACTTTGGAAAAAAAATGATAAAAAGAATTTAAGACGGTATTTTGGGAATTGTGGGATGATTTATAGAATTTGATCTGTATATTGATATTGCGTTAATAGTGTGTTAATAATATATTCTGTGCAAAGATTTTCTTTCTTTTTAAGGTTAATGTGAGAAGATAGTAAAAAGCAGCAATGCTCAAGGAGACATAAAAAATGGATAGATAATAAAACTCTGTGTGTGTGTATATATATATATATATATATATATATAAAAAATAAAGCACACTTTATAAAACAAATTTTTTTGCTACTATATGAAGAATTATATAGGAGCTAGTGTTTTACAAAAACATTCTAATAAAATTTAGCCCAGTCAGCTGGGACTATTTGATGAACTTAAGTATTTATTTTTTGGGGGTGGGAATGGGGTCCTTGAAATGAGTGTCTGCATGAACTATCATACTTGCAATTGTATATGCATATCAAATCTATAATCTTGTGTTAGGTAAAAAGTTGGCATATTTGAAGTTGCCTAGAGTAAAATACTTTTAAGTATGATGACACGATTAAAATGTATACTTTAATATATTTCTTCAAACACAGTTTGAAGAAATATATTAAAGTAGACATTTTATATATATATTTCTTCAGTTTATCACAAACTGCACTAAAATGAAGATGAACAAACGTTCAATGTAATGTTTGCTTTTAGTTGATCTGGTGTATATAGAGATATATATTTCTTTTAAATACCCTGTCTGGTGGCAAAAGCTGCTTGGTAGCACCAGGAGTAGCAGTACCACCTTGAGCTACCGAAACTGTGTTATCACCCTGGTTGGCGGCTGATGAGGACAGAGTATCGCACGTGCTTTCACACGTATGATGAAAAAAAAAATATATATATATATTTCTTCAAACACAACATAAGTTTCTTTAAACTATTTGTACTAAAAAAAATTTTGATGGACAAACGAAAATAAATGATTTTTTTCCTTAGTATGACAGGACTTGGAGGTGAACATGAAAAAATTGTTTTGGGATTTAACTCTAGAGAGTCCCTGTGGCATAGTGGATAATGTTCTGAACTGTGACATTGTAGTCAGTGAGTTCAAACTGTAGTTGTGATATTACATTCACTTTTCAACTAATACCTTGGAAACTCTGTTATCCTCCTAGCTGTGGATTAAATAGCATCTCTACAGTCCTTTTACATGGATCGCTTTGACATTAAATAACCCATGAGGCTTAATGCGACATTAAACAAAGAAATCAAAATTGGTTTCAACCCTAGTTTTAAAAAAAACAATCTTAAAGAATTGAAATGGTTCTCTTTGGAATATTTACATTTGGCCATAAAGCAAAATGTATCACCATTTGACTCTATTAAAAAAGTTCTCTTTAATTGGCAGAGAGAGAGAGAGAGGCAGAGGCAGGATAGATGTATGTATTATCTGAATTTTTGAGATGATGCTTGATGTGTATTATTTTGGTTATGATTTTTCAGACTGTTATCCTCATTTTTATTGTGGTAAATTGAAACACAACGTTTCGGCCTCTGTATTCCCCAGCCTTTTTCAGGTGTCCATTGTTTATCAATGAAATGATTCTACCTGAGAAATCATTTTCAAAGTTTGACTGCTGATTAAACAAGGTGTTCAAGAACTATGAAGATCTTATTCAAATAATGACATCATTGATTTTCTCACCTATCAATCAGAGAAACATCACAAGATGTAAATTACTTTAAAAGATATCAAGAATAACTGATGCCATTGGATTTTACATTTCGAATTCATCTCATGACGCTTCTCATGATGCTCGGTCTGAAAAACAATGACGTCATTTTTTTAACAAGATCTTCATAGTTCTTGAATGCCTTGTTTGATCAACAATCAGACTTTAAAAATAATTTCCCTGGTTGAATCATTTCTATGCCCAGATAAACTTAGGACACTTGAAGAAGGACAGAAGATACAGTGTCCGAAACATTGTTTTAGTTTACCACAATGAAATTGAAGACAACAGTCTGAAAAATCACAACCAAAATAATGCGTATGTATGTATGTATGTATGTAATGTATGTATGTATGTATGTATGCATATGTTAGTACTACTTGATGAAAAATTGGTATGTGACTTAAAAGTTCTGAAAACTTGTCCAAAAATTAATTTTATTGTTATGAATCATTGTGCCATTTGTAAGATGAATATAAAAGTTGTTTCCAATGTTTAGAATCTGAGATTTTTGTTTGGCTTCAAGTGACACTTGTGATGTAATAGTTGTCTCTGTTGGAAATGAACTTAGTAACTGAAGTTTAAATCCTGGATGAGTTTGTTTGCTTTTCACATAGTGCTTTAACCTTGGTATAGCAACAGATCTAGAAGGAAAATTCTGAATTCAAATCAGTTGTACTTTGCTTAAAAACTGAACAGAGGGGTTAGTTAAATACAGATCTCTGGTGACTGCAAGTGGCCTGAAATGTCACCTTCATATAGTGAAGTGAGTTTTTGTGACAAAAATTAGATCAATAGGTCTTGTTTTTTAAATCTTAACTCTAGATGATTTTTTTATCTTTGTAGAGGGGTAAATTATTTTCAGAAAATTACAAAATGAAAGGTATTTTCAAACAAGTTGATTTAATTATATATAAAAAAAGAAACAGACAAAACATAATTAGATCATTTTTAATACACAATCCTATACCATTGTGGGATTTCTTAGCAATGTTTTTATATATTATCATTGAATTAGACAATGAACAGCTTATAGGAAAATGGCTTATATTGAGCTACAGTTGGAAAATGTTGCTCCGATTACTATTGGTGGCAAAAATGTTGCTCAGCTTGCAAAAGGTTTTTTTTTTTTTTTTTTTTTTTATATAGCTGTTCCTAATTCTTATAGTAAACTATATACTTTTGTGTGTATGCATGAAACAAATATATTTAGTTGTTAGGAAACAACTATGCTTAAAAAGAAAAAAAGATATCCTTCCCCATTCCTCCTTATTCTTAAAACAATTTTCTCTCTGTGTCTCCCTCTAATCTTTTAATATATTTTAATGCAGTAATGGATGTGGGATTGAGTTCTCTAATTAGAATGAGAAAAAGAAATCTGAATGAGTAGAGGCAGCTTAATGGGGCGGGGATTGAGGAAGAGAACTGACCCTGTGATCTTCACTTCTGCTCCCTACTAACACCTCTTTTGAGACAATCAAGTGCTGAGATTCAATTGAGCTTAGATTTTTATTTATGATTCATTTAAAAAAAATTTTTTTTATAGTTTTCCTGAAAGAGCTGATTAATTCACCTAAAGCCAAATGTTTTTAACCTTATTTTTCTGATGCAGGTATCATTGGGGAACAAAACTTTTTTGCTTAATGGGCTGGCCTATTTACCAAAACTTTTCTAGTTTCCCCAATGATACCTGCATTGGAAAAATATGGTCTAGAAGGTTTGATTTCAGTTTACTTTCATCATGTTTTTAATCTTGGTTATAATTTTCCAGAAAGAGTTGATAGATTTTTAATTTAATTTCTTTTTTTTTTATACATTTGTTTCTTTTATTCATTCACTTTATTTTCTTTTTTGGGATACTATTTATTTTTTTCTTTTAATTTTTCCTTGTAAATGTTTCTGTTCATAACAATGGTGGTCTTTACTGTATCTCATGATAATAAATTTGATTTAGTCATGAAAAGAAGAAGAAAAAAAAAATCTTTTTCTTCTCTAAGCTCTGATTCAGACATTTCATTTGTCTTTTATTTATTTTATTTATACCGATTCTTTATGTAACCTATATTGTAATATGATTTATTAAACAAATATGTCAAAATTTTTACTTGCTTCAATGATTATAGATAGCTAATTCTATCAGTGGGTGGTGAGGTGATTTGTGAATGAAACAATAACAAACTCATATTTTAACACGAGCTTTATATGAATTCACTATACAAAGGTTAACTGTCTTTGTTTTTGTGCTCACTGACTATATCATTACTCCACTTCAACTTAGCTTTAGTCATTTTTAACAAAATAAATATTTTTTACAATATAGAAATATTGATGCTTTAATGATATTTGTAATATTTTTGTGTAAAATTTATGACAAATTTTGATATTCAGTCTGTATGATGTGTATTTAAAATGAAAGAAAAAAGATTGTATATGGCTAGCAATTAAATCAAATACTAATACCAGATTATACAGCCAAATACATTCATTTACTTTGATAGATTTAATTTTGACATTGATGTTATTAGGTAATACTAGTTTGGTCTATTGTTTTTTGCTATCTTTTAGGCAACTTCATGATTCCATTCCTCCAACCTTTTCTCAGAATATTTATCTTTCTTCATAAAGAACTGATCTGAATGTCTTTTACAATCCTCCAGGGAACTAATTTTTAAAAAAGAAAATTAACTTAGCAAATTTTGTAAAATTTAGAATAAAAAGTAATCCAAAGGTGCAGTATTCCATAAATGCACTGGAGTTAATACCTTGGGGACCCCCCCCCTCTCAAAAAGCAAAACTTTTGATTCACTGATATTTTTATTAGAATTTATGACTTATATCGGACCCACTTTCTTATCATACACTCATTAACATGCTCATCATTGAATGTATTGCTCATCAGAGTTTTCTCACTCACTAAGAAAAAACTGACTCAATGAGAATAGATTAATTTTAAAGAGGCATAAACATTATGGTGTGCATATTGAAGCAGTAACTACATCTGCTTTAATGGCTAAAGAAATTCAGTGACTGGAGATTATAACTAAAATCTAATTTAAAATTTGTTTATTCTAATTGTGAATATACAGCCAATGTGTCAAATATTTTAGTGTGCTTTGCAGCTACCCCTTCCCTGCTCTCTACCAAAAAGAAAGAAAAAATGAAGTTGTACTCATGGAATTTTCATTGTCACATTTTTTTTTCTAGAGAAGAGTTGAATAGCTGTAATTTAAATATTGTTTCTTGTGTACCCACATTTTTTAACTACCCTACATACATGCCCAACACTTTGCAGGAATTTGAAATGTACTGCAGTCCTTAAAAAAGAAACAGTGTAGTTTGGCAGGGGGGGCTTATTGTCTATTACTAAAATAAAAACAAACTTGTAAACCATTGAACCAAGAATACTAAACGAATCATTGCAGGTCAAATTCAAGAGAATAGGATTTTTGGGTATCATAAACAAATGGTCAATTTAATTTGATAAAACTTGTAATTTAAAAGATAATATACGTTGAATATATTATGTAGAAAAGTTGTCTTTTAATCATTTTTATTCTGTAGATGAGGATAAATTATTTTGTCTAATGAGTGTTCTTGGTTTTAATAACATTTTGAGGTAAGGATTAGAATGTAATGCAAAGCTTTTGTTTTGATATGTCATAAGTTTGTACCATAGAATAAATGTCAGGTTTATATTATATAAACTAGACACTGAATATTTTTAATGAAAACAGTTTTTTTTTTAATTCCAGGTGCAGACTGCATGTGAATTTTTTCCTAGGGAAATAGAACTGATATACAGCTTCCCTGTTTACCTATTTTTTAAATGCTGAGTTGTAATTTATCCAATTCTGGTCATTTTCTCCATAAGTCTGGAATATCTCACACATCATGATGTAGTTTATGCTGTTAACTAATTTTCTGTGAGGTTGTATAATTTTATTATTCTCTGATCAAAGAAATTTTTTTCATAGGGTTAACTTAGCTTTAGTATATTATAAGGTTATATCCTTGTTTTCTCTTGAAGTTTTAGTAATATATAAATAGAAAAATTTCTAAGCTTAGCTTTGACTGGACATAATGCTTCACCAGAATAATCATAAAGATTTGATCCTACAAATAGGGTAGCCTGCTTGCCTTGAACATCAACATTTGTTAATTGTAGGACTTTTTTTGTCTAGTTTTTCTTAGAGCTTTATCATTTGTCTAGTTTTTCTTAGAGCTTTATCATTTCTTTTTCTTATAATGCTAAGTTGTTTATTACATTATAAAATCATTAAACTGGGATAATCTGAAATAAATTGAGTGTCAATGTTCAACAGGCTTGAAGGATTTGGATTGTGAGTTCAAATCTTATCCTAGTTTGTTTTGCTTTAATAGTTGTATAAACTAATGACCTAAAATTACTTGTGAAGAGGCATTTGGTTTGGGCATGGAAGTGTGTGTGTGTGTGTGTGGGGGTGGTTAGCTGAATTAACCCATGGGTTAAATTGTACTACTACTGTTGTTCTACAAGGATGTATTGGACATTAAATTACTCACAAAGGTTGATATGCCATTAAACAAAGAACTAGCAAACAATTAGTTGAAATAGTCTCAGCTGTAAATCAAAATCTATTTTTTTAATTCCATTTTCAATTGTGATGAACATTTCTCCACTCCTCATCTCCATATACATAACATGGACACAATTTCAGTTATTCATATTTATCTAACTAAAATTTGATTGTTTTTATGACACACTATGTATAGAATCTATTATGTCAGATAAATGAAACGCAGTTTCTTCCAGGCAGCGGTTGTGTCGGTACTGCTGTATGAATGCACAACTTGGATGCTAACAAAACGGCTGGAGAAGAAGCTAGACGGCAATTACACAAGAATTTGTGAGCAATATTGAACAAGTCCTGGTGGCAACACCCCACAAAGCACCGACTATACGGCCACCTGCCTCCCATCATGAAAACTATCCAAGTTAGACGAAACAGACACTCAGGACACTGCTGGAGAAGCAGAGACGAGCTCATGAGTGATGTATTCCTATGGACCCCCACATATGGCCGAGTAAAAGCAGGACGACCAGCTTGAACATACATACGGCAGCTATGTGAGGATAACGGGATGCAGACCTGAAGACCTGCCAGAGGCTATGAACGATAGGGAGAAGTGGTGAGAGAGGGTCAGGGATATCCGTGCAAGTGGCACGACATGATGATGATGTCAGATAAGCTCTTGTTTGCAAGTCTCCTTCCTCTTAAAAAAGATGGAGGCAACTTTTCCTTGTGTCAGAGAAAAAAAACAAACAAACCAAAGTAACTTAATTTGATACTACTTTTTTTCTTCCTCTCCTCTTATAAAAATGTTCTATTTTTTTCTTAGGAAGTTATAAAAAATGGGGTTTACTTCTGATTTGTTGGCCCCAGATTTGATTTATCTTAAAAGAACACATATTTGCAATATACTGTCTGACATTAAATGTTATGTCATTGTGATTAAATATATAATTTTTTCTTTTACACACCGCCCAGTTAAAAATTTTTTGTTTTTGAGACTCAAAAGTTATTTATGAAGACAATTTAACAAACATTTCGATTTATTCACATTTGATAATAGCACTGTTACAATGCAATTTAATCAAATAGGAAACATAATTTCACTTATTTAAATCAATATAATGTAAATAACTTTTGTAAATTTTCACAAAATAAATGGAAGTAAATTGTTATTGATTTGATTAAATAAATATATTTTTTTAAAAATGCTGGTAAATCTATTGTATATATATTATAGTATCTATTGAGTGGCAGTTATGGTGGCCCCCACTAAGCACACTGACATCATAATTGATGTCATATCTCCAATCATAGTCAGTTGGAGTTGTTTGTTGACAGATGTTTTGTGGCTGTGTGAATTGTCTTTGACAATTTAGTGATAAAGAAATAGATTTTTTTTTAAAGATTGTGATGATATGTTTAGTCGCATATATAAACCTAAATAATTTTTGAAAAATTCGATATTCAAGTTCTTCTCCCTTGGTTAGTTTTTTAATGTGAAAATTTAGATAATTCCCTGATTATCTTGAAATCTAAGTCCTAATTCCCTAACAAATGCACATAGCAGTTGAGAAGTTCTGATGGGGATGTTCTTGTTGGTATTTGTCTAGGTTACTTTACCGGAGGAAGTCAAGGGGATTTTTAAAGGCCACAAATTTGTCTACTAAGACTGTGTAGTGGAAGAAAATTTCGTATTTTGGTTTGGCGCACAATTTAATTCGACGCATAATTTCACCCAATCAGGATGTCTTATCCTATTCAACCCGGACTTCCTTTCCGGGCAGCAGAAATTGGGTAAGCTGCCAAACACAGTCTCTTTGGCTGAACAACGCCGTCCAGTGCAGACGTCTCACTGGTGGTTCTTCAATAGCAGCAGCAGCATGGACACATGAGGGAACCTATCTAATTTATGGATTCCTTGCGCCTATTTTCTCTTAGACCAAGGAATCCCAGTTGAATATGAATTAGATACATTCAATACGCCACACACAGGAACAGCTTTGTCATTTCACCTCTGGGCAACATTAATGGAGACACGCACGCCTCTCCCCAAAACCACCATACACACAAAACTCACGGTGATTCCAAAGTTTATTTCCTCCAACGGCAAACAAGACTTTCGCTAAACTACAGTGAACACAATCCCTCACACATCCAACAATACAGGCTGCTTTCTCAATTCTATCATATCTCCATTTCATCTCTTTACATCTTTCCTTTTCCACGAGGCTTGCAGCACAAACACAAACCCAATATTCCATGTTGCCAATAAAACATTTATGTAAAAACTAATGGCATCTTCGTCTTCTTACTTCTTCATCCTTCCTTTTATTTCTCACAACCTATTGAGGAAACAACTCAACGTAAACACACACACGCACGTTACAACTTTTCCTTGCTAAAAAAATAACAATTTCACCTCACGCTAAAACTGCACTCAATGAATTGATCATAAAATCTAAAGATTAAGCTTTTAGTTAATTAATTCAAATTGATATATACTACTTCAAAGAAATGATAAAAACTTTACTAGCTTTGTTTTCGTATTGGAGTATCAAGTTCTGAAGTGAACAATTTTAATTGGTCTTTGAATTAGACTGTGAAAGGCCATGCTTGATGGTTTAGAAGGCCACAGGTTCCCCACTTTTGCCTCAAAATTTACAATAGACTCTCCAAGATACTTTAAGCACAGTGATATACAAAAATTGGGAGTGTCCCGAGTTTTTTTTTTAGTTTTGGAATAAAAAGGTACTGTCTGAAAGCTGGAATCTCAGTGCCAAAGTTGTCCTAAAAAAGACAAAGACTGAAAAGTTTGTCTTGTAAATATTCCAAATTAAAAAGAATATTTTATTCAGTTAATTTACTTCATTAAACATGACTGATTCTCATAATGTGCAAATCAATTTTCAGTTAAATATAAAGTGTCAATATATATTGTTTTTGAAGCATTCAGTATATAGAATGAAACTGTTCTCTTTTCTGGTTCTTCTATTGCTAATGGAATTTATTTAATTGGGATAGCTTTGATATTCTTTTCATTCACCAAATGATTTTATAATATCATTACTGGCCTGAAAAATATCCAATGGATACTTTTTTGATAATACATACACTCTAAAAATACCTATTTAAAGATTTCCAGCCTTTTGTGTCATGTTTGCTGGTGGATACTGAGGAGGGAGAGTAAAGAGGATTGGGTGGGTGGCGAAACAAACACTCTTGGGTGGAGAAAGAAAAATAAAAAGATATCTTAGAGTTTTTTT
This sequence comes from Sepioteuthis lessoniana, assembly GCA_963585895.1. Taxonomy (NCBI): domain Eukaryota; kingdom Metazoa; phylum Mollusca; class Cephalopoda; order Myopsida; family Loliginidae; genus Sepioteuthis; species Sepioteuthis lessoniana. The sequence goes on from OY757914.1 coordinate 103,615,070, forward strand.
TCTATTTAATTTTATTTATTCATTTTTTTATTTAATTTTATTTATTTTACATGTGTTTATGGCCTATTTCACAGCTGAACTCCTTTTTCAGCCGTGGGAATGTTTTATGTTTTTGAGTCATGAATTTTGTGAACTTAGTGATGTTTTTCGTTTATTTTGACTGATTACTAGTTGACTTTTTCATTTTTTTTCGTTATGTACTCAAGTTTGTGTTAACAGTATCTGTTGTTCAATGTTAGTGGTCTAACTAAATGAAATAACAGATATATTACAGAGCTGTTTATGTACCTTGCTGTTGTAGTGCTTCAGGTAAACCTGATATGAGTTTTTAATTTGTTAAAAATTAGTTTATATTTAAAAAAAAAATTTTTTTTCATCTGCGCTTAAATCCACTTAAGTATATTTTTAATCTAGTTGTGATACATATTTATTTTTCATTCAAAAGTTGATGCCAACAAGTATTTAGTATCATTGAATGTTTGCTTTGTTCATTGATTTTGAAATAATGCATATCAAATGACATTAAAAGTGCTTGTTGGATATTAGCCTTTTATGTAACCCATGATATCACAGATAGGATTTATTTAATGTCAAAAACTTTGTTTACTGTACTGATTACATATCATTGATAGTAAATAGGAGTTTAGTAACAAAACAATAATCACAGTTGTACTTTAGCACTGACCAAAATTGTACCTGGTATACACAGGTAAAGTTTTGGCTTTTTGCTGCATACTGATCTTATCACTACTCCATAACTACACATACTAAATTTATCATTTTCTGCATTAGTCTACTAAATATGCTGGGTAGTAAGGTTGGGAGAGGAGATAATGATTGAACATCAAAGTAATTTTTTAAATAAAATTTGTCTGAGCAAGTCTTAGCAATTCATCTGTATGTTGTGTATTGAAAATAGAGAAAAAAGGGATTATCAGTGGTCAGTTACTAAGGCAATTATTACTGACAAAACACAGCTATTACCTGTATAATTAGAAAGTTAATGGTATTCTAATTAAATCGTCTAGTTGATCAGCAAGTTTTATAAACAGTGTATGGGTGTGTTATTTTGTAGTTAGTTTTTTTTCTTCTTTTTCTTGAAACAGGTTTTTTTGTAAAGTATTGTTGTTGGCTTTGTTCCTTTTTAAAATGTTTGTTTAATGTTTTGCTACACAAAATTCTCTTATGTCATTAATCAATGTTTTTAAGTTCCACCACCTTAAGATTAAAATAATTCATATCTATCGTCAATACAATTCATGTAGTTTAATATTTTAAATCTTAAATGCCTATTAGGTTTATTTCTGTTTAAAAGATAATCCAATGTAGCTTCAAACTCCAATAAGGAAAAGGAAGTTTTTATACATTTAGATTTTCTTAATGTTAATAAAGAAAAAGAGCTTATTCCTCTTTTAATTTCACAAATAAAATGAGATTTTAAACAAATTGTTTATCTTATATAATCATTATTATTATTTTTTATTTATTAAGATTTTGCAATTAAATATTTAAAATTTTCTTCAGTTTAAAAAGGAACAAGATAAATTCAAAATATGGCAAAATATTTATAGAAAGTAATGTATTATACACCTATTTGTATTATTTTTTGTTTGTCCTTTTTAAATGTTCAAACTGTTAGTAGCAATTATTTTGTAATTATGTAATTTTTTTATAAAAAAATATCAAAGTTAATGTTACAAGGGATCCCTCTAAAATAAAATACATCCTGTTCATTTCCATGGAAGCTAGATTAAATAAAGTAGAATAAGAAAGCCCTTCGAATTTGATTGCATTTTGTTTGCTATGTTTAGATATCAACTTTGGCAACTGAATCAGAAAAGCTGAAGATGCATCAGTAGAAAAAATAATAAAGTTGATATGAATTATAAATGTAAATATCAAGAGATTCAATTATTCTCTGTAGATTTATAGGGATTCTGATACTCTAAATGATATAAGTTTATCTATGCTATAATCATAGATAATTCTACTGACTGGGATCAGTATAGTATGTTTCAACTATATTCTTCTCTCTAAACAGGATGCAAGAAAAAATGAAGTGATCTTGGTTTTTTAGATTATTTCATAGAACAGCACCTCTCCATTGCACAAAAGGGACATTTCAGAGGTAGTCTGATGACTTTGACATTGGTCAAAGGGACTGGGCAATTTTTCTGCTCGCTTTATATATATGAATGAATACCCATGTTTTAAGTGGCCCATTTTATTCCAATGGGTTGGTATTTTAATATTGACTATATTTTCCTGAAAAGAATATTTCACAAATTAGCTCCTAAGTTGTGTAGGGGCTGTGCAGCTTTTCATTAATAATAATGCATTATCAAGAGTAATTGCTGGTTTTTGGCTTAAAAGTTTGGATTTTAAAAACTGGAATTCAGCATTTACATATACAGGGTGATTGAAAAGTATCTACTTTAAAATTTTTATAATTTATTTAAATATAATTTTTACGAGAAATATATTTATAAGTATTTCAAAATGGAGTTACTTTTCAATCTCTGTATATATGGTACTTATTCAATAGGGAATAAACTAATGACTAGTATTTTTCATTAAAAAAATTATTGTATTTACTTTTGGCAGAATCTATATTCTTCATTATTACTAGTTTCTTTATGAAATGTTTCTATTCATATAAGTTTGTTATTTGATACCACAACTGATTTTTGTTATTTTCTTAGACTTATTGGATCTTTAGAAATGATCAAATATTGAATGATAGTTTTTTCTTAATTCTTTAGCTGCTTGAGAATAACATCAAATTGTTTAGTTTAGATGTTTTAACTTTGATGTCTTATCTGACCTGAAACTGTTTATAAATTTATCTTTCTAATCAACTTGTACTGAAATAGATTTTCATGGTATTTTTTGAAATTTTATCTTTTTGAAAACTTCTAAAAAATATCTTTACAGATTATCCATAACCTTTTATTTCTGAAAGAGAAATAAAAGATTAATAAAATTTGAATGCATTTTTGTGATAAATCCTCATGTGTAAAATGTTAAGATGGATTTACAGATTTTACAACTGAATTTCTTGGCTATACAGGGGATATATGGTTTATAATTTTTCAAATCTAAATTTTAGTTAGCGTTTGGTGTATCACAGTTGGCAACAAATTTAATGGCTGGAATGAACTTCTGATGATTTAAATAAAAAAATTAAAAAAAAAGCTTGGAAATAAAAAGATTAAAAAAATTATTGGAGTTAAACAATTAAAATATTACAATAAACTATTAGCATTAATGGAAGAAGTGTTTATTAGAGAATTTCTTATCCACTAATACTTCTAAAAATAACTTTTACTAAAGTTTTTGAAGTGATAAAGTTTTTTTTAATTTTAAGGCCAGGGTGCTATCGGTCATATGGAAGTCAGACCTGACCGGTAAAATAAAATGCAGTCTTTTCCAAGCAGCGGTCGTGTTGATACTGCTATATGGATGCACTATATGCACACTAACTAAATATATGGAGAAGAAGCTTGACAGCAATTACACAAGAATGCTGCAAGCAATATTGAACAAGTCCTAGAGGCAGCACCCCATAAAACAGCAACTGTGCAGCCACCTACCACTCATCGAGAAAGTAATCCAAGTTAGAAGAACCAGACATGCCAGAGAAGTGGGGATGAACTCATAAGTGACATACTCCTGTTGACCTCTTCATATGGACAAGCAAAGGCAGGGTGACCAGCTAGAACCTATATACAACAGCTCTGTGCCGATACAGGATGTAGCCGTGATGGACAAAAGGTGGGTGGTGGGAGAGGGTCAGGGAAATCTGTGCTGGCAGTGTGACATGATGATATTGAATAAGAAACACTTTCTTTTTTTGGTGGAGGTGGGTGGTTCATTGCACAATATCCAAAAATTTTAAGTAAATTTGTATATCACCTTCACATATTATGTATATTTGTATGATTCAAGTTGCTCTCTCTCTACCAAACTGGTAAAATTTAGAAATAAATTAAATCCAAAAAAATGAATAAAAGAACACTAAAAATGAATCCTGAAAATAATTTGATTTTAGATTTGGGTTTTTCCCTGGTTGAAAATTTGATATTTTTCTCATAAAAAAAATGATCTTTGTAATGACTTAAGGTTTGTTATTTAAGATATAGTGTACATCCACCACTTTCTCTCCTCCTCTAATTAGTTTGTATTACTTGACTATTTACTCTTCATGACCTGTCATTATTCTTCATCAAATAATGATAGTAAATAAATGTGATTGTCTTGGGGGAATGTGACGGTTTAATTATTGTCATTTTAAATTAATGAAAATGATTGCAAACTTTGCTTTTTGTAATAAGAACCAATAAAGGAAAAATGGGGGGGGAGACCCTGAAGAGATTTTTCTATTGAACAAAGACTCAGACATTTTACAGTTCAAAGACATTGTGGATGATTTTGTAAACATTGTATTTACCTAATTATTACCTTCAGTCTTATGTAGTTGTCTTTTTATTCAAGGTAGTCCTATTTCAGTAAATTATCTAACCCAAATATTGTCACAGTTCTCTAATCTAAATGAATAGTATGTTTACTTATGGCTAGGTATATAAAAGTTTTGTCAAATTCATTACATATTTTATCTATCTCTGGGTGTTTCCCTAAAAACATGACAATTGAATTCAATTCATAACTTGGTTAATAAATACCAGGTCAGTTTTAAAAATATTTACCTTTTTTTTTATATAATGCAGTAATGTGTAATTGATATATTTTATTGTATTGTTAATTCCGACAAAGAAAATCCATTAAAAACGTGTCAATTGAATTTGATTCACAACTTGGTTGATAAATATCAAGTCAGAATAAGAAATAGTTACTACTTTTTTTTTTTTTTTAATGCATTAATGCTTAATTGATATATTTTATTGTATTCAGACCAAAAAAAACCCCCCAAAAACCCATGAAAAATTTGCTAAAACATTGAGATTAAATTTTAGGCGAAACAATTCCTTTGTGTAAACAAAATTCTGTTAAAACTTGTAATCAAATTAATCATTTTTGTTTGATATGATGTATTTTAAGTGATATAAATAAGTAAAGTTGGCGACTGTAGTCGAGGGCAACCCGAAGGTTCTCTTTTCAATAGCTACTACACCGAGGTGTAGGGGAGGGCGCTACTACTTCCCATGGATTGCTCCACTTTACCCTTGATACATACCTTATAATGCTGAGTGTTAAGCAAGGAGGTATCAAGTACCATTTTTGTAAGTCTTTGGTATGACACAACCTGGGATTAAACCCTGATCTTCCGGGCCATTGGCAAACACTCTACCCACTAGGCCAATGAGCCAGTTTGTAAACTTGGTTTTTAATTGTTGAAATAACTATTTAAAAGTAAATCCAGATTTTCATGTCTGAATTAAGTTAGTAAACTAATTTGCAATGCTATTTCTGTTGACAAAACTAACTTTTGTATATACAAAAACATTATTTTCTGTTTTCAGGCAGAATGGATGACTTGAAAAAGAAAATCCATGCTGTTTTACAGAGTTCAAAAGATGGGGTGCGAATTGTTGATTTTAAAAGTAAGTATTCCTTTTGATCCTTCTAATAATCATCATTAGAATTAAATGTTTTTTCCTTACTAAGTCACTTTTAAAGAATTTTGATTATTACCAATTATTTTTAGTTGCTTTCTAGTTTTACAAATTAATTTGATAGATTCTCTAGTCATCAGATGGCAAACAGTTTTTATCCTCCTTGATGTAAAGGATATAATAAATACCAGAAGTAGCAAGGAAATCAACCAGCAAAAATGGTTAGTGTTATGAAAGAACTGAAAAAAAAAAAAGTTAATAATGATAATAATAATAAAACCTTTATCAGTTTTTATCAAGTGCTGCTAATTGTTAACATTTTAAGTTTTTTTTACTATATTTTTTGTTGAGGGACATAAAGTATTTCAAGTGATGAGGAAATTTGAAAAAAAAAAAAATTGAAAATTGGATTCATTAATACATATATATATAATTTTATTCTCAAAAGCATTTATAAATTTGTTGTTCATTCTTTGAAATTTTCATTTACCTTGTATTCCTTTGTAGAGAGGTGAGGTGTCTTGAGTATTTTGTTACTAAATTGCATCTAATGATGAGGATACAGTTCTGGAGTTCTGAGGATTATAGAGTACCTCTTCATTGCTATTACTTCCAGGTTCACTTCTGACTCGTATCAGAGTGGACCCTATTAGAGTCCCATCTGAGTTAAATAGATCTGTTCAAAAGTTGTTTGTATTTGATTGGAACATTTGCAAACAAATAAATAAAAAATAATATTCATACATTGAACTTAGTCTAGTCAAGCTGAAAGCACTAGTTTCCATTTGATCACTAAAGTTAATTAGTGATGAGTAACCATTTAGAAATATCAGGTACTGTAAACAATCCAGGGCTGATATCCTAGACTAAGCAAAACTTAGTGAATAACTAGTATATATTTACCCAACTACTCTGCTATAAGCAGGATGTGATACCAGGTGAATGTTTAAGTGGAGTAAAGCTGGTTTAAATTCAGAGTTTCACTACCCATACTTTCTATACTATAGGATCTTTGTCAGGATTTTGTTGATCCCTTAGCATTGCACTGTTTATTCAATTTTATAGGTAACTTTGTTCTTAATGTTGAGGGGACTGTATTGAAATTGGCTGAGGGCAGTTTAAATGCGCTTCCTGGTTGTTCATTTTTTACTTTGGTATTCATCTGTATTTTTCCAGCTTGACCAATGGGATCTTGTGATTTTTGCTTAAATTGTTCCAGCTTTTTAGGAGAGGTTTTTAGTTTGTCTTTGACATTTTTTGGTGGACTGATAGGCGGGGACATGGTACAAAACAGGAAAAAATAGATCCAGAACAAGAACTACCCCAAGAAAGGACAGATTTGAGCCCATGGAAACAAAGGAAATGGACACTTCTATTAGCCAAGGTGGGAAAATATAGATGAACACCAAAGTGAAAAGTGGAAAACCTGGAAGCACATTCAAAATACCCTCAAGAACAAAGTCACCTATAAGAATCAATAGACAATGCAGTGCTAAACCCCTATGAAGAAATTATAGTATAGAAAGTATGGATTGTAATACAGACTGAGTAGTTGCCAGCCTTAATCTTGAAAAAGTATTAAATAACGCAATACTTGAAACTATTTTCAGATGCCAAGGCCAACTCCCTACTTCTGATAACTCCTTTAGAAGTATTTAATCTTTTGTGGAGATATTTGGTAGTGTGGAAGCTTTTCATTTTGAGGATATTTTCAGCCTGCATCTGGCTGTCCATCTCAACAAGCAAGTTTCTCTTTTGTGTTTTCTTTACGTTTTGGTGGGTAGCTCTCATCGCAATAACCTTTCCTCTTAAGAAATGGGAGAATTTAGCCTGGCAGGCATCCTCCAAAGATTCAATGACAATGAATTTGGGAAGTCTGCTGCCTCATTCTCCCAGCCTCATTCGAATAAATTTCTTTGAGTTTTTTTTGTAAGTGAGATTTATTTTTCGCTGGTTCTGTGCTCTACCACCCACCGTGTAGTCCAATTTTATTGGGAATGTGCCAAAGGGGAAAACCCATCTACTTTGAGACAGGGATACACAACCAGTATACTCAAGCTGGATGTAAGTTAAGCCTTTATCAATTTCAGGTTTTCAGTAAATGTTACTAATTACCATGCAGTGGTCAAATTCCCATTCTCTCAATGCAATTGATCTTCAGTCACCACATTCTAGCACCTAAAAGATAAGTGTTGGGCGCTTGCTGCAGGTGCAGATTGAAAAATATGGTCATGGCAAAACATATAGGTGCTAGAGTTTGACATGACCAGCTGATTGATTGGATTGGGCCTATCCGACTGCCCATCAGACCAAGAAAGGGCCAAAGTGGTGTGTTGCACAGCACTTAACCACTCAGTTGCCAGGCCAAGTACTGTTCAACCACTAGGATCCTGTCCTTAATCATCACTGGTTGCCACCCACAGCCAACAGGTAGCCTCATTGGTGGGGTTTTTACTCCTCTGCAGAGGTGCAACCAGTGTTTTCCACAGCCCCAACTGACAGGGCGGTTAACAAGAATTAAACTGTAGAGAATTCCAAAGGGAGTAACACTGGTGAAAGGTTTTGTATTTTAACCTTCTAACCAACTAAGATATTTTCTCTTCACTACAACAGGAAAGTTAGTTTTAACTAATGCTTAATTATTTCAAAGAATATATCTGTCGTCTTTTGGATCTCTTGTGCATTGTTCATATTTCTGAGCTCTTTCTTGTCCAGTTTAAAAAGGAGTCAGAGTAGCTAAGACTGGAGAATTCATTTCTTAATTTTTCTTTATATTCAATTTGCTTGATGGTATCTATTCCTAATATTCCTAAGTATTGTTTTTTATCAAAGTACTCTGATGCATTCTTGATTGGTTAGTTCTATTCCTTCAGTTGTTTATCATTCTACTCCTTGTGTGTTTATGGCACTAGTTGTTGTTGTAAGATTATTAATATAAAAATATTATCAGAATAACACTTCACCTTGGTAAAATATTAAATGGTCAAAATGTAAAGATAAATTGTATAATAGTGATTTTTCTGCAATAAAAGAAATAAAAATATTCACTCAGAATGTTTTTCCAACAGTTCATTTAATTTTTTATTTTAAAAGTTATAAACAATATGTAGTAAGCTAAACTGTATAATCTAATAACTAATTTATATTTAAATTAATCAAAAATCTAAAGAGATAATCTAGAATCTGAGGTACTTCTCAAGAGTTTCTTTTTTTATTTAGTATTTATTCTTTTTTCACTAGAATTTAAACAATCATCATTTTTTTCTGTGGATCAGGAACAGTTGGTACCATTACTTTGTTACATCAGTCCCTGCCCACTTTAGTCTTTTTTATCTTTACCTGATGATTTTTCCTCTTTCGTTAAGACTGATATCAACTATTGACTTTGAATTCAGAATATTTCTTCTAGACTGGTTACCCACTAAAGCTGAAGCGCCCAATCTGCCCAACTGTTTTACCCATAACTTGGAGGAGGGAAGAGATGGACTTATGCCTTTTCTAAGAGTAATACAAACAATACATATTTTCTTTCCAGTATTGAATAAAAATAAATAGCCCTGTTTATTTAAGTTTATCATATAGGATAAATGTTTCCTTATAGCAATGTTTCTTGGAGAATGATGGCATATTTAGAAATGCCTCTATAATTGATCTATTCAATTTTTTCTTCACTCAGACACAGTACTGAACATAGCAATATTTCACACATAAATCAACCATTATATGCATTTAAATCAACCTCAACATCATCACATCTGTTGTCCTGTAGAACTTGACATTACAATAATCAATCAACCTGTTACCTAATTTACCCAAGATTTTCCAGTTCCAGGTGAATGCTTTTTAATCCTTTTTTTTTTTTTTAATCCATCAACAAATCATCTAAACTTGTCTAAATTTTCAAGTAAAGATTTTTGCTTCTGTAAAAAGTTCTCAAATTTTTCCTATAATTTATCAGTTTCGAATTTAAAAAAAAAAAAATCATCAAGCCTATTTTCAGTAAACATTTTGTTTGTCTTTTTCATACAGTTTTATTTGAAGAAATGATTCTCTTTGGTTTTATCTGGATTGCCTAGATTAAGAATTTTCCTTGAAGTATATAAGATTTTTTAAAAATTTTCCTCAACAGTGGTTGATGATTGTGAAAAGTACTTTGAATCAATACAGCTATAAATATCATTGAACTCTAAACAGTAATAGAGTTGTCTGTTATCTTTAATAAAATATGCCTAATAGAAAAAAAGTTATATTTTAATTATTTTTCCAAAGATGAAAATAGTTAATTTAAAAATTTTTATATTATAAATGTCAATATCTTAAGTAAAATTTAAAAAAAAACAAACGATTATGTTGACACAGTATTATCCTCATTGTAAGGAAATAGAATTCTTTCTTTTGTCATTTAGTTTACATAGTAAAGACTTTAAAAATGGTACTTGATACTAACTTGCTTAACACTCAGCAATATAAGGTATGTATCAAGGGTAAAGTGGAGCAATCCAAGGAAAGGCGTAGCACCCTCCCCTACACTTTGGTGTAGTAGCTATTGAAAAGGGAGCACTCTGGTCACCAACTTAACTTTACTATATAACATGCAGCAGTGTATAAGACTAATTTGGTAAGAAATATTTAGGAAAAAAGAAATCTCACAATTTCCTTCAATTTGTAACCCTCTTTTTAATAGTCATTTTGTCCAAGATTGTAGGCTACTTGATGTTCTCCTACCAACCCTATAAATACCACTGTATCTTAACTAATATCTAACTTGCTTAATATGGTTTATATTAATACTTGAATCATCTAATATATTAATTTTTTAAAATGAGTAGAGTGTTTGTGAATGGTTTGGGAGACCGGAATTCAATCCCAGGTCGAATCATACCAAAACTCAAAAAATGGTACTTGATGCCACCTTGCTTATCACTCAGCACTATAAGATAAGGATCAAGGGTAAAGTGCAGCAATCCAGGGAATGGAGTAGTATCCTCCCCTACACCTTAGTGTAGTAGCTATTGCAAAGGGAGCCTTCAGGTCACCCTTGACTACGGTCGTCAAGTTGCTTGTTTGCTTGCTACAGTCTAAAAGTTGTGTAGCCTATAGAATACTTTGTCCCTATGGACATGTGTAGTATCTCTGATTAACAATGACATCCAGCAGTGCAATAACAGTAGCAACATTAACTGAATTCTAGTATATTCTACCTCTAATTTACTTGTTGGAACTGATCATTATAATGAAAATTGAAAACTATCACTTAATTGATATTTATGACCCAAAAACAAAGAATAAGTAATGACACCATAACTCTTTCCAAAAATATGTGATTGTTGGCAACCAACAATGATACTAATTTTTTTTTTCATTTTGTTTAATTGACAATGTACAGTTTGTTGGATATGTGATGTAAGCTTTTATTGCAGTAGCCATTGTAACTTTCTATATTCAAAGCCTTTGACTGTCAATAGTTAGTGCTCTGAGCAGCAATGATAGCTGTTTTATATCAATTTATAGTAATAATAATTTTACAGTTTGTATAGGTTTATGGCTTTAATTTTCAACTATGATGCAGCCATCATTATATATTGTTATTTTAACATTATATTGGTTTTGTTAAAAAAAATTATTTATAATTTAATTATAATCACATTTAATTCTGAAATCAGGGGTGGGTCTTGTGTGTCAAACAGGGGGTATCTCGGTATTAATTTAGTGCAAGTATTCTCAAATCCAAGAGTTAACCAAACCCAATTATTGGAATATATAATATAGGGTGAGTTTTAGAGTTTTTATTCATTTAAAAAATTGCCCAGTCGGCTGGGGCTGTAGAATACATCGACTGCTTCTCTGCAGAGGGGTAAGACCCCCCCAACGAGTGTCCTGGATATGACACTAAACAGTCTGATGGTGAGGTTCCAGCAATGCTGGAGCTTTGGGGAATGCAGAGTACTCCTTTATTGCCATCGCTCCCTGGTCCACTCTGGCCCAGAGTGGTAGCACCTGATAGGGTCCTATCTATGGGTTAAATAGAACTAAACCGTGCTTCTTTCACTATACTGATTTTTGCATTTAAACTGCGTATTTATGCTAAACTGAATTGTTTAAAATAGAACTGTTTTGACATTGAGACTGCATACTAGTGCTGAACTGAATTGCTCGAAATAGAACTGTTTTTGACGTCTAATCTGTGTACTTATGCTGAACTGAATTATCTGAAATAAAACTGTTTGACATTTAAATCTGTGTATTGCCCAGTCAGCTGGGACTGTAGAATACACTGACCTGGTTATGACATTAAACAATCTGATGGTGAGGTTCCAGCAATGCTGGAGCTTTGGGGAATGCAGAGTACCCCTTCATTGCCATTGCTCCCAGGTCCACTCTGGCCCGGAGTGGTAGGACCTGATAAGGTTCCTATATATGGGTTAAATAGAATTAACAGCATACTTATGCTAAGATGAATTGTTTGAGTAAAACTGAATAGTTTGAAATAGAAATGACTTTTACAATTAAACCGTACTTACATTTAAACTGCGTGCTTATGCTTAACTGAATTACTTCAAATAGAACTGTTTTTCGACATTAAAACTCTATTTACACTTAACCGAATTGTTACATACAACTGCTTAAATAGTTTGAAATAGAAATGTTTTTGACCAACTGTACTCATGCTAAACTGAATTGTTTGAAATAGAACAGATTATTTACATAAAAATGGATTTGGCGTTAAATAACCTACAAAGGTTGATATGCCATAAAACCCAACAAACCAAACCAATCATTTAAAAAAATGTACTAATGGTGGAGAATACAATAATTTAGAAAATTCATTTTGCAGTTTTAGTTGTATATATAAATGTATATATTATGTATATTTATGATATATATTTTGTATATAAAAGTTTTTTTTAAGTTCAGTTCATACATTTTTGAAAAATGTACTTGAGATAAATGATTGCATTTTAGCTGGTTATCATAACTTTCTTGTGGTTTTTTGTGCTATGAATAAACTCAGTGAACATTAGTTACAAGAGAATACAAACTAAAGAAATATTCATTCTTCTTACAAACTGTATTGTGCATATGGGAGAGGTACGTATTTTTCTGTTAAGAGTTGAAATCAAATAGTTCTAGATTTGATTATCAATGGAGACAGTCTGTATGTAATGGTCAACAAGCCATATTTGTAAACCAGTGTTGAATTCTCACTGGGTGCCTTATACTTTTGTCTTTGTGCCAAACTAAGCTAGTCTTAATATATATTTACTTAAAACTCTCTGCTGCAAGGGCAATTTTTAAGCAGGTTTCAACTGGTTTAGATTTTTCTTCTAGACAAGTTGCCTGATCAAGACGAAAGAAAACTGTCTGCCCTACTATTTACTTATAGCTGGGGGGGGGAATTAGTGTATTCATTCCTTTCCCAAGGACATTTGTGCAAAGTGAAATGAAGGCAGCCTTGTTTAGGATTTTGAACACTGGTTGCTGATTCCATTTCTAATGATGATAATCATTTGATAAAACATGTCTCCTTGTCTTAAATTATATATCAAGTCTGTTTGTTCAGATTACATAATATATTGAAATTGTGATAAATTAGTAACTCACAAACTTGGTTCTAAAACTCGTATTTCATGGACTTTGAATAATCAAATAGCAAGTTTATAAATGAAAATAGTTTTGGCAAGTAATTTCTCTTTTTGTCTTTATCTATTTTTAAGAGGAAAGTTTTCTAGAGGTCCTGGTCATTTGGTACTTAGTATTTCCTGGGTAATTAATAACTGTGACATTCATAAACCATATAACTCTACAATCTTTCCTTTGCAGAAGTTATCAGACATTCCCCAAATAGCTCAGGAAAACCACATGCCTGTTTACTTTTTTTTTTTTTTTTTTTTTTTTTTTTTTAATGTTTAAATGGAAATTTTATTTTTTTTAAGAGGCAAAACTTGGGTTCTGCTTGAAAATGTTGCTTTATCTTGGATAAAATGAATTATTTCCTGAGATTCTCAGAATCAAGAACATTTATACTGAATTCTAAGAACTAAATTATTTCTTGCTTAAAATTTAGAATCCTTATTCTATTTATTTAATTTTTAAAACTTGTCCTGTTATAATTCTATTACATTATTGGTTTCATTGCCTTTAAGTTTATCCAATCCACTGCCACTGGTGGGATGTGACACAATGTTAGTTTTTAAGCAGAGTAGTTTCAGATTTATTTTTTTTTCCTAGACTGGTTACTTTTCCAAGGCTAGAGATCCCAGTTTACTCTTCTATTTACTCATAGCTTGGTGAGAACAGATGGTTTCATGCCTTTCCTAAGAGTATTAGCACAGAGTGAAATACAGACAGCTTTGTCCAGGATTTGAACTCGGGTAACCAATTTTATTTTTTACAATGATAACTGTTACACAAAGCAGAGTCTCATGTTAATGTTTCAAGATGAAAACACACGTCAGTTCTAAAATCTGATCATTTAACTAATTTTGAAATTATGCTTGTAGAGAATCAATATTTGCTTTAGAAACAAGAGTCATGGATAGTGTTTGTGACATTTTAATGTTTTTTCTTCCCAGAACATTATGAATAGAAGTAATGTTTTCTGTGTATTTATGTAAATTAATATGCTCTCTCTCCCCCACCTCTCTTTCAATCCCCTTTCTCCCTCTCACTCTTTGAATATATATATAGCTTAATTTGATATAAATCCCCATGATCAAACAATAATTGTATTCTGGTACTTGTCTGAAGTAGTGATCTTAAGTGAAGTGTACTGATGTCACACAGAAATATGCTAATTGAGCAGATTTGAGTTTTGGACTGCTTGTACTTAAAATTATTTTAATGATAAAAGGTTATAAATTTAATTTCAGGGAGATGTTTATAAATCTCTAACCATATGCTCCCACTGCTTTTTTTCTTTCAAAATTTCTTTAGTTGCTAAATCTTACAGATTTGGAACAAAATAACTTCAAATAGAATTTGAACACTCATACTAAAATTCTGAAGTTGGCCATGATATATGACAATGTTTTATCATTAGATAAGGTGTCATAATAAGGCAAAGTATTTATCTGTAACATTTCTGCTATTGTTTCCATTACTTTGAACAGGGTGACTATATTTTATCAATGATGTCATACATATTAAGTCCTATAATTACTTATGCTACATTGAAAAATAATGCAATTCTATTTTCTTCTCTTAATAACATTACTTCTATATATTTTCACTAATTGATGTTCATGCCTTCTGCTGGTAATTATGATAGAGAATAGTCAACAAGTAAACCACATCTTGGTATTTAAAAACGCCAATGGCTATGAATAAACAGATATATAGGGCAAACTCGGCTCTTTAGCCTTGGTAAGGCAAGTAGTCTAGGTAAAGGAAAAACTTTAAATTCACAATCTGGGGTGTGTAGTTTGGAGAATCTTTGGCACACTGATGCACCTTTCTTCTGTTATCAGCTCATCCAAAAGTGTAGCTGGTCCTACACAAGCCTTCACCACTATAAACAAATCACTTGTGTAAGCAGTTTAGTGGTTTACATATGAACTGTTAGGTACTCATATTGTGTGCAATGGAGTGATACTACTATATATACATGTACATACACACACAGTAAACTTTTTGTATTGCACAGCTGACTCAATGTGTCAGTTTGTCTCTTGCAGAATCATTTATATATATATATATATATATATATATATATATATATATATATATATATATATTGTGTAGTGGCTATCATTGTAGAAAATGAAATTAGCTATTTGAGTTCAAACCCTGGATGAGGCTGTTCACCCTAATGCCATAGGAAAAGGCATGAATCCATTTGTTCTCTCTTCAGCTATGGGTAAATAGTAGGGTAGACTTATTTCTTCAAACCTTTCTTCGGCAACCAGGAAAACTGAAATCAAACCAGCTTTACTCTGCTTAAAAATTGACTGTCATAAACTGCCTACGACTGAAGGGTTGGATAAATACATATACTGGATAGATATATCCAACTTAGTTCAAATTAGTGATATACCAGAATTTGTATCCATGTACTGGTAGCTGCATATTCTGATAGCCTTTCATGTTGTTGTGACATGCCTCGTACCACCTGACATTCACTAGCCTGGATGTATAAAAGGTGACTTATGCGTAGCGGTTGGCAATTGTTAAATATCAATACCTGGCATTACACTCTCACGGCGAGAGACTGAACATTGTATATACTCTGGATTGTACTGTTCAACCAATAAAGGATTTAACTCTGTATTTCTCTGTGTATCTCTTCCTTCATGATGCTACAGATTGGCGATGAGTGATTCAAACTCACAGTAGATTATCTACAGGTTGGCGACATGAGGTTCAAACTTATAATGGATCACCTATAGTTTGTTAACTCAGGATTTGGAAGTTCAAAACCATAACAAACTACCTATAGAGTGGTAGCCAAGGCTGTAAAAGAAAAAATATATAGTGTAGGATTTTAAAAGTTGCATGTTGGAATTCTTTAAACAACAAGAAAAACAACAGCTGTAGAGATTTAAAAAATATTGCAACTAAGCATTGAATGCCAGGAGAAAAGATTTGTGAAGCTATTGGAACGTGTTATAAAAAAGAAAACAACTCAGGCAATTTTAATACATTCTCCTAAGATTTGGGTAATTCAGTTGGTGAATTTATTTACAAACCGGAAGAAGTGACATTTGAGGCATACTTCCGAAGGTACGAGGAAATTTTTAAAATAGTGTCAAAAATGGTCTGACAAGAAAAAAATTAGACTTCTACTAGGAAAATTTGGGGTGGCAGAAGGTGAAAAATATACAAATTTTATTCTGCCAAGGCACCCTGGTGAAGTGATGTTCTGAGAAACTATTCAAATATTGACAAAAATATTTGGGGAACAAAGTTTGCTTTTTCAATACTCATTGGCAATGTCTAAATCTTATGAAAAAGGATTGTGAAGAATACACAACTTTTGCTAGTATGGTGAACAGATATTGTGAAAAATTTCGTCCAACTGAAATAACTCCTGACATGTTGAAGTGTTTGATTTTCATTCGGGGTTTAATCTCATCGTTTGAAAAAGAAATGCACAAGACCAAAAAATAACATTACAAAATTTAGCTGAGGAATGCCAGTGTATTCTAAAACTAAGAGCTGACACAGCAAAGATTGAAGAGTGGGATATCTCAAATATTCATGCAATAAAGAAAAAATTACAAGGTAAGAAAAACAAATCTTATTTTAAAATTAGTCCATGTTACGGGTGTGGAGGTTCCATTTATTTAAGGATTGTCTATTTAAACACAAAAATTGCTATGCTTGGGGATTCAAAGGACACAAATTCTTGCACTGTGGACATAAAGTAAAAACTAAAACAAAAAAAATAGTAATTTGGTACAGTACACTACTGAACATACAACAATCAAGAAAGTACAAAAATAAATATATCCATATCTGTCTCAACAATAAAAAAAATGATATTTCAGATAGACACTGAAACTTGGGAAAAAAATAAAGTGCCCAACACTGCTTAACTTGAAAAAATAGCAAGAAGTGTTACTGGAGAAAAGTTGAAATTTATGGGTAAAACTTCCATGAATGTTTTCTTCAATGGAAAAGAAAGAAAATTAAAAGCATTTGTGAAATTTGCAAAATTTATTTGGAACAAATTGGATGGAAGAATTCAGGCTATTTGATGTCCCAATACATGCTTTCTGCAATAAAATTGATGGTTTCATAATAAGTTATGATAAAAGAACTAAAAGAAAAATTCCCAGAAATATTTTCTGAAGGACTTGGATTTTGTTCTAAAGTTAAGGCAAAGTTTGAATTAAAAGAAAATGTAATGCCAGTTTTCTGACCTAAGAGGCAAGTACCCTATGTGTCAGTAGAAACTATTGACAAAGAACTGGAGCGACTAGAAAAACTGGGTGTAATAGAAAAAACTGCTTATAGCCAGTGGGCTGCTCCAACTGTATATGTCAAGAAAAAAAGAAATTAGAATCTGCGCTGATTATTTGACCAGACTTAATGGTTGTCTAAAAGAGGTAAATTACCCCCTCCCAACAGCGGAATAAATTTTTGCAAATCTAAACAGTAGTCAAATATTTTCTAAGTTAGATTTGTCAGAGGCATATATGCAAATTCCAGTGGAAGGAAAGTGTGCAGAATTATTAACCATTAACACTCATAGAGGCCTGTACAAAGTTCATTGGTTCCAATATGGAACAAAAGTAGTGCCTCCAATTTTCCAGCGTGTGATGGATACAATGTTAGCGGATCTGGACTTCGCAACAGCTTATTTAGATGACATTCTAATAAAAAGCAAAAATCGAGAAGATCATGCGAAACATGTATTGGAAGTATTCAAAAAAATAAAAGTATTTGGTTTTAAATGAAGCTTAGAAAAATGTGAATTCTTTCTATCTCAAATCAAATATCTAGGACAGTCAATGAGAAAGGCAGGACACCTGATCCTAACTTGGCAGACACTATAAAATACATGCCCACATAGACTAACGTAGCATCATTACAATAATTCTTAGGACTAGCAAATTATTACATATCAAATATGCATATATTGAGAGCTCCTTTGAATCATCTACTTAAAAAAGATATATAGTGGAATGGTTTGACCACTGCCAAAAAGCATTTGTGAAATTAATGTCAAATTTAACTTTGACGCATTACAACCCAAATAAACAAATGTATGTTGCAAGTGATGCCAGTAATTTTTGCTTGGCAGCAGTTTTACTACACAAAGAAGATAGCAAACTAAAACCGATTCACCAAGCTTTGAGGTTTCTGCTTTCGGCAGAAATGAACTATTCACAGATAGAAAAAGAAGGGTTAGCTATCATATTTGCAATTAAAAAATTCCATAAATATATGTTCGTAGGGAATTTGTATTACAAACTAATCATCGTCGTTTATTAACAATATTCAGTTCCAAAAAAAACGGATACCTATGCACACTGTGAATCACTTACAAAGATAGGCAACGATATTGCTGAATTATTCATTCAAAATGGAATGCTTATCATCAAAACAGATTGCGCATGCGGATGGCTTATCCAGATTAATACCACAAACTAGAGAACCCCTGGAAATGGTGATTGTTTATCTAAGGTCCAAAATGGACATAAAATACTTCTTATACAACACAGTGAAGGAATTGTTAGACAATTAGAAACAATTGTTTGTGACAATGCCACGCAATTTTTTTCAAAAGAATTTGAAAAATTTTGTAAAATGCTCTCTCTGTAAATCACCTAAAATCTGCGGCATATCATCCAAGATCAAATGGATTGGTTAAAAGATTTATCGACGTATTCAAAAGAGCAATCAAAAAGGCAAACAGAATTGAAGCGGAAAATGAAGAATTACAAAAATTCTTAGTGATTTATCAAATAACACATAATGTAAATGCTAGCAGAGGTAAGGCTCCAGCAAATCTGATATTTGTTAGAAAAATCTGCTCAGTGTTCGATAAATTGATTCTGTCTAAAAATGAAATCAAGGAAAGTAAGCATACCTTGAATTAATTCTATAGGCCAGGTGAAAAAATTTATTTTCTAAATCATCCTTTAGGAAAGGCAACCTGGATAGAGAGCATTATTGAAAAGAGAATTGGTAAAATGATGTTTGTAATAAAACATCCAAAATGGAAGGTTGTAAGACATACTAACCAAATTTAAAAAAAAAAAAAAAGGTATACCCCAGACACAAATCATCGAGGTGAAGAACCTATGTCCATGATTTATGACATGTTTGAGGTACCCAGGCCCATACCAATTCAACAAAACTGTACGAGCAAATGAAAACGTACCCCGACTGGAACTAAGGACATAGATCCTAAAAGACAAAGGTATGATGTCCATCGGACATAAAGACTTTCAGGAGGTGGAGATGTTGTGATGTAGCTCGTAACACTTGACATCTGTTAGCCTGGGTGTATAAAAAGCGACTTACGAGTTGCGGTCGGCAGTTGTTGAATATTGACACCTGGCATAACACTCCCACATCAAGAGACTGTGAATATTTTATATACTCCGGATTGTACTGTTCAACCAGTAAAAGACTTAAGTCTGCATTTTTCTGTGTATTTCATCCTTTACGATACTACACGTGTTTAATCAGACCACTAGATGACTTGCACACTTTGCTGCATATTGGATAGGCATTCATTTCAGGTCCAAAGGTAGAATGTATGCAGCTTGATTATCTGCTTGTTGACTCAGGTGAGATTAATAAAATAAAAAATAATGAAACTAGTTTTTTTTATAGAAACATGTGATTAGTTGTACAAATGGTCTGGTTGCATTCTCGATCAATGGGTAACACCTTGTAATTCTGCTTTCGAATTATATAGGTTATAGGATCCGCACTGTAATATAAAGACACATGTTCACTTTTGCAAGACTTAAACCTTCATACAATGACAATGAACAAGACAATTCAAAGATGACAGTAGTAACAATAATAATTGTTTTTGAGTGGCTGATGAAATTTTGCTAAAATGTGTCACATTGATAGTATGAAAATCTCACTGACATTTTTCACTATAACTTTCAAAAATACCACCCTGTTAGCAGGGTCTAGAATATGCTGACTGTATCTACTGCAGAGTGATAAAATCCTCTCCCTACAAAAAAGATGTGTTTTGGGTATGACATCTAATGGTGAGGCTTCAGTTCTGGAGAGTGTGGAATGCTCCCCCATTGCTATTACTCCGTGGTCCATTCTGATCCAAAGTTGTTGTACTTGTTTGGGTCCTATCTATGGGTCAAACAGATCTATTTGCAAATTATTTGAATTAAATTGGAATATGTGATACCATATAATTGAATTATTTGTATTTAGAATAGTTATTTGAAACTGATTTTTTTACCAATTATTTTTATTTGAAACCATATAACACTGTAAACAAAAATGATCTTTATCAAATAGAAATAATCACTTTAAAGCATATAAGTGTGTATTATTATTTGTATTCTCGGTAGCTATGAGTCAGTACTCGTATGCATGAAAAAGCAATGAGTTGCGAGTTGAGGTGAGATTATATGGACATTGGGGTATTCCATTATCCTCAAGTGGCTAAGCCCATTCTCAGGACAGTGATTGGTTGTTAGCCCAAAATGGGTATATTACTGTATTTATATACCAGCTTGCTTCAGTCATGTTACGGGCTCAGTATTGAGTTACCGCCCATTTTATTTTTTGTCTGCTAGCTGGATGCTTGCTGGAGCCTCTCAACAGGTAAGTGTTGTTATCCTTATTGTTTATTCCACACGTAAGAGCTGTGACTTCTACAAATACTTGATACCATATAACTATATGCAAAAATACTTAAGAAAAATCCACACAAAAGTGTGAATATGAAAGTGATTCTCTAATCTAAAATAACCCTAAATTGGTTTACATGCTGTCAAAAAAAAAAAATCAATCATGTAAAAAATGCTCTCGCTTAGAAAGAATAAAAAAAAAAACATGTATATAATAGATTATGAATCTTTTGGGTTCTTGGAAGAGCTGTCCATACTGATATCAATGCTTTAATTTAGGAAAGAGAGTAGGATTTTAATTAGCATTTTATTGTTATCTATATTTTATTGAGAAATTGGAGGATTAAGCTATAATATTCAGTGCAAATGCAAACCCTACAAAATTATTATGTAAATTACATTAGGAATTACTTTATCCTGTAAGAGCATTTTAAATGTATTTGTCTAATAAAAATCTTGCTATGATGTGCTGTTTCTGTTGAGTTATTATGTATAAAGAAATGCTGCCCAACGTTACTCTAGTTTTATAGCAAGAAATGTGTTGTATAATATATTGCTTCTAAATTAATTTATTTGTTTACTTTTTATTTCAAAGTAGATTTTATTAAAATCTATATCAAACTATTTGGAGGTTTGTCTGTTTGTGTGTGGATATATATATATATATATATATATATATATACACGAGGATTATTAAATAAGTTTGCAGACTTTTTTTGTATGGGCACTTTTATTGATAGTAAACACATGAAACTCTAGGCCCCATGGAAGTCCTCTTGTGTAAGCGTGTCAATGACCTTCGTCACAGCCTCTCAATTGTCTCATAACGACAGCCTGTGAGCTTAGGGAATAACCAAAAGTCACAGGGAGCAAGGTCTGCCCATCTTGGTCAAATAGTCTGTGACAAGGATGGAGTTGTCAACTGGTGCATTGTCTTGGTAGAAATGTCACTGACCCGATTTGAAGAGTGCTGGCCTCTTCCGACGGAATCTCTTCCTGAACTCACTTGAAAACTTAACATAGTAACCCTAACCCTTTGGCCAATTAACTCTGATGTATTGACTCCTTACTCCTCCCTCACCTCTCATCATCCGTCACAGACTCCCTACCTTCCTTGAATCTCTTATGCCACTCAAAAACTGATGCTCGATTCATGCAAGATGCTCCAAAAGCAGTCTGAAGCATTCCATACGTTTCTGTGGCATTTTTCCCAAGTTTAAAACAGAACTTTATTGCATATTGTTCTTCTAAAGTGTCCTCGTGTCCAGATTGCATTTTTGAAATTAACCAACTGTGACAATCAGGTTTTAGTAGGGTGTATTCCAATTGCTGCTGTAGCTGTTGATTTGAAGCTGAAATCATAAAAATTGGTCAGTCATCTCATAAGATGTATAGCAATAACATAGTGAATTTTCAAGAGTCTATGACAATTTTAAATGCCTGTACAAAAAAAGTCTGGAAATTTATTGAAGGCATCATGTATATACTCATACTCACTTTTCCAATGGTTTCCTTGTTTAAACTGGTAAATGCTGCGGTTATCTTGGCTTTCAATTCATATTTGGTGTTACAGAGTTTTATTGGTCTCTCATTCAATTGCACTACACATTAAATAATCAAGGGAATTGCAATCTAAGGAGTTAAGCAGCCAGATGTTAGGGGTAATGTGGCCACAGAAATTTTCTCACAGCCAATACTAGGTTCTTCTGCTTGTGTCACAGTTTTGTTGCCAGATGTGGTGTTTTCCAGCAGCCAACCTCTCAATTCAGGGCAGTATTACCTCTTCCAGGCACTTGATATAGGTCTGAGGTCATGTGGGAAGATAGAGGCATAATATCACTATCGCTAGTGACTACCCCAAACACCATGATGTAGATTGGGTTTTAGGTTTTCATCAGTATTATTGGCCAAAGACAATTTTTATTTAGTTTCATGGACATAAAATTCCATGAAAAATTTTTTACTTGTTTTCAAGAGTATGAATGTAGTAGAATCTAAATCTCAATTTATCGTTGAGTGAAAGTTGTACATTATTCTATAAAGTGTATTTTAGATGCATTATCTAGTCGATTATTTTGACTTCAAAAATTAAGGGAGTTAATAACTTAGTAGATACTGCGCTCAAAGTGATTGTAGTTATCTCCCTTAAATTCACAAAGTAAATATGCAAAATTCTTGTGCGACTTTTGAATCAACAAATATCAATGAAAAAGTTGTTTCTTTTACTGAAATAACATTTTTAAAAGAATTGCGACCTTTGTCTATCAACAAGGTAATATTGCTCGGATGTTTAAACATTTTTCAACCTTTCAAAACATTAGCGAAGCAAACGACCAAAGATTTAGAATGCACAAAAATTGCTATGATCGAGTCTTAGACAACCCAAGGTAAAACTTTTTCTAATAAATAAATATACAGTCTATCTACCTGTTTTTGTCTCTCACTCACTCATGTGTTGTCAGTATATTTCTATAACTGTATGTAGAGTTACCATGTGTGAGTACCCGTGTCTCTGCATGGATGTATGTTTGTGTACTTTTTTATCAACTGCCTTCATTAATTTATTAGTCTAAGCATATTTAATAAACTCTTATTGCAATGAGTTTTGCATTTGTTTAAAAATAATGTCATATAGAAATAATAGCTATCTAAATTTTTCTTGGCAAGTATGATCATCTGTTTACTCTGGAAATTTAGGAATTTTACACCTACAATATTTTTCAAACTGTTGTAGCATTGATTTGATCATATATTACAAGGTTGTCATTACTATCTATGCTGATGTGTTACAGGTTGAAGAGGTTTGAGAAATGCAGCATTGCAGAAAGGCATTTAATATTCACTGTGCCTTCAACCAGTGATGAGGAGCCAGAACCCAGCAAGAAAAGGCTGAGGAGCAATGGTAATCCCTCTAATTCCAAGCTGGACATGTTTTAATATTTTCATTGCAGAAACATATACCAGCAAGAAGCAATATTGGCTCTTTGCCTATGGTCAATGGTAACCCAACTCAGCTAAGCACTGTGAATGCAATATTTTTGAAAAGTCTCGCTATTGCTAATGAACTTGAAACTGAATGCATTTTACTGACATTTGATCTTGCATTTTATGCCAAGGCCCAGCAAGTATGTTGGAATGATGCCACATATATGCAAAGAACAGTTGTCAGGCTTGGTGAATTCTATATCTGTATGTCATTTCTCAGTGTCATTGGAAAGCGCTTTGTAGATTCAGAGCTGGCTGAAATAATACTTGAAGCTGGAACTGTGGTACAAAGGTCACTACTTGGGGTCATGAAAGGCAGACACTACAATCGGAGTGTCAGAGTTGAAGAAATTAAGACTAAAGCTTTGAGACGGAAACTCCTATCTACTTTCATGTACCCAGAGTGAAGAAGAAAAAATAAATCCACTGCCTTGTCTAAAAGTTTATATTATGCTTTTCCCAAAACAATTCCAACACCTTTGCACATTAAGTGATTTTAAAGAGTTTGAAAACAAACTGTTATTATTCATTCAGGAGAGATGCAGTCAATTTGCAACTTATGCATTTTGGATGAGTTACCTGTATATGGCAGATTTGTTTTTTAAATTTTGTTTGTGCTACACAGATAGGAGATAGTGCACTTCACTTTCAATCTGCTGCTGAAATGGTAGCCTAGTATTTTGCATATGATCATTTGAACTATGCTGTGTATATCTATGAGATGCTTGCTGTTCCAGATACACACTCTTCAGTAGCAGAGCATTTTGCAGCTGTAGTTCAGCAACAAAATCAGTACTCCTTTAGTCAGACATCAGTGATCCAGACAAACAGACCATGAATAGAGATAGCAAGACCAGAGATGGGCCGATTAGATTCTTTAATAATGCTTATGCTGTTCATCGTTGGATTTTATCATTCAACTATTGTGCAGAAATCTTCTAAAGTTGCACTGAAATGGCTAGAAAAGCAGAGGGCTATCAGAAGAAAAAAGACCTTAGTAAGTCCCGATATGAAGAGGAGGAAGTAGACATTTAAAATGTCATATATACAATTGAGTCACTACGAAATCGATTTACATATGAAAAAGAACTTAGAAACATAGCCTCTGGCAAGGTTGCACCATCTGAAATTAAAGATAATATTTTGACAGCACGTGAAAAAGGCTGCAATGTTTCCAGACAGATTGTTTAACAATGAATGATTTGAAACAAGTTGAATTTAGTGCTCCATTAAAAATTACGAAGAAGAAAACTTTATCTTCAGAAAAAGCATCCACACCAAAAGAGCATGAAGGAAACAGATTCCTGAAAGTGGATAAAGATCTTCTCACAAGAACCGAAAAAGTTGACCTTTGAAGAATTTTGACACATTGACTTTCACAGTTCCCATTCAGCATGAGCAACTGTAATGGTTCTCTGCAGTGTACCAACAAAGCTGGTTTGATTACCTTCAACCAAAGTTTCCAAACATGAAAATTATTAAAATACCCAAAAACTCAGCCCTGATCTTAGATGGCATAGCAATAATTCAGCCACAAGCAGATCATGTTCCAGCAACAATTGGTGATCTGAGTATTTATATTTTTAGATCTATAATCAAGCTGGCTTCCTTTTACATGTCATCAAGAGTTTGACTTTGTATGTGATAAGTACCATTCTTTGAGCATTAAAGATTCTAAAAGTATACAGTGTTCGATTTCCTTTGGCTACTTGCTGCGTGCACTTCATGAGAATCAGAAAACACCGTTCCAATTTCAGATATTCCTTATGTCTGGCCAAAAAAAATCAAGCTTGCTTCCTTTTACATGTCATCATCAAGAGTTTGACTTTGTATGTGATAAGTACCATTCTTTGAGCATTAAAGATTCTAAAAGAATACTGTGTTCGATTTCCTTTGGCTACTTGCTGCGTGCTCTTCATGAGAATCAGAAAAAAACACGTATCCAGTTTTGGAAATTCCTCATGTCTTGCAAAAATGAAGAATCTCTTGTTCTATTTATGGTGATGCATTGGAAGAAATTGGCACCAGCAGAATTCCATGGAAAAATTTTTTGTTTGCTTCATTGAGCCAAGTATGTTTCATGTTGTCTCCTCAAAATGACATAAATGAAGTGATCAAGGGAAACTTTGCAAGAATTTACTACTGATCATGAGGAAACAGATACCCTTTTCTTACTTCATGCAAAGCATGCATCAACTGCTTTCCATTCAATTATCATATGGACTCTAGATACTGATATTTTTCTTCTTTACCTTGCTCAACAGCATGAATTAAGTGCTGACTTGTATTAGTAGATTGACTTGTTTGATAAGTTGCAAAGAAATGCTATTTCAAGTGCTCTACTCTCTTTATATGCATTTGCTGGCTATGATAGTGTCAGTTGTTTTAAGGGAAACGGGAAATAAAAAAAAAACCTTTTGAGTTGATGAAAGAAACAGGAATTTGTGCACACTTTCAGACTTTTAGGCTGCAACTGGAATCTAACCAAAGATTTGTTCTAGGAACTTGAAAAATTTGTGGTTTATATTTGGACAGAGAAATGTTTCTTCTGTCAATGCTACTCGTTTTAACGTTTTATAAACAAGTAGCAAATTTGATAATACATTACCACCTTGCCAAAATAGTTTATGGTTACACACAAGGACAAATTACCTGGCTGCTATTTGGCGACAGTGTCTTAACGTGAATATCAATGCTCCCTTTCCCACAAATCATGGCTGGAAATATGAAGATCAGAGATTAATTGTTCAGTGGAGCAGTCTTCCAACAACTCCATCTACATTGGGCAACTTTGTAAAGTGCGAGAACACCTGTGATTTCAGGTATTGTTCATGTGTTCATCAAATCCTGCCTTGTACTAGCGTTTGCCAATGTGTAGCCTATTCTAATATGCTTAAAGAAAGTAAGGATAATGAAATACTGCAAAATAATGATATGGAAGATTCTGACTCTTCAGAGGATGAATAATATTTGTAAAGATGAACTTGCGGGATCAAAGGACTGTAAATCACATTTTATCTTCGAAATGTTGTTTTCCAAGATAACAGTTGTTTCAACATAATAATACCTGAAAGAAAATTAAAATTATTTGTATCATTCTTATATATATATATATATATATATATATATATATATAGTCAAAGTTAGTCTAAACATCCATATTTTTATATCAGTCAATGTGTGTGACAGAATTATATCAAAGTAAATGGCAGCACAAAAAAGGGAAAGAAATTTAATCACAAGTATTTGAAAACAGTTCTTCCTTGTATAATTTTTGGAAGACACAAGGTTTGGAAACATATGTAAATACTTTTCAACTTCTATATCGAATAAATATAAATTGCAGTGTTTTTATGAGGGTTTTTGCAATTTGAGAAACTGATACTGGTATGAAAAGTAACGTTCTCTTTATTATAGGCTCATTTTATCTGCTGAAAATCCCCAATTAAGAAAATTAAGATGATACAAGAACATAGGCATATTAGCTTCTTGTTAATACATTTAAATGTGTTAAACCGCTCGTTTAAACTTAATTTACATTAAGTAAACCATCAAAATTGACTTTTTCTGTGAATTTCACACCTTGTATTATCTCCCTTTTTCTAAACCAGTGCGCACACTTACCACAGAGATATTTTCAGATTTAAAATTAGCACGAAAAATACTTCTACAAACAGTTGAAATTTTCTCATGAATATAATGTCAGCGGAACTCGAAAACGAAGCCCATGGCCTATTAGAACATTTCCTGGGAACAGAACAAACCAATGGTTGTTCTATGAGTTCATCATCTAATCCTGGAAGAAATTTTTCTTATCTGAGAAAAAGCAAAGCATGTTCAGCTGGAGGGGTTGCTCGAGTTTATTCAAAAGCTTTACAGCATGATTTTTCCTTGTGTCTTTTATGACCTGTGATAAAAACTGTCCTTTTCTCATCTTATGTAAGAAGTAGCAAATGTCTTCATGCACTATCTGCCTAATAAGAAATTCAGACACTCCCATGTCTCTGAACCTGATTGATTTGCTGGGATCATTGTCAATCATTGCCTGGATCTCAGTAAGAAATTTGGTAGCACTTTTCTTATCAGAATGATCAGAGTGAAGCTTCTAAGCTGCTCTATTTTTTAATCACTATTGGACTCATTCAACTCATTTTGAATCCTCTTCTCTGTGAAATCTTTGTATTAGTGCTTCCAGTGGGAATTTTAAGCAGTACAACATTCCATTTCCAAATTTCTGGAGGAATGAATTGTATCAGAGTGCCACATTCTTCAGAGACAGTGTCCAACTCACTCAAGTTTGCTGCACAGTTGACAAAACCTTAAACAGAACACATATATGAAATTGATAATCTAGAATTGTTACAATTTATATTTTGCATCCCATCTATCTATCTATCTATCCTGTTTAAAGGTGCTAGAAGGGTGAGGGTCAATTGCACTGAGATAGCAATACTTAAACCAATAAACTATGCAAACAAATGATTGATATTAAATAGAATTATTAGTTTTGAATAATAATTATAATAATAATAGTAATGAATGGTATATGCAAAACTCAGCACCTGTCCTAGAAAATAACACACATAAACTCCTATGGGACTTTGACATACACACGGATCACCTAATCTTCGCCAGAAGACCAGACCTAATAATAATCAACAACAAAAAAGAACTTGCAAAATTGTCGACTTTGCTGTCCTGGCTGACCACAGGATAAAACTGAAAGAATGTGAAAAGAAGAATAAGTACCTCGACCTTGCTAGGGAATTGAAAAAACTATGGAACATGCAGGTGACAATTATACCAATTGTAATTGGTGTGTTTGGAACATTAACTAAAGGATTACTAAAGGGCCTGGAGGACTTGGAAGTTGGCAGACAAGTGGAGACTATCCAAACTACTACATTATTGAGAACGGCCAGAATACTGAGAAGAGTCCTGGAGACTTGAGGAGACTTGCTGTCACTCAAACTCCAGTGAAAAACCATCAGCTAACGCTGATGTGAGAAACTCTTATGAGTAAATAATAATATTTGAAACCATTTAAGTGTGTACAAACAAATGATCTCTGGCTCATCAAAAAATAATGTTACCTACAAACTATTCATTTACTAATAATACATATACTTAATGTGTAAACAGGATTTGGTCTTAAATAATCCACAAGGGTTGATATGCCATAACCAAACCATTCAACAAGCCTCTATTTTGATATAGATTTTACTAATATTCACTCTTAAGTGAAAAAAAAGCTAATAAAATAAATGATATTTAGAATAAATATATTATAGAATACATCTTTACTATAATGTTATATGTAATGTTATTTCTTTTATGTATTAAAATGTTTTTCATTTTACTATTTAGGGCAGATTCTATTTGAGAAACAATGTTGCTTTTCAAAATCTTATTTATTTAGATTCTTTGAGAATTTACCATTATATATTTTCCCATGTAGAAATATTTATTTTTTCTTAGAAAATTAAAAAACATCAAATGAAATAAGGGTGAACGGGCTTTTAAAAAAAAGAAGTTTTTCTAAAATGAAGATGTTTATAAAATGTTTATGACTTAATCAATTCGAAAAACAATATTGATAAATGATGCAAATAAGAAAAAGCAATTATTATCAAGCAACATTAATATTGTTAGGAAAATTATGCAATTATTGAGAAAAATATGAGAAATAATTGTGATTATTAAAAAACGAAACAATTTTTAAATTATTGGCAGTTTTAAAAAAGAACAAATTCAAGAAGATTCATCTAGCTCATCTTCCTTGTTTAAAAAATTTTTTTTTACATATATTCAAAAAGAAAATATCATTTTGTCTTTTATTTTTTTAAATTAATATTTATGTATAAAAACGAAAAAACGCTGACCGTTCTTTTTCACCAGGTATGTCATCTTTTTAACAAAGCAACATTAATGTACTTATTTTGGTTTTCATTTAATTTTGAGAGATTGAAAAATAAGGGAGATAATTGAAATGGTGTGTGTAGATTTTAAAATTTTCCAGGTTGGAATACCCAAGGGTACCTGGGGAGTCAAGGGTACCCCTTCATTACCATTACTTTCAGGTCAACTCTGGCCCAGAGTGGTTGTACATGTTAGGGACCCATCTATAGGTCTAATAGACCTGTTTAAAAATTATTTGTATTTGATAGGATTGTGTGCAAAAAAAAAAAAGAAACTTTTAAGAAACAAAAAAATTTGAATATAAACATACAATGAATGTGATTCCCTAACCTCTAGGCATGAAATAACCCTAGATGAGTTGACATGCTGTTCAAACCAATCAAAACGTATCCATACTTGGTTGTCAAATCAACTCAAAACAAATTTTACTTTAATTGCTGGGTAAATCTAGAGGTATCTTTTTATAGAAAAGTTTGTACTAGAATGTCCTCCTTTCTCAAAAATTTTGTTATAGCCACAAAGATTTTAATATATATAAATATAGATACGCATACTCACACTAACATAATGAACATTTTTGTAAAACATAGAGATATTCCAGTCTCAAGTGGTTCAGTTTTTCCTTTGTTCTAAATTATGTGATTGATTTTTACTCCTTTGTTGGAAAAAAAAATTTTTTTTTTTCTTTTGTTAAATCTATACTGAGAGTTTCAGCATTTCTTACAAGGTTAGGCATGTTAAATATGCAATGTTATAGATATTTATTGTAGGCTGTTTCTTAAGTTGACAAAGTGTTTATTGTCTACTACTGGCGAATATACCTGACACATTAAATAGTGCGTTGTTACTGAGACCCACTGGCCGACGCCTCCATACTGTGCTAATTCCTGTTGAGTTTCTAGACTACATAACTGGTATGTCATTGATTGTCTTCATTCCTGATTGGTTTCTCCTTCCATCTTCCTAAAAAAACAAGACCTTTTGTCAGTCAAAATTTGCTACTCTCATGTCTTTCTCTGGTCACAAAACACGAAGTTTGCCGTCAACATCTGTTGTTTTCAATGGCAAGACTCTACAGCTGCAAATTACAACGTCCAATGAACTTTGCTCTCCAGGCAAGTTTCTTTGCTTTTTAATTTGCTGACTTTTTTTTTTCCTTTTTAACTTAATACTCTCTTCAAGAAACTTTTACTTTGTTTTTATATTAGGACTAAGTGTGTGTAGGGTAATCTTTTTATATCTGGCAAAATAGTTTTTTTAATATCAAATATGAAGACCCTTAATAGAAAGTAAGAAAAGAAAGAAGCCTTTTTATTCTGTTTAAATGAACTGTCTAAGATCTTATTACTTTTTTATGCACACTTTTTGTTTATTAGCTGTTTTTTTTTTAATTCTTTATTAATTCCTCATTTATTTGTTTAAAAAAAAAAAAGATTTTTGTTATTGATTCCTTCCTGCTAAGAAAATATTTTTACTGCATGGTTGGCTGCACAAATCTTACTATACAAACAATCTATTTTTCCGGTCAATATAATATGGGAATTGTACCACTGGATGCTATGTGTTTATATTAATTACAGTAGTGTCTCTGGCAAATTTATTTTATTGCCATAGAAATATTAACATTAAATTTGAATGGATAGACATTGTGGACACAAGACCTCTTCCAGTTTTCTTTATAATTGTTAATTTTCTTTTAAATCAAAGATACCAGGATTTTATTTCTAGTCGAACATTATACAATCAAAATTAGTGTCATCCATAAATAAGTATATTCTAATATTTTTCTTTAATTTAAAATTTTTTTCTAAACCAAAGATAGCTGGAATTTATTATCTCTAATGGAACATTACACAATCAAAACATATCATTAAGTATTATTTATTTTCAAATTCTGCAATATGGAAACTCCATCATCAATTAAATTAATAGGTTCATTGGGTTATTGATAATGAAATGTATCATTTTAGGTGCAAACCTAAATCAATGTCTAAACTTCAGCCAAGTAATATTTACTGTTATGATTACTGTCATTATTCTATTTACTTCTAAAGTTTATAATATTCACCAGCCTATGTTTAGAATGATTTTAGTGATGGATAACTCAAACCAAAATCTCTTTTTGTTCATTTTGTGTTTCCACAATATCCAATAATGCATTGCTGTCTTAGATCAATAAGTTGTGAAGATTTTTCAAACATGCCACATTTATGTATAAACAGATGAAATAGACGAGAAGTAATTAAGTAGGTGGCGTTTTATCTTTTGCTTAATCTAAAACCAATCCATTAATGTATTTGTTAAATCTATAGCAAGATAAGGTTCAAATTTGTACCATCTCAAAAGTACTTAATCTATGAGGTGTTAGTTTTTTTTGTTTTGTTTTTTTAGTAAATTGAGTGTACACTTATTAGATTTAAATTAAAATAATAATATTTACACCTGTAGCGTCTAAATGTCACTTATAGAATCTATTTTCTTCACCAAAAAGACTTGTTTAATCTTGTCATTTGGTGATTTTTTTATATTGTACTGCTACTATAATATATATATATATATATATATAATAAATCATTTAAAACAATAAAAGTTAAATTTATTTTAACTAAGAATGCTTTTAGAATGCCCTGAGAAAAATATTTACTAATTCAATGATTTGCTTTTTCTTTTCATTATGGATACATGTAACAACATGTAAATATATTTTGAACTTTATCTTTGGAATAGATATTTGTCATCCAGTTAAATCACAAGTTGTTGTAGGAGTTATTTATGGAACTCTTGTCTTCAGCCTTGTGTATATGAAATACAGGTCTATTTGTAGCCAGTTTGTCTACTTCAAAAATTGTTAATAACTAGCATACATTAAAATTTCAAATAATATAGTTAGATTTTATTATTAGAAGCAAGAATAAACAAAGATGATAATCTAAATTTTAGTGTGAAGGTGCTGTTGTAATCTTCTAAAATTCTAATGAATCAACAATGTAGTGTGCAAGTTGAAAGATTTTTGAAAAAAAAATGAGATGTGAAAATGTCATTTTGTACATTTTGAAGATCTGATAACAGAAGTAAAACTGAAGTCAATGTTAGTGAATTGTTTGATTTCTAAAAGACTATCTGGAGTGAAGGAAAAGGGTTTACTTGATGGTAATTAGATTAAAATAAATTGATTGGAAACAAATGCTGATCTGAGTTACTTTAGTCTTTCAGGGAGATTTATCAATGTCTATATTTTTCCAAGGAAAATCATAATTGCAATCCATAGCAAAATTTCCCATTTGGTTTCTTTTTGTTTAGAATATGATTGTAATATTGAAATAAAATTACTGTAGAAATGGATCTCTGTATGCCTTTATCACCCTGTCAACAGGGCTTAAAATTCACTGTATCCAGCCGCTGAGAAGTAAGATCCCCTCCCTCCCCGAAAAAAAAGTGGGTATCCATGATATGATACTAATCTGGAGTTTGTGAAGTACCCCTTCATTGCCATTACTCCTGAGTCTGTTTTGACTCCAAGTGATATTACCTATTAGGTTCCATTTATGGATCAAATAGATTTTTGAAAGTTATTTGTATCTAATGGGAATGCAATTCCCTAACTTCTACACATAAATCAACCCTAGACAGGTTTACATGCCATTTAAATTAATTGTCTCTGTGCCTTTTCCACTGTTATAAAACAAGTTCTCCCTACTTTTCAGTATTTGAATAGGGATATTCAGAGATGGTCTTTATTTTGATGGTAGTTCAATAAAAATCTTCCCAGTTATTGAGCTTCTCCTGCAATATTCTAGAAAGTAATCTGTATAAAAATGATTGAGTTTTTCATTCATATAAGTTCCTATTAGACTAGGGTAAGTTAATGTTAGAATGGAAAGAATCTAAACCAAAGTATTTTTTTGTTTGTTTATTGGTTGATAGAGTTACTGATATTTTTTTAAAGACCATGTATCCTGTCTAGTATGAGAAGCTTCAATTCATATTCTACATGAGAACAAAAACTGAGGAAAAGTGTTACTTGTTTGAGAGTCAAACTTTTAAATGTAATTTCTACATTTTAATTACACTGATCAGATCAACTCTTTCACTTTTTCTACATCCCATTGCTTTTGGAAGATGGGAGATTCTGTGGTGTAATGGTTAAAGTCCTCGACTACAGCCTCAGAGTAAGATTAAGCACAAGTTTTGCTGTTACATTCACTTTTGGACTAATACTCTTATGAAAGGTATGAACCCCTTTGTTCTCCCAGCTATGGGTTAAATAGTATTACTACATTTCTTTTTCTAGGATGGCTTTGTCATTAAATAACCCATGAAGTTTGATATGCCATTAAACAAAGAAACCAACCAATCAAACAACTCCTTTCCATGAATAAAAAATCACTTTGTCATATATATATATATATATATATATATATATATATATAGTATTATTTGGTCCAGTTAAACCGGAGTTGGGAGTAATTCCATCAGGAAAAGAAAACTATTCAAGAGTGAACATTTAAATTTTCCTGGTGAAGAGTTCAATGTAACAGACATTACAGAGCAATAATTTCATTAAGAAAAAACACAAACCAGTCACATTAGGATTATAGATTTATTTCCATCCTATTATGTTTTTTAAAAAATTAAGACTTCTTCAGATCTTATTGATAAAATAAAGTTGGTTTAGATTTATTTTATCCATAAGTCCTATTAATTTTTTTTCGTGTTTTTTTTTTATTTTTCAAAAACACATAACAGGATGGAAATAAATTTATAATCCTAATGTGACTGGTTTGTGTTTTTTCTTAATGCATTGGCATGATGGTTAGTGTTTGCCTAGAGTGCGATTCAATCCTAGGTTAAGTCATATGAAAGACACAAGAAATGGTACTTGATGACTCCTTGCTTAACACTCAGCATTATATTGATTGTTATTATATTTGGATGTTTTCCATAACCTGTTTAGTTGTTAAGGTGCCATGCTGAGTAATTCCTTTCATGGCATCCCTCAAAACAATGAAAGGTTATTTGGTGGTACCAATCTCTTCAAGTAATGTGATAGGCTAATGGTAAATTCTCATGTTGTTATACTTAAAAGCAATAGATAAGTATATTTTGTTATTCTTACATTCAGCAGCTGAGAGGACATTTGCTTTTAAGAATCTAAACTGCTTGCTTTTATCTCATTAAGGTATGTTTTTTGAATATTAGTCAGTTTAGAAAAGCTTCCTATCTGTATTCTTTATGCTTATTGAAACAGTCCTCCTCAAAAACACTGTTTACATATATCTGCTTTGATTATATCTCTAAATGTTTCATATAAAAGATTCTTGACAACTAGATAAACCAGAGTTGTTTAAGAAAATGCTAAGAAGTTATACCTGTATGTTAAAACAGTTATTCATGAACATTGTCAAAATAGGCATCTTTCTCCAACACTGTTCCATTCACAAAGTACAGCATTTATATGCCTATTTTTAAAGAAACTGGTCATAAACTAGATGACTTGTGAACTTGTATTCCTGTTGTAACATCAGTCCATGATGATATTGATGCTTCTATTTAGGAAGGAGTGAAGAATTCTAATAACCATTTCATAATCATCTTTGTTATATTGAGAAGTTGGATCAGTAAATAATTTTCTGTACAAATAGTGACCCTAGGAAATCAATCAATTACAAATTGCTTTATTCTTTTTGAGCATTTTATAAATATATCACTATTATGAAAACATCTTTATGATGTGTAGGTGACCAATTGATTTTGATGGCATGTCAACCTGCCTTAGGTTTATTTTATGCCCAGAGGTTAGGGAATCATGTCATTTGTATGTTCATATTTACATTTTTTTGTGTAGTTTTGTGCACATTGATCTATCAAATATGAATAATGTTTAAACAGATTGATTTGACCGGTAGATGGCACTTTAACAGGTACTACCACTGTGGGTCCGGGTAGACTTGGGAGTAATGGCAATAAAATGGTACTCTACAATCTCTAGATCTGGAGCCTCATCATAAGATGCTGTCTAATTTCATACTCAAGGCACTTTTATTTGGTGGGGGGCAGGGTCTTACATCTCTGCTGGGGATGCAATCAATGTGTTCTAAGCTCTGTTGTTTTGCTATATGACGACGATATAAAAACACTAAGAATTTTAGTAATATATAGATGGCTTAATAAACACAGTACAAACTGATACCCCCAATGATTTTTATTAATATAAATGTGGAGTTGTATGCATTTGACTGTTTTTAGTATCAACATCATTATAGATATTTGCTCACTTCTTTTTAGCTATGCATTAACCATATGTTTTGAACAGGTATCAAAAAATGCCATGGGGCTATTTTTTCTCTTTCCAATAAAAACTATATTGGACAAAAATTTGCTAAGAACTGATTAGCTTAATAATTAACCTCTACAATTAATGCAATCCATCTGACTTGTATGTTTTGGATGCCTCATTTTAATTGTTAGTTATCTAAAAAAATGGCTGTGATTCTACAAGGAGTACTCTGTCTCTTTCTCCCTCTTCTTCAGGTCAAGTGACTGGAATTATTTTTAGAGAAGTAGCTAAAGAAGAGTAATAGATATAAATGGATTAACAGCTTTTTAAGAAATGGAAAATTGTAGATGTAGAAGTCCGATGAAGGTATGGTATTATTGAATCCACAAAATTTAGTGAGCAAGTTTTTAGACATTAATAACAGTCATAAGCAAACTCATGTGAAATCTAGTAGCTTATTTAAAAAAATTTGTGAACTCTAAAATTCCGGAGGGTGGGGGTGGGGTAATGTGATCATTGGAATTATAGTAAGTTAGAACTTAGTATTTTTAGAGCTATATGTTTTTTGTGGCTTGCTTAAATGTTCTCTTTGTTGAAAGAGTACCAGGTCACATCTGTGGCAGGAGCACAGATATTAATCAACCCCTGGGTCTGGTATAGGCCCATTATACTACCCATGAAAAATGCCAAATACAAATCAATGTGGGACCCAGACAACTGGTCTCTGTGTCATGATTGGCAGCTTCTAAGTAAATATAGAAAGCAGAACAGTGGTCAATGAAGTAGTTTTTATGTAGTGAGTTTATTCCTCCTGGTGTTCTCATTATTGCTTCCCTGTACCAAACTGATGTAAATTTGGGCACCTGCTTAGTGATTACTTAGTTTAGTCTGTCACAGGGCCACAGTACTGGAGCTACCCTGTGAAGAGTACATTTGCTATATTTGCAAATTATCATATTATAAGAAATAACTGTGGTTGCCATAGAATAGGGATTTAGAGATGAGACTTTATTTTTACTGAGTCCTTCAATCTTGTGGCCTTTTACCAGACTAAGCTAAGCCTGCTAAATAATTAGCAAAAGTTTTTAAAAAATGTTGAATTAGGCCAAATTTAACATAAGTCATAAACCTGGAAAGCTCTATGTGGATAAAATTCTGTACAGTTTCTGAAACGAACATTTTCAACTGCATTACAGGTTCATTTAATTATTAATCCTTGGGTATAGTCTAAACTTTATATTACATAACTGGGTAAAAGAGAGTTTAAGAAGTGTGATGTATAAAGACTAAAAGTTTGTACAACCATGAAAAGTTGCATTCAATAAAGCTTTCCCTTATTCAGTTTTTGGATTTGTACATTTTTTGATAATTTAAGAATTTTTATTTACCTATCTGAAGGGTTTTATGGAAATCATTAATTTAATCTGATGATACTATGACAGGGACCTGCAGAAGGCCACAGAGTATAGTGTCGGGTTATATTTGTGAGATGTGTCACAAGTATAAAATAAAGTTTGGAGGCAGTACGTGTTCCTCGCAAGTAATTTCCCGAACAAAACAAAAACAAAATCTGAATAACTATAAAATAAAGGTTTATTATTCAGTGGGAATATGTACCAAAGAACTCACAATGTTGTTGATTTCGCCTTTGGTGTAAGTGGAAATGGCAATGTCTTTGCTAGACAGCGTGGCGTCTCTCGTGTTTTGGTGGGTGAGGGAGCAGTCCAGTAGCGTAACATAGGTTTCTTGTTAGCGGCGAGATCTCTGTTGAATTTGTCAATCGCTTTCTTTTTATAACTCTTAAGAGGATCAAAATGGGTATGAATGTTTTTTGGGGGGGAAAGTACTTGATTGGTTAAAAAATCTATGGGTGCGAATTTTGTATATTGTAGTTTGGATCCTTTTTTTTCTAGAATGTTCTAATGTTTGTTGATTGGCTTAAAAATCTATGGGCGCGAATTTTGTGTATGTTGTTTGGATCCTTTTTTTCTAGAATGTTCTAATGTTTGTTAATTGGTTTAAAAATGTGAGTGCGATGTTTGTGTATGTATATGAAATTTACGCTACAATAGCATTGTTACTATCAAAATGATGACATTAGTCTGAATAAATCAATGTGTGATGATTAGATTTCATCTTAAAAGTTTGGGTAGTTTAAGGAGTTTATTAAAAGAAAATTAAACTAATAAATTGTTTATCAGATTGAATACATTGTTATTTCACATTCATATAATTTTGATCTTCCTCTCCATTGGATAGGGCTGTAGAATACACTGACTGCACCTCTGCAGAGGACATAAACCATTTAACGATGTGCAAACAAATGATAAATATTAAATAGAACTATTATCCAAGTGCTAAGTTATACAAATGCCCTATAAGCCCTTGATTTTTTACATGATTTAGTTTAGTAGTCATAATGAAAGAAAAATTATGTTTGCTATAGAAATATGGATTATGTTGATGTGATCTTTTTGTGAACTTAGGTTTCTCTTTAAGAATATCAAATGTTTACTATAAAATAATTACATCAATGTATTTTTTGTATTATTCTGATTCCTTTCTCCTTTGATTTTACAAATAAATTTTCCTCTCTAATTTGGTGATGGCATTTTTTTAATCCCTTTTAATGTATGTTCAGTATGAAATTATCTTTATCTCAAGTTTTTATGATCTGCATTCTATTGAGTAAATTGATATATATATATATATACATTCATTTTGGTTAAATATTTTTGATATTTTCTAAATATTACCAAATCATTCTACTTCAAAACTTGAGTGAAATAAGTTATTTCAGTTAAAGTATCTTTATATTGGATTTACCTTAAACCTAGTAACATTTTTGGCATCATTTGTTGGCAAAGTTAAGTGGCACTAATTGGCAAAATTTTAGAAGAATGAAATGGTGAACAGGATGTGTTTAGAAATCTCTTTAATTTCTTTATAATTTGGTTTGATTTGTGGTGGTTAACCCATTAGAAATAGTAAAAGTATGTTGATCTAGTATTGCTTGTTAAAGAAAGTTGATTCTATTATAAGACATTCTTTAAGAAAAGTGTAAGGAAACTTGGTGATTTTAGCAACCATCTGCATCTATATTTGCTTGGCAGACAAATTATCTATGTTAGACAGTTTTTTTCTGTCTTTTCTCTATTGAATAAAATTGAGGGTAGTCTACTATTCTTTATTAGAGCAACAGGAAATGTTATTGCTCTCTTATATATAACTCCATGATATTGATCATAACTTTCATTGGGTTTATATATTCATCATCTTAATGTCACGTCACCAGCACAGATCTCCCTGACCCTCTCCCATCACTCGTCTCTATCGTCCATTGCTCCTGGTAGGTCTTCAAGGCTACATCCTGTATTGGCACAAAGCTGCTGTAGATAGGTTCTAGCTGGTCATCCTGCCTTTGCTCGCCCATGTGAAGGGGTCCACAGGAGTATGTTGCTTGTGAATTCATCCCCACTTCTCCAGCAGTGTCCCTCATGTCTGGTTCATCTAATTGGATAGTTTTCATGATGGGTGGTAGGTGGCCGTACAGCTGCTGCTTTGTGGGGTGCTGCCTCCGGGAGTTGTTCAGTATTGCTCATAGCGTTCTTGTGTAATTGTTGTCAAGCTCTTTCTCCATATATTTAGTTAGCGTCCATGTAGTGCATCCATATAGCAGTATCGACATGACCACTGATTGGAAAAAACTGCATTTTATTTTATCGGTCTGGTCTGACCTCCAATTGACTGATAGTCTATCGATAGCTGTCCATGCCTTTCCTAGGTAGGTGAACTTGTCCACTAGTTTCAGAGAACTACCATATAGTGTGGAGATATTGCCTCTTTGATTAAAGCACATGTATTCTGTCTTGTGGGGCATTGACATGGTGGCCTCTGCTAGCAGCTGCTTGTTCCAGACTATGTAGCAGTGTTTCAGCTTGGGCGGATGTATTTGCCAGAAGTGCTATGTCATCAGTGTAGTCCACGTCTGTAATTGTTTGTGCTGGGTATCTTCTTCTTTCTTTTGCCAGCTTGAAACCGTTATCTTTTATTTTATCAATAGATGTTCTAAGGACATAGTCTACGCAGATGATAAACAGGTATGGGGTTAATGTGTCTCCTTGCAGCATACCTACTACAATGTTGAAGTAGTCTGTGTCTCCATCTGGTGAGCGGACTTTTACTATTTTATATAGCATCATTATGGCTGCGATGGTTTCTTTGGGTAGACTGTAGGCAAGTAGGATTTGCTCCATCTTCTCTCTGTCTCTGAAGACAAAGGCTTTGGAGAAGTCAAAAAATAATATTGTTGCCTCTAGGGTTTTTGTACATACACCTAGAATTTGATGGATAGTCAAAATTTGTGATGTTGTGTATCAATTTCTCAATGTTCTCAATTTTGGGTTCTATGGGCTTGTGTAGTAGAGCTTTGTAGATCTTGGCTGCTATGGATGTAAGGGTTATAACTCTGTAGTTCTTGGCTATTCCAAGGTCACCCTTCTTGTAATTCCATGTAATAGTTTATATATTAAAGTTTGTTTGTTCATATTTTTTCTTTGTTAAAGTTTTTTTTAAATGTATTATATGAAAAAAGTGACAGATACTTAAACCATTTTATTCTATGACTATTCTCATTATTGTCTAATTAAGAAAGATACTACCAATTATTTAGTTTCACAAATAAAAAGATTACTGTGATTATTAGTGACTTAATTTTTCAAAGATTTTTCTTTTTATTTTATTCAAAAAAAAAAGAAAGTTGTCATTATTTTCTCCAAGTATAATTAAGATTTTTAAGATTTTTTTTTTTAATTTTGTAAAGTTGATTTTTTTTCCATTAATGCAACTGGATGTGCTAATAGTGATTATGTTGAAAAGAAAATATGACTATAGATATTTCATATTAATGAATACAAGAGTTTCTATAAAAAGAACTCGGACTTAGAGAAGACAGGTGATGTAGGTGGTGATGTTTAACACTTAACATGGTTGGCATTAAGGGTCAGAAGGAAGTCTGCCAATGTTATATTCAGAAAATTGTGGGTAGCAAAAAAGACAAGTTGCTTTTCATCCACTTACTTCAGAAGGTCTAAAATATTATGGGAATCTCATCTTAAGATTTTCATGAAGCTTAGTTTACTGTGAAAGGCTAAATGAAGAAAATATTTCTTACTTATACCTTTATAATCATAGTTTGTTAGTGGTGCAGATGCAGACTACATAGTACTTCTAGCAAATACACCTACCCAAGCCAAATCCCTGCTGCACAGTCTGGAGCTGGCAGCAGGTGGCATTGGCCTCCATGTGAATGCATACTAAACAAGAGTACATGTGTTTTAATCAAAAAGCAGATATCTTCAGTTTAAATGGTGGTTCTCTGAAACTACTAGATAAGTTCATGTACCTTAGAAGCAGTGTCTCATCTACTGAAAATAATATTAATATGCAATTAGCAAAGGTATGGACTGCTGTTAATTGGTTATTGATCATATGAAAATCCGACCTATCCAATAAAAAAAAAACACAGTTTCTTCCAAGCAGTGTTTGAGTCAATTCTACTATATTGATGCACCACTTGGACGCTGACTCAGTGGATAGAGAAAAAGGTTGATGGGAACTGCACAAGAATGCTATGAGCCATATTGAACAACTCCAGGAAGCCATATCTCGCAAAACAGCCGCTATACAGACACTTACCTCCCATCTCTAAAACCTTCCAAATAAGATGATCAAGACATGACGTGGGACACCGCTGGAGAAATAAGGATGAATTTATAAGTGACATTCTCCTATGGATCCCTTCATACAGACATGCAAGTGTTGGCCGATTAACAAGAACTAATGTACAACAGCTCTGTATGGATACAGGATGTAGTCTTGAAGACCTGTTGGAAGTGATAGAAGAGAGAGATAAATGGTGAGAGAGTGTCAGGGAAATTCATGCTAGCAGTGTGACATGATGATCATTAGTAACAGAATCTGTAGATATTCAACATGGCATTTAGAAGTAGGTCCCCATTTTATTCCTAATTTTAACCATACAGAAAAAATATTTTAAGTTTTAAATAGTGGCTTAGTTATTTGTAGGTTTATGTGTACTTAATGGAAAAAAAACATGAAAATTATAAAATCAGTATTGATTTCTTGCTTTAAAACAATTTTTTGCTTGATTCAATTATTTTAGCCTTTAGGATTTGTAGTTCTCTGGCTGTGGAAAGGCACAATATAATCTAGTAACTAGATACAGTTTACAGCTATCACATTTGAGCCTTTTGGAATGTTTAGCTTTATTTAATTTCAGTATCTGAAGGTCTTTAATTCCCTGGTAGCCCAGTCAGCTGAGGCTATATCTCTGTGGGAAGGGGGTTAGACCTCCTTCAAATAGTGCCCTGGATACATGAAACAATCTGATGGTGAGGCTCTAGCCTTGGAGCATGTGAAATACCTATTCATTGACATTGCTTCCAGTTCCACTCTGACTTGGAATGGTAGCATCTGATAGGGTCTATCTATGAGTTAAATAGAACTGTTTGACCATTTAAACAGAATAATCAGTTGTCTAGCATCTAGTAGTATTTGGTGATTAGATTAAAAATTACTGTTAAAAGGTTGTGAGAGGCTCATATAATTTTTATTAGAAAATTTTCAAGTGCAGCAAATAGATAAAAATAGATTGTTTTTAATTTTCTAAAGAATATCTAAGATATTTATTAATTATGAATTTATTCTCTTAACGATTAGATTTGGGTTGCATAAAAAATTGGTTCAATTATCAAGTTTGTAAGTTAAAAATTCAACTGTTTTGAAGCTTTATTTTAATAGCTTGAAAATAGTTGAATTTTTAACTTACAAACTCTTAATAATTTAAC
The DNA here is from genome assembly GCA_963585895.1 of Sepioteuthis lessoniana. NCBI lineage: Eukaryota > Metazoa > Mollusca > Cephalopoda > Myopsida > Loliginidae > Sepioteuthis > Sepioteuthis lessoniana. The sequence continues at coordinate 103,657,977 of OY757914.1, forward strand.
TTTTAATTTAGATGCTGTAAAATAAATTTGAATAGGGAGTAAATATTGTAATGAAACATGTTGCCATTTTTATATTTATGCAGTGTATAGTTTTGGAGAAATCATTCTAACAATGTAATAATATCTAATATGGAAGAAGAAAAAGGAAATATCAACAAGGATATTATAAGAGAAGTATTGGGGATGGGGATAATAGAAACAGACAAATAAATGGTGGCCATACTAAAACATGAAGATGTTAAATTTCTTCACAACTATAAAGTTTGGAAGGAAAATCAAAAATGAAGAAGACAATGTATGGATTAATCCAGACTTGACTAGAACAAAAGGAAAAGCTGCATTTGAAAAAATCTTAACAACTGAAAATCTAAATAACAATGGAAAAGCTATCAACATGAATGGAAGTTTTAAAATTCTGTACACAAATGCTAACTCATTGAGAAACAATAATGGAACTAAAATTGATTGGTAACAAATATAAAATAATTTGTATTTCAGAAACACATTTTGTCTGTAGAAAATGTAAAAGAAACAAAAATAGCAATACCAATTTTTAAATTGATATGTTAAGATAGGAAAAATAATACAAATTTTTTAGCAGTGACTACTATATATGTACATTACACTTTAAAAATACCTAAATTGAATTGGCTTGAAAAAACTTAACTTTTGGTTTTAAGAATAAGAAGACAACTATAAACTGCTAAAAAATTGAATGAAGTACCTTTAAGTCAGATAAATCTGAAAATATAATGGTCAGTGATTTCAATTTACCCAATGTAGATTAGGTTAATGGTTTAGTTGTGTCTCCTGTAAATTCAATTAGTCATCATTTTAAAATATGAAAGGAATATTTGAATTTGTTTACAATAAAAGGATTGTATTGATCAGCATCATCATGTCACACTGATAGCATAGAGTTCTCTGTCTCATCTAGCAGGTCTTCTAGACTGCATCCTGTGTCCACACAGAGGTGATGTAAGTTTTTGCTGGTTGGCTTACACTGATGTGTCCTTATATAGAAGTCCTCAAGGGAATGTTGCTTATGAATTTGTCCTTTCCTTCTCCTCCCCCAGTGCTCCACATGTCTTGTTCATCTCACTTGGTGGATGATTTATGAGGTGGGAGACAAGTGGCTGTACAGTTGCTGTTTTATGGGGTGTTGCTTCCAGGTTTTGGATTAACTAAAAATAAGAGCTTAAAGACATAAAACTATTATTATCCAAATTGGATGTTAATTAAAGTATTGGACTTTATAAAATACATTCTAAAATAAAAGTTTTATTAATGCACTAGATAAATTGTTGGAGAAATGATTAGAATTTGAAATGATTCTTATATATTTGGAAAACAGCAATTGTAATGCCACAACATAAACAAAGTTTTGATGTATTCAAAAAGTGATTACTGACCAGTTTCTCAAACATGTACTTTGTGTAAGGGTTTTGAAAAATTGGTTAGAAATCACATATTAAATTTTATAGGAACAATATAAATTGTAATCAACATTGTTTTGTCTGTGGTAAATCAACCTTACCTAATATTTTCAAAAGTATTGATATTATAAATGAATATTTGATAGAGAAGGATTATGTGGATATTAAATATTTGGATTTTATCTAGGCATTTGATATGTTCTCATTGAAAATGAAAAACTTTAATATTTCTAAAAAAAATTGTAAATATTGTCAGATAGTTTTTGGCAGAACTATGAAAGTAAATATTAACAATTATTCTGAAACCCATAATATACTCTCCAATATTCTTCAAGAATCAGTATTGGAACTTTTGTTTTTAATATTCATGAATGATTTACCTAATGATATAAAATCAGAAATGGAACTATTTGCTGATCATGTTAAACAACTTGTTATTCTATTATCAAAAGAAATAACACAGATGAATAAGTTTTCATATTAGGAAGATATTTAAAAATTAAAATTTAACATACAAAAATGTAAAGTACTAAATAATATATTGGATCCAAAAACATTAAATTTGAATATGAGTTAAGCAACAGGGAAATAAAAAAAACAAAAAAAGTAAAGTTATGTGATCTAGGAGTTGGCTTTGATGATACATTTAAAACTGACAATCATATTTTGTCTATTGTATTTAAAGCAAATGAAATGATTTCCTTGGAGGTAAATGTTTTAAAGATATAAAACCCTAATAAGACCTCATATAGAATATTATACTCAGGTTTGGGCTCCAGTATCAAAACATGGAAATTAGAGTGTTATATTAAGATTACAGGGAATACAAAGAGTGACAAAACTAATAAAAAGAGTAAAAGATTAGTTATTGGGAGAGATTAGAGAAATTAGGATTAACTACTTTACTAGAAAGGATGAGAGGTGATCTAATTGAAACTTTCAAAAAAATTAATGGAATTTCTAATTATGGTAGATATTTTTTCAATATTTCTCCTTGTACTAAAATTCAATGTCAAGGTAGATTTCAAAACCTAAGTCTACTAACCAATTTGATTTTTTTTTTTTTCCTGCTAATAGCACAATGTATTTTTGGAACGAATTATCTAATCAGATCAAAAACAGCAATAGTGTAAAAAAAAAATGAAGATTTAATAAATTGATTTCAGAAATAATGGTAAGAAAAAGAATTTTAAAGGGCATTTTTCTGAAGTATTGGTTGAATTACATGATTAGACATGTATAAGGATATTGTACTAATAGTGTATACGTTCAGTGCAAAGATTTTTTTTCTTCAAATTTTGATGTGAGAAGAGAGTAAAAAGTGAAGATGGCCAAGGAGGCATAACAAACAGATAAATTGTACATTCATATTTACATTTTTTGTGTAGTTGTTTTAACTTTTTTTTTTTTTAGTTGTTTCATAAGGGTTTTTTTTTTTGTTTGTGTACACCCCTATAGAATACAAACCATTTTTGAGCAAATCTATTTGACCCATAGATGAAACCCTAACAGGTAATACAACTGTCAAAGTGGACCTAGGAGTAATGGCAATGAAGGGGTATTTCACACTCTCTATATCTCAAGCATCATCAGATGCAGTTTAGTGCCATGCCCAGGACATGTCTTTTTGCCTGAGGTGTGTTACCCTCTCTGCAGAGGATACAGTTGGTGTATTCTATGCCACAATTGAGAAGGCAATGAAAAGTCCTTGCTCTGACAAAGAAGAGAATAGTCTATAAAACAAACATGTCATTCCACATATTTCTTCAAAACTTAAACACATTTGATTTATTTCTCAAGTTTATTTAATCTTTCCCTAAATAACTTCAATTTAAAAAAGAAAAAAAAGTAATGTCTTATTTGTGATTGGGCTGAGAACTTTTCAGCCGTTCTCAGATAATAGATCTACTCTCTGACTCGGCAGCACCAACCTTGATTAAAATTGCATAAGGTTAATTTTTAAATATGGATACACATATGCTTCCTTACATACAGACATATCCATAAATATAAGATACATTTTTTTAATCAATTCATCTGTAACATTTCAGTATTTGAAGGTACTTACTTAATATAATGGTTATCTTCATAGAAACTGGAATTAGTGATCCAAGTTCAAATCTTGGACAAGGCTGTTCCTGTTTCACTTTCTATTTTATGTCCTTCAGAAAAGCTTGAATCCTTATAATTTTCTTCCAGCTATGGGCAAATAGTGCAAACTGGTATTTTTTTTTAGCCTTGGTTAGGCAACTAATCTAAGGGAAGGAAAATTCTGAATTCAAATCAGTTTTACTCTGCTTAAAAATTGACATTGTGTTGCATCCTGCTCATAGCTGAAGGGTTGGGTAAATACATACAATGCAGTATCTGTATCCAGGTTATTATTGATTTGAAGCTTGATACACTAAATTCAGTGTATAATTCAGTAAATAGTTATTTTAATATTAAACAGAAATAATCATCCTGTGCATTTTGACCTCTCCATATTATATGCATTGTGACACCTGGCCCACATGCAGTGAATACTGTTACAAGCCTTGTTAGATGACTGAAAATAATGGCTGCTCAAATTGTCTTGACTAGATGGTTTGGTTTGGTTTTTGGTTTTATGGCATATCAACCTTTGTAGGTTATTTAACGCCAAATCCATTTTTATGTAAATAATCTGTTCTATTGAAAACAGTTCAGTTTAGCATAAGTACACAATTTAATTGTCAAAAACATTTCCATTTCAAACTATTCAAGCAGTTATATGTAATAATTCAGTTAAGTGTAAATACAGTTTTAATGTCGAAAAACAGTTCTATTTCAAATAATTCAGTTAAGCATAAGCACGCAGTCTAAATGTAAGTACGGTTTAATTGTCAAAAACGTTTCTATTTCAAGCTATTCAGTTTACTCAATTCATTTTAGCATAAGTATGCAGTTCTATTTAACCCATAGATAGGGCCCTATCAGGTGCTACCACTCCGGGCCAGAGTGGACCTGGGAGTGATGGCAATGAAGGGATACTCCACATTCCCCAAAGCTCCAGCACTGCTGGAACCTCACCATCAGATTGTTTAGTGTCATATCCAGGACACTCGTTGGGGGGGGGGGTCTTACCCCTCTGCAGAGGTGCAATCAGTGTATTCTACAGCCCCAGCTGACTGGGAAAGTCTTGACTAGAATGAGTGTGTGCATGATTAATAATTAAAAAAAGATATCCTATCATCTTATGTTTAAAAAATCAAGTGAAAGTTTTGTAAAAATTCTCATTATCAGAGTATTATCTACACTTCTATTTTTTACACTGATTACTCTTTTAACAAATCATTTTATAAAGGTTGCTTAACTGTCTCCTTTAAGTAATTACACACAGCATATGCCTGATGTATATAAGTTATGACCCAATCTTTGGAAAACATCATAAGCTACTTGAATACCACTTGAAATGAAAACTTCTCTGTTGTTCTTACTTTTAATTAAATATACTGCCTTGCACATTATTAAAAATGCTGCAATAATTACGTAATTGTAAAAAATTGTCTCGAGGCACTTCCTGATAGTGTTGTTCATTTATGATGTCAATCTCAATGATTAATTCATGTATAATAGGTGTTAATATATAAGGAAACCCTAAAGCTGAATCTTGTGAAATTCCATTTTCTTAAGTCTCTGATTATCAAATATACATTAAAGTAACAATTGTAAGCACTTTTCATATCTATTAAACAGGATTAACTTTCATATTTCAAACAATTATTTTTCTAAAAATGAGTATATTATTAAGTTTCATTTAAGAGTGTATGTATACATATATAAAGTTAGGATAGTGTATACACAGTGAAGGGTGTTTGGTAACTGTCAGGTTCTCATATGTGCAATTGTCAGACTTAGACAATCACATAGGTGAGAAACTGTCAGTTACAAAGTGCCATTGACTCTGTGTCAATGGCACTTACAATACCTTACATTGACACTAGTTTTTGAAGGTCATGGAATGAAGGTGACATTTTTTCCAGGAAAGTGTCATTAAAAGTATCTTTTGTTTTCAAGGAAATAGAAAAGTTGGCACTATAATGAAAGGTTTTATACATTCTACTACTGAATTAGGTCAAATTTTCAATTAGATCTAATTTTGCATTAATCTTTATTATTTGAAATATTTATTTGTATCTATATAACTTTATATTTATTTCAATGGATTTCGAGATTTTAAGTCCTCAAAGACAGGTAAAATGTACTTTAGATATAAAGTAAGAATCTTAAACTTGGAGATGACAAATTAATTTTTCTTTTGATCCAATTATTACACATACATATGAACAATGTGACTTTTTTGTTCATCTCTCTGTAACTTTAGCTAGGCTTATAGTACAGTATCTGTGCACCCTGGCTAGAGTCGGTGTTTGTTTCTAGTATGTCTGCTTAGGATGAATATATTATTTTTTTAAAATTACAGATAAAACAATCAGCTTTTCAGCTATATATTTGTCTTTTTTTTTTCTCTTACTTTTTATTTATTTTTTGAGAAGAATTAAATTTTATACTCTTGAAAACAACTATTTTCCATGGATACTAATCATACAATTTGGTCCTGGACACTGGACAGAAGTGCCAATCCATATGTAAATAATCCATGTTTTTAAAAAAACCTATGCTAGTGTGTATTATGTATATATTCCCTGTGGCCTAATGGCTAAAGTGCTGGACTGTGAGCCTCTTAGTGAGTGAATTCAAACTGCAATTGCACTGTTACATTCACTTTTGAACTAATAACTTTGGGAAAGGTAAAATTCCTCTTATCTCTCACAGCTCTGGGTTAAATATTACTACTGCTGTTCTTTTACAAGGACAACTTTAGCATTAAATAACCCTCAAAGGTTGATATAGTACTAAACCTAAGAATGAAAAAGAAATATACATATATAATGCTACCAGGAATTAAAATCACACCATCCTTAAGCATAATGATGATTTTGAATTGGTTATAATGTGTGTAGGGTTTGAGTATGATTGATAACACTCCTTATTTTAGAAGTTGTGAATATAATCTATATGATCATTTACTGTAATCCCATTATATTTGTAACTTTGAGTTAATTGAAATATATTTAGTGTTGCTATTTTTTGTTGATTATACATGAACACGCTCTAGAAAAACTATCAAGTATCTGATTGTAACAGCAGTTCCTAGTGATATTTAGTGTTGCTATTTTTTGTTGATTGTACATGAACACACTCTAGAAAAACTATTGAGTATCTGATTGTGACAGCAGTTCCTAGCGATATTGTTTCTTCTATTCAGGAAGGAATGAAGTGGTGTGATTGTTATCATTGTTGAAAAATTATTAGTCAGCTGGAAATTGCATTTTAGAGCATCTGAAGTATTGCTAGAATAGAAATATTATTATGATGTGCTATTTTTGCTGGATTATGGTGACATATATAAACAAGAGGGGTTCAATCTCAGGTAGAGTCATACCGAAGATTAAAAAAATGGAACTTGATTCCACCTTGCTTAATAGTCAGCATTATAAGGTAAGGATCTAGGGTAAAGTGGAGCAATCCAGGGAATGGAGTAGCGCCCTCCCCTACACCTTGGTGTGGTAGCTATTGAAAAGGGAGCCTTTAGGTTACCCTTGACTAAGGTTGCCAACTTTATTTATTAGATATATGAGAGAAAAAAAGCATTTGTAATTGATTATTATTTACATAATTTTGAACAGCTGATATATTTCAAATATTTTCTTTGATCCTTTCCATGTTTACTACTTGGTTATGGCAAAAGTTCTCTGTTGAAAAGAATGTCAAAGACTTAATATGCCACTGCTAACAAAATATACTCTATCTTAAATTTTATAAGCAATAATTTTTTTTTGCTTAATGAGAATCACCTTTAACTTAACATTTCCCTTGTAACTTGGTGTCAGAAGGATGTCCTGTTGTTAATCACATCATTGCTGTATTTCAGGTAAAAATTTGTATGTGTGTATAACATACACACCTCAATTTAGGCTATGAAATTCTGATCTTTCCCCAAACAAGCTTGTGAAATAAAATAAGCTTACATTAGGGGAAGCAAAATTATAAACCATCATACACTCTAGTGGCATGAAACAGAAGTTACATATTAATTGATTTGGATCATAGATATGGTTTACATTCGGTCATACCATCCTGTATATGGTAATGCATACAGCCAGATAAAGTTAATATTTAGTTCTTGTGTCTAATAAAGACTTCTTTTAGGATTTAAAATTATGTGGAGGGTATACAAGAATAATCATGGTATAATTTCAGTATGTTTAGAACTTGAATGTCGTAAGGAGATAAAGTACATTACATTTGGATTAACATAACTATTTAAAACAATATTCTCTTGGATTGTTGGAAACATGAATGTGCTATTTTCAAAAAAGCTCATTAAAAATAGGAAAAAAAAAAAATTTTTTTTCAAAGCATTGTGTTTTTTTTTTTCTTTTTCTTCTACACTTAATCATCGACTGAGAAAAAGGTTTTTAAAAGGAAAAGGGTACGTCATAAATCTGTTGTTTAATCAAGAACAAAAATGTTTGAAAGTTTGATGTTTTAAAATATTTAATAAATATCTTGAAATATTTTTCAAAATTTTTAGATAAAGTCTTGTCAATCATTATTATAAATTACTATGGTGAATCAGAAGTTTTGTAATATTTTAGTAACATTTGATGCAATTTGACAGGTTCAGATGCTTTTGCCAAGTTCATGAAATTTTTTTTTGCCTATCTAATCTTGCAACTGAAGTGAAATTTCTTGAACCTTCTTGTAACTGTTATGTGATCCACTGTGCTTTCACCTTTCACACAATTAATGAGACGATGTTGTACTTCATATATGCGAGTTTCAAATCACGCATGGAGTGAAGTATTGCATAACATGAGCACATCAACTACCATGATGCTAGCAATAATAAAAACCAAGAAAGGGAAAGATGAGGTTAGAGGTTTGATTTTGAAGCTTCCGTTAACCAGTGACCCTTCATAGTTCAATTGATGGAGCAGTGTTGTATTGTTATGTGCCGTATCATAACGACACAATAATAAATACACACGCAAAACTTCTTTATAAATATATGTACCTCTCACTTTATTGCAAGGGTTCAAAAAGGGTTACTCAAGGTTTGCGTGTGAGAGGGAGCTGGAGACCGAACAGAACTGAAATATTTTGACTCCCATTCTTATGGCCGTCAACGTTGTCTTTCTCGTTCTCCTGATGCTCAACCGGAGGCCCTGGGGTCCGCTCTGCTGGGTGCTGGCTTTCTTTACTGCATCTTATCAGCATCTTCTCTGGACCCCAAACTCCATCGGGGTTCCCAAGGGCCCCTTCAGCCAGGTGTGGCTTTCCTTACCACATCTTGTCCATCTCCACTCCAACTTTACTGCAACTGCCTTGACTGAGCTATATAATAGTTCAACGCCCACTTGATCTTTGAAATCGTATGTTTAATCTTCATCAAGCGGAAATAACTGTCATGCAGTTCAGAGGTCACTCTCTTCCGGTGCGTCAGTCTATGAGAGTATCATGGGATTTTTTAGCTTGTCCCATTTTGTTAGCCAATTTCCGCCCACGCGATTTCCTCTCCTAACTGCCATTGGAATGTGTCACTTCCGTCCGGTGCATCACCTTGAATGGCATTTTGGGCCTGGTCGAAGGTCAAAATATAACAGCAGCAGGGGTGTTGCCTTCTTGGGGCAAAAGGTGATATGAATTTGAATATCATTGAGAGCTTAGCTATTATTATTATCATGATCATGTTAAAAATATTTCTTCTATTTTCAGACATTTGAATCTTGTCTATAATTTTGATTGTAATAATTTCTTTTATTGCAGAAGAATACAGAAACTTAACAGGTGAAGAAATTCTCTATCGAAAATTCGGCTATAAGACTTTGGAAGACTTCATGAAAGACATTCCAGACACAGTGGAACGAATTCAGTAAGTTTTGAAATTCTTTATTTTAATTAAAGTTGAATAAAAAATCAAAAGAAATAATGTCTACTTGAAGTAGGCATCTAACAATACTGTTAGATCATGATACAATAAATATTGTGATACCCATAATAGAAAAACAAACTGATTCTGTTAGTACAATATATCTTTTAATGTAGTTAAAAAAATGTAAATCATCATCATTTTCAAGTCTTGCTGATTCTCTTGACTCTCTCTTGCCATGTATCCCTATTAGTCATCATTCTTAGCTGGTCCACTAGACTGCATCTAGTGTCCATGCAGAGCTGATGTATCTAAGTCTTGGCTGGTTAGCCAATACTGGTGTATCCATGTGTAGGAGTTCACTGAAGAACATTGCTTATGAATGCATCTTTGCTTCTTCAATAATACCCAGCATGTCTTGTCCATCTAACTTGGAAAGTTTGTAAGATGTAAAATGAAAAAAATGTTGCATCATGATTTTTTGCAATGCTTTCATGATACTTCAGCTCGAGGTCAAATTTAATCTATCTATTCTATAAGATGTCTTAAAATGGCTTTTAACTGTAGGAATATATCTCAAATACTATTTTCTGAACATTAGAACCTTATTTCTGGAATATCATAGATTCTTTTGAAACCCCACTATTCAAACTATTGTGCCTCCCTCCCCAAAGAACCTTAAGTGTATATTTTAGAATTTAAATTCATTATTAAAAAAAATATGAATTGAATTGTGTTAAAATTAAGAAGAGAAAAAAACCAAACAACATTTTCATTAAAAAACAGCTTTATTTTCCAAAATCAAACTTTTTTTTTAAACAAAATACAATGTATTTATCTTAAATAAACTTAGAATTTTTAAAATGGTAGCAATATTTCATAACAGAAACAATAAAGAAGGAAAAAAATAGCATTTGAAAACTCAATCAATAGGGGCAATCGATATTTAAAAAAATTTTTTTTTACTTTTCCTTGATAGATAAAGAATATTTGAGGTTTTTGCATTTTTTTAAAGATTATTTATTCATCAAATAGGCTATGTATCATGATTAGTATTGTCACTGAAAAAATTAACACACCATCAGTGCATTGTACACCTGACTTGAAAAGAAATGTATATAACTGGGTTTCTTTTTACATATCTGGAAGAAATGAGTTTTTAGAGACTCCCTGAAACCCTTCATTTTGTTTCTTTTTTATCATATTTCACAGACATTTTCTAAGCATATTTTTTACTAGGTTGCTTAATTAGTTACCATTGAAATTAGTTATAATAAATGTAAGTGTATAAATACGGACTCACACACACACACACACATATATATATATATAAAAATATAAAAAGGTGAATGTTTTTTAGAAAAGCAATTGAATTCCCCACCCCCAAATTTTTTCCATAAATGTAAATTTTGCATTGTTTAAGATTAGTTTATTGCAAAAATTATTTTCATCTTGCCAAAATATTTTTGAGTCTCTTCAAAATGGCAGCAAATCAAATGGTGTTCCAGGCTTGAACAGAGGTCTGCCATCAAATTTTGGATAACTGAGATGTGCAAATCATGTGAAATTTACAGAATGCATTATGTGTACAAAGAAGTATGGAAGCGTGTTTTAGTCAAAAAGATTTTTGCAAATGGGCTAAACATAGGTGTTACCTCTATGAGCCTGAGTCAAAAAGAAAAAAAAACAGCACATGGCATGGAAACACACTGACTCTCTGGTAATGAAAATGTTCCGGGTGCAGCTATCAGTAAAGAAGGTCATCCTGACAGTCTTCTAGGGCATAAAAGACCCATCAATATTGATTTCCTTAAAAAAAGAACCAGCTAAAGGGTTTTCCCTATTGCCAACAAGTAATTCGAAAAAGTTTATTACTCTGCCTTCTGTAGATTACCAAATTTAGTTTGCATATTTATTAAACCTAGAGGAAGCTTTTAAATTTTTTTGTCCTAATAACATAAGAGAGAATTATCAAGAGTTGTGGTTGGGGACTCTACCAATAAATTATAATCGGTGGGAAACAAAGTTGCTATAAGATACAAATGACTGTACAAATTAAAATTTACTAACTTCAAGAGATAAATTATTTCATAAAAATAAGTAAGGACATATAATTAGATATTACTTAGAAGTTTTATAGGTAGTTCTTCAAATAGTCGTTAAATATTCATATTGCATTTGGGTAAATTGTTGAAAATGGAATCAGCAACCAAAGTTTAATTTTTGAACAATTAGACAACCAGTCTAGGATATGGAAAACTGAATTCAAATCAGATTTACTCTGCCTTGATATTGACCTTGTGTTTCATCATGCTGATAGTGGAGGGGGGGGGGGTTAAGTTAATATATACATAGCATCCAGGCAAAAAAAATGAACATCTAAATCAAGACAAAACAAAGTCAAATATCCAAAACAATAAGCTTAAGTGTCACTCAATGAAATCTTTGAATATTTTTTTCTGCAAAAATTGAAATTTTTCAGGGAGCAATATTAATGTCATAAAATAAAATATATCATTAATATGATTTTTTCTATCAGTTTTTAGTAAGAATCTGTAACTGTTTAGTATAAATTTTAAAATTCAACAAAGGCTGTATTGCTTTGAAAAAAAAATTAAATAAGTAGAAAGGATCTTTGATATTTGCTTTAGTCTTACTATGTCAATAATCCAAACCATGACCTCTTACCCATTGTTAATTGGGTACTTCCACGAGTGTGTGTGAAGTTATTTTGGTTGGTAAGTAGGTAAAAAGGTAATGATCCTTGCTCTTGGATGCTTTTTCTTCATGATTTGAGCTCAACCTGGAAGTTCTTATAAATGCAAATGCAGAATATTACTAAGCTTTGGAGATGATATTGCTGTGATTTTAAACATATCCTCCGTGTCATGCATGCAGCAGGGGTGAGCCAAAGATGTGATTTTAGATGATAGTGAGTGAAGGAAATCTGCCTCCAAAAAGAAAAAAAAACTTGGAAAAAGCACTCTTATCTAAACAGATGCTGTAAAAGTTAAGTTTTTTTCCCCCCTCATTGATATCTATTTTAATCTTATGGTTTACTTACAAATCTGTTTATAAGAAAGTGACTTAGGTCCTCTGTTATTTTTAGAAGAATGTTACTTAGACTTTTGAGTTCTTTTGAAATAAATGTTCCCCCCCCCTTCTCATTTAGATGATTAATAAAATCAAAGAAATGATATCTGTTTATCCTAGGATGAATCAAAAGTTTTGCAATATCTTGGTAACATGAGGCACAATTCAGCAGCTTTGGATGCTTTTACCAAGGTTGTAAATGTGACAAACTATACTGGCATGTGAGATACCAAGAATACCTGATATTCTACTCAATTGGCCTCTATAGCTTGGAGCATGGCCTTGTAATCCATGGTTTTTGGCCTACCTGACCTTACCTGCTTGTTTTGCAACCTGAGCCAAATGTCCTGAACTATTTGATTACTGTACCGTGATCAACTGTACCTTCATATTTCACTCAGCAAATGATTTTGCAGTGTTAAACTTATAAAACATAAGTTCCTGAATTAGACTACATTGCACATTCATCTGTATGGCTTTTAAATCACACATGGAATGAAGCAATGAACTACGATAATACCAACTACATCTGAAACCTTCTCTGGCTTGAACTTTTTCAGTCATGGGATATACACACTACCAACTAGCGTGTACTAAAATATTGAAAAAATTTTGTCTCGCAATAGAATTATTTTTTCTCCACTTTTTGTTTAAATGGTTAATAAAATTTAAGAGATGAGATCTGTTTATTTTATCAGCATCTCTTTAAAAAGGAAAAAAAATGTATGACTTGAATATTTTATCATTCTAAGCGAGAAATACTTTGGTTCTGGCATTTTTGTGCCATTTCAGCTGAGGCATATCTATGTAGAGTCGGGAATAAATTTTTGAGGGGGTTGAAATTTATCAATATAAGAGACATTGGGCAATTTTTTTTTTTTTTTGAGAAACAGACCATATAAGACCTGGCTCATCATCAGGCGGGCCATGCTACTAAAAAAAAAAAAAAAACAAGTTAATTTTTTATTGAAGGTACCTCAGCCATTTTCTCTACCAAAGACCATACATGTAAGCATCTGTCTTAGAAATAGAGAGTTTTTTTGTATGTTTTTTTTTTTTTTTTTTGTTTTTGTTGGGTAAAAAAATCTTTTCTAAAAAATTTTAATGTTATCTGACTTATGAAATACAGTGGGCCATTCTGAAAGCGCTACAGGACATATGTGGCCATTGCTATACTGGACAAATTGCAAAACCGATGGGTTTTTAACAGAAGAAAATATTAATGCTTCTATTTTAAAAGTTAAGAATTCTAATTAACATTTCAATTATCCCTATTATATAAAGAATCTGGATTATTAAAACTTTTTTACCTTGTCTGTGAGGTTTAGAATAGACCCAGTGTCCTGTGTATGACACTAAAATGCATTTGATGGTGAGACTCCAGTTCTGGAGCATTGGGTAATGTGGAGTACCCCTTCATTGCTATTACTCCCAGCTCCACTCTGACACCCAAAGTGGTAGTCCCTGATAGTGTCCTATCTATGGGTCAGATAGGACTAGGCATGACAATAAACTGGATCTGATGATGAGACTCCAGTTCTGGAGCTTTGGGGAATGTGGAGTACCTCTTTCATTGCCATTACTCACAGCTCCACTCTGATCCAGAGTGGTTGTACCTGTTAGGGTCTCATCTATGGGTCAAATTGAACTGTTTAATATTTAACTGTGCAAACAAAGGACTGATGTCAAGTTGAATTATTAGTGTTACATAGTAATACTTGAAACCATTTTACTTTGTTCAAATAAAATTGTGTCAGATAGCAGTACTTAAACCCATTTATCTGTGGGCGAACAAATGAGCTCTGGCTTGTTTAAAATATTACTTACAAACTATTTGTTTACAAATCATATATATATATATATATATATATATATATAGGATTTGTCATTAAATGACCTACAAGGGTTGATATGCCATAAAACCCACCCAACTAACCTAAACCAATAACTTTATCAAATCATTCAACCAACAATTCAAATCAAACTATAAACTCAAAATTTATTAATTCTCAGAAAAAAAGAGAAATCTATCATGAGATTTTTATCAAAGCAGTACACTTAAAATGCTCTTAGAGAGAATTAAGCAATTTGATTCTAAAATTCTCATATATCATCACCACAAAGTTATGTTGGTAGCCTGAATTCATTTAATTTTCTCTTGCCTTTATTACCTATTCCTCAAGTTGGCATTCAGTGTCTGCACAGATCTGATGAATGTAAGTTTTTGCTTGTTGGCCAACATTGGTGTCCATGGTTAGGAGTCTGTAAGCAATATATTTAATTATTGTAATTGGTCAACTAACTGCTCAAAATAAATTATAAATATTTTCAAAAAGGGCTTGATGATACTTTTGAGACCTTTGTAATATTATATATATTATAAACTACACTTAGTTAAAAGTATTCATTATTTCTCTTGTGCATATATATATATATATATTACTGATTAGATGGCCAATATATAGATTTTTCTTTAGGTTTTTGTATAATTTTTTAAATAGCCATCGTTGCTTTAACATCACTAATACCATCCCCCTCAGTCTTGATGATGGTTCATTAGAACCGAAATGTTATAGTGCTGACTTTGATTCTCAATGAATCTCTCCTGCTTGGATTACCTTGTTAACAATTTCTCTCTCTCTCACCATAACCTAGCAAAAATGGTAGCTCTATAATGAAATTTTTATTTAAGCAATACACTTAACATTTTTTTGCTCTTTCAAATTCTTGATATAATGGATATAACTATAAAATACTAATTAGAATCCTTAACTTTGTAAATAGAAGCATTAATATCATCATGGACCACTGTTATGTGTTTTGTAGCTGTAACCATGAGACTCATGAAGTATATTTATTTTCTGTGAAATCTTTTTCAAATTTAAAATTCTAAATATGTTTTACTTTGGATATTTTAAATTCAATTAATTTCAATACTTTAAATATTGAAGGTGGGGTTTTGGGATAAATAGGACTTACCACTTTAATCCTTTTTATCCAAGTATAGAATGCTTAATGTGATTAGCTTATATTGTCCTTACAGCAGTTGATTCCTAAGATTAAACTTTATATGGATTATGAAGTAAATCCATTTTAAAGTTTTTGAATGGGTAAACATTTAATGTTCTTTTTAAATCATGATCCATAAATTACATTTTGATTTTTTTTTTTAAATGTCGAAGAAAGAAACATTTTTTTAAATGAATCAACTGTATTTGGTGAGTCAAAAGTTTTGCAATATTTAGGTAATCTGAGGCACAATTTGGCAACTCTAGGTGCTTTTGCTGAAGTTTTAAGGGGACAAACTCCACTAGACTGTGAGAGGTCAAACTTGCCTGATACTCTCAGAGTGCTACTTGCTAGATTTGTCTCTATGGCTTCAAGCGAGGTCATAGAATCCTCAGTTATAGGCCTACCTAACTTCATCTGCTTGTCAAATTTCTTGCAACCCAAGCGAAATTTTTTGAGCCATTTAATTTCTATGCTGTGATCAACTGCACCTTCACTTTTCACACAACAGCTGTTTTTGGCTACTTCTGCAGTGTTATAGCTCTGTTCAACCCCATAAAGCATAAGTTCCGTAATTAGACTATGTTGCATGTTCATCTGTACAGCTTTCAAATTGCATATCAAATGAAGCAATGCACAATATGTCAATGCATCAACTACCATGATACTACTAACCATAGTGGGTACCTTCCATAACTTGAATTGCTTTGGTTTTGTGATATACACACTGCAAACTTGTATATACCAAAATATTGCAAAACTTTTGAATTGCCTTAGTATATTGGTAGTTTTTTTAATTTTATTCTTTATTTATAAAAGAAACTTGGATTAATATGATTAGTAAATAATCAGGACATAAAAGTTATTGTAATTGTTTCAGTTCTTAGTTAAAGTCATGAAACTTAGTAACTTTCTAATAAAAGCTAATGTTTGTAGTTTTTTGATATTTAAATCTGAATCCCAAAATGCTATATATAAACCATAATTTTCAACATGTACATTTAAATAAGTAATAATAAAATTATTAAAAACAAAATTCACTTTGCAAATATATTGTGTCCAATGAGTTGGTATGAAGAGGTCAACTCTTGTTACTTCAAATAAACAGTTTATTGATCTTGGATGTCTTTCTTTTTGTAGTTTGTTCACTTGTATGTGTCATGCTGAAATAAACTGAATTATATAGAATTAATGACTGATAATTGATAAACTGCAATGTGTTGCTTTAAAAAACTTGAGTTAAATATTGGTGCATAATTATTTCAATGGGTCACTTTTTTTCTTTCAAATAATTTCTTCTTCTCACTGAAAAGGTTTAAAAGAATACCTATCAAAAAAAGGATAGACTTCACAGAAATTTTTTTAAAGGTTTTTTGAGTTGTTTTTGTGTTCTCAGAGCAACTGGACAAGGCTTTTTAAAAAAAAATTTATTTAACTAGTTTCTATGGAAACAGACCAGATTTGGGGAAAAGTTTTTTTAATTAAAATTTTGTACAGAATTTTGTTTTCCAAAATAAATTTACTGGTTTGTTTTGAATTTTGAATTGTCCAATTCTGAAAAAGTAATTTCTTAGAGAATAAACACCAAATACATTGTTTTTTGTGTGCTATATTAATTGTTGAATAAATGTTAAATACTAAATGCTTTGTTTAATTTCATTAATTAATTGAATTTCAGATTTTTCAAATTCAAGTGTTTTTTTGGCACAAAACAATTCTGATTTTTTTCATGTCATTGATTTTTATTTTAAAAATCAATTTCTAAAACAAATGATAAGATATTGATTATTAAACAGTTCAAATTTATTTGAATTAAGGAATTTTTTTCTGATATGAATTTGGAGTATTTTGTAGCTGTCAAAACTAAGAAAAACTTAATTTTTTAAAATTTGAATTAAAAAATTTTAAAGTTTAGTCAATATCTAATTTTATATATTTAAAATTATTTTAGTTAAGTTTATTTTATAAAAAACTTTTTTGGTCTTGTGTATGACACTAAACTGCATTTAATGCTGAGGTTTCAGTCCTGGAATTTGAGGAATGTGGAGTAGCCCCTCATTACCATCACTTTCAGGTCCACTCTGTTCTGGAGTTGTAGTACCTGTTAGTCCCATATATGGGTCAAACAGAACTATTCAATCATTTAGGATTATCATAATTAGTTATTTGAAGCCATATAGCTGTATGCAAATTGTTTGTATTAAATAGGAATACTTGACAAAAAGAATTGATACTAAATAACTAAATGATTCCAATTAAGGACAATATATACTGAAAGCATTTAACTGTGTGCAAAAATGAATAATATTATGTAGAATTATTAGTGTTGGATAGCAATACTTTAAATCATTTAACTGTATGTAAACAAATTAACTTTGGCACAATTGCAGGCAAATCATTATTTATATATATATATATATATATATATATATATATATATAGGATTTGGCATTAAATACCCTGCATGAATTGATATGCCTTAGAATACAACCAAACCAAAAACTTTTTTGATGAAATGTCATGCTGCAGACTTGTATATTCTATTGTTTTCCAACTTTTTTTATATACTAATTCCTAGAGTATATATAAAAATAATGATGTCTCTGAAGAGCTACAGTTTTCATTAAATGTAATTTTTTTTCTCCTTCCAGTTTTCGTGGATATGAACTTTACCGAGCTGTGTCCAATGACAAAACAGCTCATCTACAAAAACTCATTGCTAAACAGAAATCAGCCCCTGCTCGAAAGTCCAAACCTCCCGTATGTACTTTTTTTTTTCTTTGATAAAAAGACATTGTTTGCATTAAAATTCTGAGTTTTTCATGTGTAGCACAATGAAGAACCTCTCCTCCACACACACGGGAATGAATAAATCCACATTAGACGTTTGATAGCTGTCTGTTAAGAAAGAGTAAAATCTTTCAAGCATCTTATTAATATGGTATTCAAAAAAGTTTCTCAGAGCCAATAAGATAAAGATGTGTAGATAAAAAAAGCTAGATGACAACTACACATGGATGATGTGTACTGTTTTAGATAAGTCCTGGAAACAGTACCCTACAAAACAGCAGTTGTATGGCCATTTACTTCCTATTTCACAAACCATCTATTTAAGATTAACAAGACATACTGGGTATTGCTGGAGAATTAAGGATGAACTCAGGTTTTCCTATAGACTTGTACTCATAGACAAACTAGTGTTAGCTGACTTGTAAAAACTTACCATAATCAGCACTGGATACTATCAAGAGGACTTACCAAAAGTGCTGGTTGATAGGGACAGATGGTGAGAGAGTTAAAGGAAATTTGTGCTTAGGCATGGGATGATGATGATGATGATGAAAACTACACACCTGACTGAACTTCAAATCAGATGCTGGAGTATTGACTGTTGATTTTCTAGAAAGTTAAATCTCAAATCTTAAAAACAAAAGTGATATGTTTAATTGAAGTATAATTACCCATGTATGAAAGGATATTAGAAAGTGTCAGTATATTTGAATTTTGGTGGAATGGGGGGGGTCCTCTTTTGAAGCTAATCTCGCCTGAGTTAGAAGAAATGAAAATTATTATAAAATGATTGGAAGACTGTCTACGAGTGTTTGACGTGTCTGTATGAAAATTGGCTTGATTATCAAAATCCAGCCATTCATTTCATGTCCTCATTAGGCATATGGCTTTTCTTACACAAATTTGACATAAAGAAAATTCAACTGAGAACAAAGTAGTCTCTGTCTGGAGAAACTCATGAAAGGAAAAAATTGTTTTCTCTGTCTGGTTATTTGGGTTGAAAATTGTCATGATAAAAAAAAAAAATCTAAACATTTCATTAGAAAGATGGATGAAAATTTTGATCAAGATGATGTCCAGAGAAAGAGATTACTCTGGAAAACATTGAAAGATTGTGACACAACATTTGAGGAGGATAGAAATTAAAGCAGAGAGACTACCACACAACATTACATTGCACACAACAAAGAGCAATAACAGTGATAATTCCAGTCTGACAAGAACCAGTTAAATGAGAAGCCACCCTGTTAAGTAAGCCAAAAGCAAAGAATGGAGAATTGTCTATTGCTCATCTGTGACATTAATAAACTACTTCAATCCACTTTAAGGAATATCAGCTTAGCTCATATAACTATTGCCATCAGATGGTTAAGAACGATTAACCACAATTCAGCACTATAGTAGTAAAACAAGAAAGGGTTAAAACCATTTTTTTTTTTTTTTTTTTTACCCCATTGTAGTTGTCATTATTTTTAGATAAATGTTTAAGATTATTCACTAGACACTATATAATCATAAGGTAAGTGGCAAACTTGACTAACCAGATTATTATGATAGTTATAATATCATTTGATAATGAGGGGACTCTTCATGGTCAATATACTGGTCTACAACTTCATAGTAAGCAAGTTCTAATTCCAGTTGTGCTAGTATGTTCATTTTTGGACTAATGCCCTTGGATAAGGTATAAACTTTTTATGCACCAGCTATGAGCTAAATAATACCACTACTGTTTTTCAACAAGGATGTCTTTGGTTGTAAATAACCAAAGAAGGTTGATATAACATTAAACAAGGAAACCAAACCAAACTATTCATCTGCAGAATGATTAAGTATTCTACGCGACTCGGACATCTCTGCATACCAGCCTCCATCTTGGTTGTTCAGTGTCATTTACCCTTTTCTACTTTCATCTATTCTCTCTCTCTCTGACATTTTTATTTTGATGAATAGTGATGATCTGTACCTTTTTCAGTCGTGGCTTGATTAGTTTCAGGCTAGAATGGAAATTGAAATCCTGTGTAAACATGTCCGGTTCTGCTTTTGTTCTAATCAATGCAAGATATACTTCAGTACTGCAATCATTCATAAGACATATTCAACCAGTTACTGAAAGTTGGAATATCTAATGAGTTGATTATTATTTTAATCCTTTTGAGTTTAGCCCAGTTGGCTGTAGCTGGAGAATATGCAGACTGCATCTCTACTGACCACCTCTAACAAATGTCCTGGATATGGCACTAAAACTATGTGATAGTGCGGCTTCAATCCTGGTGCTTTGGGAAAGGTGGAATACCCCTTCATCGCCATTACTCCCAGGTCACCTCTGACCTGGAATGATAGTACCTGTTAAGTTACCATCTATGGGTCAAATAAAACTGCTTTAACCATTTGATACTGTGAAAACAAATGAGGTTAAATTGAATTTTTATCATTAAGGGTTTTCAGACTATTGTCTTCATCTTTATTGTTATTTCTACAGTGTCTCGGCTGATATCTCCTCTGGCCTTCTTTAGATGTTTGTTGAACTTACATGGAGCTTCAAACTACGTCCTTTATTGAATCCATGGAGGTCGCCTGTTCTGATTCCATTAGCCATAACCGAGTACAAGTGTTAAGTATTCCTGTATTGTTACTCGCCTGCAGTCAGGATTGAACCTGCAACCTCCAGATGATTGTCTCCTTAGAAGCTTAGAGAACCAACGCCCAGCAGGACACAGCATAACGATTATTGGTGTTAGTTCCCTAAGCTTCTAAGGAGACAATCATCTGAAGGTTGCAGGTTCAATCCTGACTGTAGGTGAATAACAATACAGTAATGCTTAACACTTCTACCCGGTTATGGCTAATGGAATCAGAACAGGCAACCTCCGTGGATTCAATAAAGGATGTAGTTTGAAGCTTCATGTAAGTTCAACAAACACCTGAAGAAGACCAGAGGGCATATCGGCCGAAATGTTGTGGAAATAACAATAAAGATGATGACAATTGTCTGAAAACCCTTAAAGATAAAAATCAAGCTTTGTCTCAGAAATTAAGACAACTTAAATTGAATTGTTAGTGCTATGTAGCAATACTTGAAGCAATTTAAGTGTGTGTAAATAACACTCATAGTGTTAGCAGTACTTGAAACTATTTAACTGTGTAAATTATTAATTAATATTATTAAGATGTTATCTACAAACATATATATATATATATATATATATATAGGATTTGGCATCCAACAACTGACAAGGGTTGATATGCCATAAAACTCAACCAGCCAACCTTATGAGTTTGTCACATCAGTTTTAATTGGTGGTTTTTAATTAAAGTCCAAATAAGAGCAAGTAACTCAGAGCCATTTGTCAGAGAAACCTAAATTATACCTATAACAAATCCTCCCACTTTGCCTCCTATCTGTTGGTGCTATGTTAGTTATTGTTTTTTTAACAGTAGCAGTCTAAAGAGCACATTTTATTTTTTTAGATGAAGCATTGTCCATCATTATCATTAATTATAGCTTATATTTTTGTTGATCTTTTAATGTGAAAATAAGTTGTCTGATGAATTTATTATGTTGTCATTGAGTCCAACTTAATCTGGTTCTTATCCATATCAGTTCCAGCTTGTTTTATACTTACTGGTATTTGTTAAAGTTCATGAGTTCTAGAAGAAATCTATCTCAAATGTATATGACTATAATATACTTATTTTTGAGTGTAAAATGGATTTGAAACTGGTAATTGTAAAATCTTTTTTTTCTTTCCTTTTTTTCACCATTTTAGTCTAGTGCTCAGTTAAAAAAAAAATCATTGAATTCAAGATAAAAATGATTTTCTTTTCAATTGAAAAATTTTAATCTCTTACCATTTTAATATGGCAAGTTTGTGAAGTTCTAAAAACAAAATAACTCTTTCACCTTCTGAAAAAGTCAAGTTCTTTTGGAATGAAAAAAAATCATAGAACTAGTATTAAAATTAAAATGAAATCTTTCTTATAACTTGTCTTAATATCAAACAAAAAAAACAAATAAAAATATTGAAGACTTACAGAAAAATGTTTTACTTTTAACCCTTTTAATTGGATTTAAGCACAGTTTTTAACGTTATATTAGTTCATAAGGCCTTCGATAAACACTGCACTTATAGAGGTGATGTGTTTTTAAAAGTAGAGCAAAAACTCCCAACTGTATCACTATATAACAAACAACTGGGATTATTTACAGAAATTAACAACTAGTACTATGAACAAATATCTTATCCAGACATTTATATTCCATTAAAAAGGTTAAAGGATTTTTGTTGGTGACAGTGTGCACTAAAGATTTAAAATGTTTAATTCAAGGTTTAAATGAACTAGAAGGAAGTATCTAAGCTGTGTTAGTGCATTTGCTGACCCAAAGTAAAGCAATGTAAGAGACAGTTTAGGAGATAGTATAGCTATTTTTTTTCTTGTTGGCATAATCTTACCTATCCATTTTAATGATAGTCTATGCTAAATGATTAAATATACATTAAAATATGAAAATACCAGAGGGGTCAGAGTTCAGTACAAAATGCTTTTTATAATTTAGCAGTACAATCATATCATTCCTTTATATAAAAGATTTTTTATATCTCAAATACAAGGTATGCATTCATGCCATTCAATAAATTTTTTCTTGTTATCAGCTGTTTTCATTTTATAATAGGAACAGACTTTAGTAAAATGATTATCACAGGGTGTGCTATTCTTAAATTACTTACTCTGGCATAAGTAGTACTCAATGATTTTTCTTAGAACTTAAGAAAGAAAGATTTTAAACTTTCAAATTATATTTTGAGATTTCATTAATTAAATTGGTATGTAAGTGATTAACTTAAAAAAAACAAACTTACTTACATATAATTAAAAAAATATATATGCATTTCATAAACAAATTTGTCTTAGCTGTTATCCATTACAGGAGGCGGGTAAGAAATAATAGTAGCTTAATTCCAGGGGCCTTTTCACCCAGACAACACTTACCTACCAAGTCTAAAGAGTAAGGGTTGAATTTTATTGCTCTGTATCTGAGACATCCCTGAAGGGGAATGTCAACAGCCCTAAGCCCTTTTGCTCTTATTTTTATCACTTTCTCATTCTTCTATCAGCAAGATGAAATAGATGCCAACTGCTGAAATATTTAACATAGGACAGATGGAAAAAAATTCTTATAATCCATGATTATCTTATTAAGGGGGCTTATGAAGGTAGGCAGAAAATACATATCTGAAATTATTTCTGAAATTGGTTTGTGAGATATCCTTTAAAACTGTTAACCTTCTAATTTTTATAGAATTTATGACTACTCAATTGGCTCATTGTCAAGACAAAAGAGAAATGGATTTATACCTTCTTTTAAGGGCATTAGTGCCATCCAAACCTGAACAATCTCAACTGTTGGTTTACCAATTCCATTTTCTATGCTGTTGAGCCAGGACCTTCAAAATAATGAATTTTATTAAGTAGACTTTTTCTTTTGATTTTTTTTTATATATAAGAGGTGCTTGTGGTGTAATAGACTCAACAATCTGAATTCAAATCCTGGACTAGAAGAGTGCTAATATCCTTAGGAATGGTATGATTCCAACTATTCTCCCTCCAGCTATGGGGGTTATTAGTAGGGCAGATTGGACTCTTTAACTTTGGTATGACAACTGGTCTAGAAGAGAGAAAACTGAATTTAAACCTGTAAAACTTTAAAAATTGACCTTATGTCACATCCTGCTTGTAGGGAGGAATTGGTAAACATATGTATATATTAATGAAAAGTTGGAAGTGGATATGGTATAATGGTTATCATCATAGGAAACATACTCTTCAAGCAAGGTTCATAGGTGAGGTGGTTTGTTTTCACTTTGTACTAATATACATGGAAAAGATATAACTCCATGTCTTTTGCCCCCAGCAATTGTAGATAGTTGGGCAGACTGGGCCTTTTACTTTTGGAGTGACAACCAGTCTAAGAGAAGGAAAACTTTAAATTCAAACCACCTGTACTCTACTTAGAAATTGCTCTGTAACAGAGGGCTTAAGTAAATAAATATATTAAATAAATCTACTCTACTAAAATACCTCTGGTATTTGATTCAGTTAAAATTTTACTGTTAAATCATTTTGTATTTCTATTTTCCTTAGCTTTGATTCTCTGCTCAAGATTTTGATTTTTTTCTTTAAATTTTTCTCATCATTTCCTATTGCTTGGCTTTCCCATTTCTTTTCCAATCACTGACTGTATCACTTCCTTTCTGTTGACATTATTTTTATTCTTTGACCCTTCATCTGTAAGTCTGTTACAATACAAGCATATGCTGATATAGTTTGCTTAATAGATACTTCTCACACCTATCTTATTTTTTTATAGCAAAGTCATCTGCTAACTAAGCCAGTTTTTAAAAAAAAACATTTATGCAGTCATTTCAATAAGGTAATTTTTGTTTAAACCTTGGGTAAATTCAAATCAAATATCAGGCAAATCATTAGTCTACTTTTGATTGTTTTATTTTACAAAGAATCATTATTATCATTATTATCTTCTTTTAATATACTTGTGCAAGAGCCCTCAATTTGGATATTGTAACCTCTGAACTTTGGGTATCTATGATGGTTGGTAATCTGAGAATTTTGAACAACTATTCATTCACTCCATGATGATAAACTGTCTCTCTACTTAGAGCATATCTTACTGTAATTAGTTGAGTATAACATGCACCCTTAACTTTTGGTTACAAAATTCTGTGAAAAAAAATCTTATGTATACTGCAAATTCATTTGTAGCTGTTAAATTCATACTAAATTTAATATTTGAATTTTTATCCAGTTCATATCATCTAAAAGTAAGAATTTATATAGTTTATATAATGCTTTGAAACACAAATTTGCACAGTATTTAGAGGAAAGGCCAGGACATGTTCATATAAAAATGTTATAAACCTTCAGCAAAAATAAATAGAAACAAGAAAAATTATAAACAAATGTATTTGAACGGCTATTTTTCTGTAACCGTATAAAACAAGTGTTTGTTAAACATTAGTTAGTTTGGACCATAGATATAACTTACTTTTTGGTTATGTCATCCTGAATATGGTGATGCACATGTCCAAAAAAAAATTCAAATCTTGTGTATATAATATACACTCAACTTTGAAGCTTAGGAATCTGGGGTAAAAAGGGTATATTATATTCATATAATTGTAGTAGTTTATTTTTTAGATGTTTTTTGTCTCTTAATATTGTCTAAATAAAAGTGGATGATTTATTCACAGGGATTGAACTTAGGAAAACAGGTACACTTTAGTTAACATGCTTTTGTACTCTGTCATACCCCCATTATTCTAGCAGATAGGAATGTTGGATAAAGTGTATCTAGTTTCTTTAAGGTGGCAAACATTTGAAAAAGAGGACAATAATCTGAGTACATTAGTGTATGATAATTTATTTTCTAAAAAGATTTCAGACAAAAAAAATCCATAGATTGGATGTTGGCCTTTTTTTTCCTTCTCATTTATAAAACTGAAAGCAAACATATTTGTAAAATTGGTATCTTGGTTACATCTAAATAAATACTATTGTGTATAGTCGGTTGTATGTGCATGGTGGTTATTTAGTCAGACATTCAATAAAACCTGATTATACTGACAATTTCATCCTTTTCATCTCCCTGATCTGAGAATTAATTTTTAAAAATTGGCTAAAATTGTTAAAAATAAATATGGTTATTGCCTGTTTTGACCGGCTCATTGGCCTAGTGGGTAGAGTGTTTGCCAATGGTCCGGGAGACCGAGGTTCAATTCCAGGTCGAGTCATACCAAAGACTTTAAAATAATGGTACTTGATACCTCCTTGCTAAACACTCAGCATTATAAAGTACGTATCAAGGGTAAAGTGGTGCAATCCAGGGAAAGGAGTAGCGCCCTCCTCTACACCTCATTGTAGTAGCTATCGAAAAGGGAGCCTAGGGTCACCCTCAACTAAGGTCGCTAACTTTACTTTACTTACTTATTGCCTGTTTTAAAGTTTATTTTCTTTCAATTTTAATTATCATTTTTTGTGATAATCGGAATTTAATATGAGGAGGGAAGAATTTAGAGTAATACTGCTGTTAGTATCTCAAACAAATTTTGTATTCCACTGAATTACCTTTTTTGTATTTTACTTTGTCTTATATTTGAATTATGCTTATATGTATAAACTAATTAAAATAAAAATGACTAAACTTACCTTCTTTAGATTTCAAAGTCTTGCATCAGGAATAAAATTTAAAAAAAAATAACATCTGAAATGCAAAATGTTATACAAGTTTAGAAAAAAATGACTGTTGTATGTGTTATTTTTAAGTAGAAAAATCCAGAAAAAAATTGATATCTGAGGAAATCAATGAGTTCATAGAAAAAAAGAAAGTTTTATTGTTTTGACTTTTGGGACAATTTTTCTCTTCACATGCATTCCTTCATCTAGGATGGAAAGAGTATTTATTTTGTATCTTCTTTTTATTTATTTTCTTAATTGAGAGATTCTCTACTGGGGGTGGGGTGTACCAGTACTATATAGATGACCATCAGAATATAAGGCAAGGTAAAAAAATTAAAAAAATAAGGGTTAGTGTTTGGAATGTGAATTTTGTTTTAAACTGTTTTATTTTATTTTCTCTAAACTGTAAGAACTAAGCTTTAAATGGATCTGGTTGTTATTATCATTATTTGAGCAAACTAATTGTAAGCTAAAATTTAATGAGAAATCATATCGCTAGTTAAATGTAGACAGATTATCCCTCTTGTTTGTTAGTCTATATTTCTTTGAATTTTTCTTTTTTTTTTTTCTTTCTTTCCTTATTTCCCACTCATCACATGTACTTGAGTGTGACTGGCAGTGGAAGGTGCAGGTGTCGTCTGACATTTTGAATGAATTTTATTGAGAAACAAGAACAAGAGTTAATCCTATTCCCAGTCACTGTCTGCTTCTTTGCAATTTATTGGTCAGCTATCCTGTTACTGTCATATTGTTTTTCTGATTTGTTATTTGATAAGAGTTTTGCAATATTTAAGAATTTTTAAACTGCACATTTATTTGTAATTTGAGATTTCAGTCAGTAATGGGATGGGGGTTCATAATGGAATTGGTTTATAAGAAGAAAAAAAAATTATTGGAGTTTCTGGTGTTAACACACTTGTAAATTTTTGTCCATTGATTATCTATATGTATTTTTAGCCAAGGATGATCATATGAAATGAAACTGACTTTTAAATGAAAGTGAGTGCTTAATATTCATATATCTCTAATAAAGATAGGCAAATCAAATACTATAAACTATGTATTCCTGGAGGCGTGCTCACAGTTACGGTTATCATTGTAAGAAATGGAATTGGTGATCCAAGATCAAATCTTGGATGAGGCTGTTGGCATTTTCCTTCATGTTAATACTTCTGAGAAAGGCATGAACCCATCTTTCAACCTAGCTCTGGGTAAACAATACGACAGACTACGCTCTTTGGATTTGGTTAAGCAACCAGTCCAGAAATAAAACTTTGAATTCAAAGCAGTCATAATCTGCTTAAAAATTGACCTTGTGTCATATGCTGCTTGTGGTGGAGGGGTTGGGTAAATACATAACCTATATATTCTTACTGCTTGAATGAGATTTTAAAAGGAAAAATGAATGATCTTTGAGCTGATTAAACCATTGCTTTCTCTTTGGGCTATAGTTATAATTGTCCTTTAAATGTTTCATAATAATCTTTGAATATTAGCATTTGCCGATTTAATATAGGAGTTGCACCAATAACTCTATGGCTAGTGATTTTATTTAAAGTTTGTTTTTTTTTAAATAGTGTATAATAAGCTCTGATACTTATATAAATATGTTCTGTTTATAATTATAAAATATTGCATCTCTAAAGAAAGAGGAAACTGATCTAAATAATAAAAAGTGAATGCAATACTTTAAAAGTTTTTAATATTTCTCGCTTATTTGTGAATTTAATCATTTTTTTTATTATAAGTGTTCTCAGGGGAAATATAAACTTATATAACGATTTTTTTTTAAAGATGCTGGTGGCCTGATTTTTAAGTGTACAGAGAATGGAATCTGTAAATGGAGCCGGAGCATTTTATATTTACTTAGTACTAATTTCCTTGGGAAAGGCATGAATCTACTTCTACTTCACATCTATGGGTAAATAGTAAGGCAACTGGAGTTCTTTGGCTCTGTAAGGTAACTTATCTTGGGCACCAGCTTAGTAGTCTGGTTCCATAAGAAATGACTTACTACTGGAACAGTAACCCCATCTCTTGTATGGTTATGGCTTGAGGCTCCACAAATTGTATAAATAAATGAAACAAACTTTTCTTTGAATGTCTACTGTAGAGTGATGACAAAATTAACTAAATTGATTGCAGTGATTATTGATATTTTCTTAACTCTTATTAGAATGTATCAGAAGGATTTTGAATTTTAATCATCTCTTTTAGGAAGTTCTCCATGTGCTATCTTTTGATGATCTGCCTCTTGAAAGTTTTAAGGTTCTGGTGGTTGAGTTTTCCTTTAACGGGGGGGGGGGGTCTTTCTTTCTTTTTTTTTTTTAAATAAATGACATAATTGACAACTGTTTAGAGCAATCTAGTTAAATATTGTTTTATATTCTTGCTCTTTCAAAATTCTGTAAGTAGCTCAATTGCTTTAAAGCCAACTAAAATAATACCTCTAAATTACCAGAATCTAAATACTTCTATCTGTTATGAGAACAGCTGAAACAAAAGATAACTATTGATAATGATAAGTATATATAGTTTCATGAAATGAAAATCAAGAAAGAGGAGTGGTTTATGCTGACTTCAAGCACATTTGTGGCTAATAAGGCCAATGCAAGACAAGCAGGCAGACATTGTCGCTGTGGCTGCAGGTCTGATCAGACCTTGATGCCATAATATTGTGGCTCCTCTTTATGTGCCTTTTGTCCTTGAGAGTAGCCTTGTGGTTGTTATCAAGTAAGGAGACAAGATGGTTGGTGTTGAGACACCAGGCATCACATCTAAGGTGGGTTAGATCATTGGTAATCGTTTAAATGATAGGCACCAAAGGATTTTTCAAGCAGTCCTTGAATCATTTCTTTGATGCCCTTATTTGATGGCTAGTGGAGAGCTCATTGCACAGTAAGATCATGCGTAGGCAATAATCCCCCATCCTCGATCCATGTCTTGCCCAGCATAGCTGGCACTTCATTAGCATGACCTTAATGCTGGTGATCTTCATGCTTTTCAAGGACTTTGATATTGGTGATGAAGTCACTCCGGTGGATGTTGAGGAGGGTATGGAGGTAGTGCTGGTGGGAACCATCTGAGGAGTTTAAGGTGGTGCCGATAAGTGACTCCCGACTCTGAGCCTTATAGGGGGGTGGTAAGAATGATAGCTCTATACATGCTGATCTTTGTGCTCTTCTTCAGGTGTTTATTGTACCACACTGGTTTAAATAGTCTGCCAAATGAACTGTTTACCTTTGCCAGCTTGTTGTCGACTTTGGCATCTGACATGATTGTGCACCCAAGGTAGGTGAACAAATGGGCTGTTTTCAACTTGGTCGTGCCCATGGTGATGTGGGGAGGGTGTGAATCTTCCTGACATGCAAGCTGGTAGAATACCTCTGTCTTTAAACTGACTTCTAACCCAAAGAGCTATTGGCAGTGCATCACATTTTGAGATATATAGTAGTTTGCTATGTTTATAAATAGTGATCAATATTGGTAATATAGCATGTATGTATATATAAGAATAGCATTGATAGTCAGTGCAGCTTGGTGACTATCAGTTACTCGGGTATGCAATTATTAAACCTGCTTGGTCTGATGATCGCATATTCACCAAATGCCATTTATTCTATGCTATCCTAATTATATATATATATATATATATATATATATATATATTTTATGTGTGCATGAAATAAGGTTTGGAGTAATGAACTGTAAAAATATAAAAAATATTTTGATCCACCCTCATAATTTAAAAACTTGTTTCATGACCAGGCAGCTGTTAGTTATTAGTAAAGACAAAAATAATAGAGGAGAAAAAACATAAGTTTAGCCATATCATTTAAATTTAGTGACAAGAAGGGACAAAATTATAATTGTTATGCTATGTGAAGACTCTTCAATACATATTTATGTAATTTTGTTTTGCTTTACTGTTATTGCTCTCTCCCACTTGAATTTATTTTTTGTTTGTAAAATCCATTTATTCACTCATTCGGGTTCAACTGGAATAACCGAATGAGTTTTTAAAAGATTTTAAGTTAACATTTTTTATAATAGTCATTTTGATTTGACAGTATTGTTCTCTTTCGAAGCCGAACTGTGGGTTGAATACTATGACTGCTGTTCTTCTACAAGGATGGCATTAAATAACCTACAAAGATTGATATGCCATAAAACAAAGAAACCTTAAATCATATCACTACTTTTCTTCTATAAAGATGGCTTTAGCATTAAATAACCCACAAAGGTTGATGTGTCATTAAACAAAGAAAACAAACCCACCACCTATATGCTTACTTTTTCATCTATTTCTTTGTCCATTGCTTAAGATCTATAACAGGGGTCACCAACTTGCAGTCTATCAGTACATAGTGCCCTTGAGACTCATCTGTATGGCCCTTCACTTAACTTTTAAATTTTTTCTTCCCCTTTTGATGTTTACTGTGAAGAAGTACTATAACAACTTCTGATAGAACTTGTTGATCTTCAGTGTTCAGAAGATTTCAAGTTCAAGTTTCTTGTTAGCAACATCCTCAATTTTTTATAAAAACCATGTTTTCATTTGGATGATTCCTCGACCTTATACCCACATCCAGCAAGTAGTGATCATGTTTAGCATTATATACTGCTCTGAACAGTTGTTCTCCTAAAGGAAACCTGCCAAGAGTATGCTGTGTATGCAATTGTCAAATCATCACTTGTCTGACATGCTCTTTCTGTCAACCTCTTCATTTAACCCTGATATTACTTCTTTTTATGATTGCAAACATATCAAATGTCTCATTAAAAAGTCATGATTGTTACTTTGTAAATTTAGCTGTTTTTCTGTCCTTTTAAGATTGTGGCCCCAAGTCCTTTTATCACTTTGTTGACAAGTTGGGAGACTCATGGTCTATTATAAGACATGAACGCTGAGTCTAACCCAAACATGCTGGCTCATTTAGAGTTGTGATTTAAGACAAATTGCCCTACTATGGTTAGAGAGCTCAGCCTGTTCTATTTTACATACATAGTGTATGTGGAGATAAAGTGCAGAGTTCATGCCTTTGCTCCCAACCCCATTATTGACTATTTCTGTTTAAGATTTGGCCACTGACCTGGGTCTGTAAATTTTAAAATTTAATATTTTATAATAGACTGATGGAACTCATTAGCTGTCATTTTAGAGAGAAAAGTAAAAATAAAAAGCTGATAAACATTATTTACTTGCAAAAAATTAATGCACGGAAGGAAGATGATTTTCAAAAAATGATGGCATATTGTTTCATGATAAATAACTTACTGTAATAGCAGTCACTGTCAACTAACTATTGACCATTGATTACTCTTACTGAATTTTATTTCATGACTAAGCCTTAAACTGATTTTCTTTGTTGTTATTTTGCTTTCGTCTGATTTTAAGTATTAGCAGGAAGTTCATTTATTGCCTACAATTAATTACTACAAGCTTATTATCAGCTTGCTATAATCACCAGGAAGTGTATGTTGTCATCAGTCAAATGAATTGAAAAGAGAGACACAAGTTAAAGATTACAACTATATAATCTGTCTGAGTGTGGGTGGAGAGATGAGGTAATTGAGAGGAGGAGGATACCCATGTTCCTGTTATTGTAGACACGTGTCACTTAGAATAGTCAAGAGATGCAGTCTACATATTGGATTGTCGAGCTGGAAACGTTTTTTATTCATTTTTGTTTGCTGTTTGTATAGGCAGCTAACCTCTGAGCTTAAATGATTGAATTTTAATCAAATTGAAACTTGTTGAGTGAAGAGGAAGATAAACACTTGATCACAAAATTTATTTATTTTGTCTTATGAAATGCATAAAAGATTGTAAAAAGAAAAAGTGTGGAATATTTACCTTTTTTTGAGTCGTTTTTGGGATATTTAATGATTGTGATTCTATCTTAATACAAAATTTGATCTTGGAGCATCTAACTTTTGGATTCATGTTTTAAGTAGTTTTATTGAAAATTCCTTTCATATATTCATGACTGAATCATCATAATGATAATGAAGGTCCAGAAGAAAATCAGAAATAAGCAAAGTAATATTAAAATGGATACTTTATTGATAAAGTCTAACAGATGTCGGAGTAACAAGGTAATCTATGACTGCCAAAATAGAGTGCCAATAACTGCCATAAAATTGTCTATAACCAGTAATAACAAACTTAATGGATCCTTTACCAAAAGACTTCAGGTTTGTACCAAGTAAAATGTTTGGCTTTATTTTCATTACATACAGAATCAGTCTTTTTTTTTTTAATTTTTTTTTTTATTCATTTGTTTTTTTAAACTGAAACCTCCACTGAAATGTTATTGAAATTGGTATCAATTGTCTGAAGTTCTGAGATGTATTTTCATAATTCCACTTATTTTTCTGAGGAATATCTTTGTTTTATTTCAGATATTGCTCTTTAACATTTTTCAGGTGAATACATCATTTTGTAGTTTTTTAAAAAGTCACTAAGCATCTTTTTTTCCCTTATTTTATCCTTATGGGTTTTCCCCACTAGTTTTCACTCACTTTTTCATTGGAGTCTAAGTGACAACAAGACTCATCAAGTATCCAGGAATTGTTTAAGTATTCTAACTGATCTCAACAGTACTATGATTTGGTCTTCCTCTGATCTTCTAGTCTCTTTACCTAACCTTTGGTACTAACTACAATTAGTATCACCTTTTTGTTGGATTGCTTTTTCAGCTCTGTGTGAAGATCTTAGTATTTGTCTATCTTTTCACTTTCTTTAATTTCCACTCTGTGATCTGCTAGAACATCAAAATCCATTTGTTACAAGTTCTTTTCTAGTTAATTAATATTAGGTCTGTTCTTTTGGCTGGGATTTGGTGATCTTGTTCGTATCATTGTCGAGAAAATTTCATGGGTCTCATTTTCTAGGACAGATTCTGGTTTATGCATATATCATTTACCTGCATAGTCAAATTTTAATCTGTTGCACTATTCCCAGTGGATCACCTTTCCCACCCAGTTGTGTCTAGTCTTATATTCCTTTTGTGTCAGATTGCTACATTCACTTATTATTCATTAATGGCCAGCTGGACATCAAACTTGGACTTGAAATAGTGTTGAAAAAATATCTAAACAAAAGTTGCAGGCCTCAGTGAAATTTTGAAAGGCAAGAAAATTTGATGACATACTTCTCCAATTATGCACTGCAGTTTATTAACAAAACTCAGTGGAAAAATGGACTAAAGTTGGCATCCTCCTTTTCCTAAGAAAGGCAACCCCAGAATTACTAAGAACTACTGAGGCATAACTCTTGCTACTAAGGTTTATAATACTTTGCTTCTCAGTCATTTCTGACCTGAAATCAAGAAAATTCTTTGGAAAAAAGTCAAAAGGATTTTCAAAGGAATTGTTGTTCTATGACCTCAGGAATTCTGACTATCAGATCATTAAAGGTTTAAGGGCAAAGAATCTCAAGGCAACACTATTGTTTGTTGAGTTTTCCCAGGCATTTGATTACACAGATGGAAGATGGAGCAAATGCTTCTAACATATGGTCTCTCTCAAAGAAACTATCACTATAATGATGCTTTATAAAACCATGAAAGCAATGATTCACTCACCTGATGGAGAGACAGACTTCTTGGAGTTTTGCAAGGAGATATATTAGCTTCATGTTTTTTTTGGTGGGGGTTGTATTAGATTATGTACTTCGAACATCCATAGATTTAATGAAAGCAAAAGGTTTTGCATTGAAAAATCAAAAAGCAGGCATTATTCTGTAAAAATTATGACAAATGCAGACTATGCAGAAGACCTAGCACTTCTTGCAGATACACCAGCCCGAGCAGAATCCCTACTACAGAAAGCAACAGGAGGCCTTGGCTTTGATGTGAATACCAACAAAACAGTATATGCATTTTAAATAAAAAGAAACTATCTTCACTCCTTAGTGGCAAGCCTTTAAAGTTAGTAGACCAGTCCATATACCTCAGCAGCAACATCTCATCTACTGAAAGTGATGTCAGCATATGCTTAACAAATGTGTGGAATGCTATTAACAGGCTATTGATCATTTGGAAATTTAATATATCTGATAAAATGAAACAAGATTTCTTCCTAGGTGTAACTCTGTCCATAGGTACTATATGGATGCACCACTTAGTCACAAACAAACTGCATTGAGAAAAAGATAGATGTGAACTACACTAGAATGCTGCATACTGTCTTGAACAAATCCTGGAAGCAGAACCCCATAAAAAAGCAGCTGTACAGCCACTTGCCTTCCATCTCACAAATCATTCAAGTAAGACACACAAGAAATGTAGGGGACTGCTGGAGAAGCAAGAATGAACTCATAGGCAGCATTCTCTGATGAATGTGCCTATGTTGGTCGACAGGCAGACTTACTAACATCAGCTCTATACAGGCACAGCATGCAACCTAGAAGACGTGATGGATGATAGAACAGTCAGGGAACTCCATGCTGTCAGAGTTACTTGATTATTATTATTATTATTATTATTATTATTATTATTATTAAAACTTGATAAGATTTTCTTGTTTATAAGATAATGTACTGAGCTACTTCTGAAGACCACTAAGTGCAATATACATAGGAGGAAGACTGAATTAAAATGCTATAAAAATGACATTAATGACTTGAAAAAGTATGTACTAATGATTAAGATATTGTCTAACTTTGAGAAGTATCTCTTACATACAAGAAATCGTTTGAATATTCTTTGTTGTTAAGATGAAAAAGTACTTCACTCTTTTGGTGAGGAGAGCAACTCTAGTTGTCTAAATATACTTGATGCATGAGAGTAAGATGCCGCTTTAGTCCACCTTATTTTAAAATTTTGGATCTTGTGATTTACCCACTGAAAATATTACTTTGATATACCCTGGCTCTAAAATTTAAAAAAAAAACAAACTATATTACTTTAGTAAAGCAATTTTTTAAAAGTATCAGTAAATAAAATTTTTTTGTCAACACACTTGTTGGATATATCCCTTAATGCTATTGGTCCATTAAAGTATTGTAATTGTGAAACTCCAATAATTTTTTTTATTTGCAAGTTTGTTTTTTTTTTAATTTAATGGTCAAAAGTGCTTTTCAGCCATTAAGTTTGTTGTCAATTGTGCTGCTGCACCAAAAGGGTTAAACGACTTCTGAAGATCACTGGTTTCTATTGAACTTATTTTGCTGCTTAATAAGATTTTTAATTTAATTTTGGGGTGAACATTTTGTCACTTGGTTGTTCTAGTTATTTTCTTGTCAGTCAAGTCTTAACATAAAAAGGCATCTATCAAATGTACATTTATTAATAAAATGTGACAAGAAGGAAATTGATATAAAATGCATTTATAAATTTTGAAATACTCTGTTAATTCTATTTACCCAACCCCTCCATAAGGAACAGGATGTGACACAAGGTCAATGTACCCTTCTATTTACCCAAAGCTGGAAGTAGAATAGTTGAATTCATACCTTTCCCCCAAGAGTATTAGTGAAAATGTAAAATAATCTCACTCAGGGTTTGAACTTCAGATGTTGTGTCCATTTCCTACAATGATAACCGTTATACCACAAACACCTTTTAATCTTACCTTGTATAAAATCTTACCTTTTTTTACCTTGTGGATAAATTGTTCAGTGCTTTTTAAAAGTTGATGAATTTTTCATATTTCTATGTAATAAAACCAAAACTGTCTTAATTTTTATTTAAGAATTAAAAAAGAATATTGGTTTGTGTTTTAAAAATTTTGGTAGAGAAAGTTGATCAAAACTCACAAAGTGTTTGAATGTAAACTAAACGTCAAAGTATTTGATATTTTTTCTTTTTTAGAATTTTTTTTCCTCTGCTGTATTGAAAACATTCTTAATTTGTCAAGAAGATATAAATTAAAACCAAAACAAAAAAAAACTTTAATGTATTTACACATTACAAGGTTGTTTTAATTTTCAAATTCAAATTTTTGTTAATGATAGTGTAGGTTTTTATGCTTGCATCAACATTTAAATCCTTCATTCAGAAAATAGATAAGCAGCTTAAATTATCAATTTGTGGTTTAAAATTGCTTAATTTTAGGCTATTAATATATCTACTTAAGCAAATTCCCCTCCACATTTCTTTTGTGATTATCTTAATACCAGATCATACTGCTTATTGTAACATTTAAATTTGAAAAAAAATTGTATAGTGAATATTTTTATATTGATGAAAAATCACTGTGTGCTGTAATGGAATTGAATTACATATCATTATTACATTGGGATAAAAATATTGATGCATTTGTGTTTTTTAGATATTGAAACAATACTTGGTTATACGTACTTAGCATTTTTGATTAAACAACAAAAGATAAAGATATTAGTTTAAAAAATGTACATAATGAAATTAATCTCTGAACAACTTGATTATACTGCAACAAGTTAATCAGCCAAGAGTGGCATGAATTATTTTATATACTTTTAGATCAAGTTTTGGTTTCTGGTCAGTAAATCATTAATCTGCATAATGTTTGAAGCTATGAGTTGTTTCTGATCCTTCCCATTATGCTTCATTAATATTCAGTCTTACAAAATGATTTCTCATGTCTTAGTTAATACTAATTTATTTGACTAAAGAAATCAAGTTTTCAAAATCTGACCTACATTAAGTTAAGTTTGGGCTAAAGCAGGATTTGTGATAAGAATCTCATCAGTTTCTAGCCAAGATGATGTAAGCATCACTATAGGAGCAGGCATCTAGAATACTGAAAATGAGTTTAAACCTTATCTGGAGTTATCTCTTCAAAATTTTCAGTGTAACTTGGGGGTTGAAACAGATTATATAAGCTGAAATCAAAAATATGGATTTTAAAAAAAGTGTGTGGAATAATGAAAAACTTCTTTCAGAATTTGGGATAATTTAAAAGTTCTATGTGTATAGCATTTTTAATATAAACATGATTTAAGTATTTTTTTTTTTTTTGTGGTTTTAGAGCCCAAAAGTGATTATTAAAATTTTAAAACATTTTTTAAGTTATCAGTCTCTGTAAAGAAATACTTAAAAGCTCCAAGCTGGGTTTTTTTTTTTTTTTTTTTAAATGCTTTCGAATTATTATTTTATGAAATCTTAGAGAAAAATAATTTTCATTGGAGAAAACTTAATAAAATTATTCAAAATAGGTTCAATACAAACCTTAAGTAAAAGAAAACTCTTGTTCTCTTTGCTTTGGAAAACCTGATTAAATGCACCACCATCTGAAACGATTAACAAAGATGGAGAAAAATTAATATTCAACATTAATGTTTGATAATCCTTCATTCAAAATTAAAGATAATTTTGATGCTACTAATACTATGTGAGACATATGATTAAATGATGTCATGGTGAAGAATTGGTCTTTCAATTGACTAATGATGGACATAAACATAGCCAGTTTTGACATATTTTACCAATTTTTTGACAATACTTCTCTGCTTGTTTTTGCCAGGTTTCAAAAAGTCATAATGAATATTTCCACGTACTGACCCCTAAACAAAGACCCTAACCTTTTGATATAGCTTTGGTTTAGGAAAGTATTTTTCAGTGTCATTCTCCTTAAAAAGAATTCTGATACTGTTAAATAATAGGTTAGCTGTATGTATTATATAAAAATTGGTGTGAGAGATGATGATCTGAAGATCAATTTAAGAACTTGGCTGTGATTGGATAATCTCAGTTGAGTGACTGAGAGTTCTAGAATTTAGAAAAATAGTTTGAAATTTAATCAGTTGGTCCTGTGGAATTGATAAACGCATGTTTGAAAATGGTGTGTGCATATTTTTTGGTTTTATGTACAAAAAGGTCAACTCACCAAGTGTAGTTGAGTTGTAAATACATAAAAGATGTAACTAAGAAGTAATAAAGTTTGCCTACAAAAGTATCTTCGTATTTATTTTTCTCAACAAAGGATGTTTCTGTGTTTGTTACTCACAATAAAATTGTGGGGCCCATCATGAAAGAAAGGAGATGGATCATTGAAAGAACACTATGTAAAGGTCAAAGCAATCCTAGTCATTGTCTAAAGAAGATAGCAAAGAGTTATCCAACAGTACTTTAAAGTTTTTAGATAACAAATATAGTGCTTAAAAAGTAAATGATGTGTATAAAAGGTTAGATTATGTTATCTGCTAACCGATGGGTTCTCATAGCTCAGATGGTTAGACCAGCTGGTACATTTTTTTCACTGAGAGCTTATCCCTTATTTTTGATCTGTACAATGGAATTATTAAAAAAAAGAATAAACAGATAAAAATAGCATGAAAGAAATTATGAATTAAAATAAGAATCAGTTCTATTGAGAGGTCATTGGCATTTAAATTCTCTAAAGGTATTTTAAATCACTTACCCCTATTTTAACCAGAACATATACAATATATTAAATATCTTTGGATAATGACTACTTTAAACAATAAATCCTTTTTTATGTAATGGCCTGGTGTGAAGTCATTGATCAGTTAAAAAAGATTGTAATCTTGCTACATTGAAAACAATTGTGTGATTTCTTTAATATTGTTTATTTTTTTCTCTTTAAAGCCTAGTCGCCGCCGTCCTCTGCATGCCAATGAGAACCTCCCTTATGCCGCCCACACACAGTCCTCCATGCGGAGAAGCCAAGCGTTTCGACATGAGGATTACCACAGAAAACCCAAATATGAACAAGATAATACAAAACGATTTGAGAATTTCCGTGTGACTGTGGACAGCGCAAGTGGTGGGCAGCGAACCACCAGTAGGAGTGACGTGAAGAGGTCTGTGGAGATTAAGGATACTGATGCCAATGCCAACAAACTTGATCTGAAGCCTGTGTCTGTTTCTCTCTCCAAGAACAATCGTATGTTTCAAAAGGCTATGAAAGAGGCCATTTCAAGCAATGAGGTATTATTTTTTTTCTTTCTTTCTTTTGGTATTGTTTATCTTGTATATTTACATTGTGCTAAGAAATTTCATTTTTACTTTAGCAAGTTGGAATTTTTTAA
Organism: Sepioteuthis lessoniana; assembly: GCA_963585895.1. Taxonomy (NCBI): domain Eukaryota; kingdom Metazoa; phylum Mollusca; class Cephalopoda; order Myopsida; family Loliginidae; genus Sepioteuthis; species Sepioteuthis lessoniana. The sequence goes on from OY757914.1 coordinate 103,697,497, forward strand.
AAGTTTTGTTCTCATTCAATAATTAAAAAAACAAAATTTGTTGGCTTTCTCAATTTTTATGTCTACTAATAATTTTAACAAGATTCTATCAACAAAAAATAAGTCACACACACACACACACACACAGCATTTCTTGTTCTTTCTATTGCAAATGATTAAAAAGTATTTTACTATTTGTGAACACCCAATATAGAGATAGCCATCTTAAAAACATGGAGCTTACCTGATCCATACCACCATTTATGAAATTTTAAAAAAAAAAAGAGAAAAAAATTGACTTGATATCAAAGTTTTTTGTCTCAGTCTGTAAGGTCAGAAATGGCATATTTTACCATCTGATGACCTTGTGACATCAAATAATGATTTCACATAGTTTATATTGGTTAGATGGTAGGTTGATTGATTTTAACAGCACATCAACACATCTGAGGTTATTTTATGCCTAGAGATGAGGGAATTGCATACATTATACATTTATATTTACATTTTTTGAGTAGTTTTTCAATATTTTTTTTGCACATGGTTATATGATATCCTGAATTCTTATCTATTATCTCTGCCCAGTTGGCTGGGGCTTTAGAATATGCGAACTGCATCTCTACAGAGAAGCAAGACCTCTTTCCCTCATTGAGTATGCTGGATATGTCACTAAACTATTTGATGGTGAGGCTCAATTTTTGGAGCTTTCGAGAATGTGTCATACGCTTTTATTGCCTTTACTCCCAGATCCACTCTGTTTGTTAAAGTCCCATCTATGTGTGAAATAGAATTGTTCAGTCTTTTATTTGGGATTATTATTGATATTAAATAGAATTATTCATGTTAAATAGCAATACTTAAAACCATCTGTATACAAATAGAACTGGTTTTAAGTATGTACAAACAATCAATAGCAATACTTCAAACAATTTACCTGTGTGCAAACAAAGGAGCTCTTACTTATTTGAAAATAAAGTTACCTACAATTCTCTTAAAAAATCATTGTGTGTGTGTGTGTATATATATATATTATTCATTTATTCATTTTTTTTGGTACATGAAAATTTTATGATTACAAAGAGTAAGGGAATCATTTATTAAAATAGTAAAAACACAAACAAGATGAACCCTTTCATCTGGTGCATTTTTAACAAATAAACCAGAATTGTTTAAAAGGTAGGGCAATATAGTGTAATTGCTATACCCTCTGAAAAGGCAAGATGTTGTTTAGACCTAACCTTGTACAAGACAGAAACAGTCATCTGAGTAATTAGTCCTACATATATAATGATCCAATTTGTTTTTTATTATTTTGATAAATATGATTCCCTTACTCTATGTAATGATATATATATATATATATATAGGATATGGCATTAGATAACCATAAGGGCTGATATGCCATTAAACTAAATAACTTAACCTATTACTAATAATTTGTAAACAGATCTATTTTGACCCATAGATGGAACTCTGATACTACCACTCAGAGTGGACCTGGGAGTAATAGTTAGGAAGGGGTACTCCACAATCTACAGAGCTCTAGAACTTTAACCTCGCCACCAGATGCAGTTTTGCATCATACCCAGGACATCTCTTTTGTGGTGGGAGTTATAACCCTCTGCAGGTGAAACAGCATATTCTAAGACTTGCTGACTGGGCCAATTTTATATTTGAGCCCAAGATCAACTTATGCATGCAAAAAAATCAGGTTCCTAGGTTTTACTGTTTGGCTGTGATTCTTGGGAACATATACACACACATTTCACTATGATAGTATAGATGAAAAAGAATTGACTAATAGAAGATTTAGGTGTTATTAACTGCTGCTTAGTTATTGAAAACATCTTACAGGAAGTTGCTGTTAGAGTATTGGAGACCTTCTTTTGCTGAAAGTTGTCAAGATAATTGGAAGTCTATTGAAGAGAAGTCTGCTGAGTAAGCTGGTTTTATAGCTCATTTCCTTTAACTTTTGCCATGTTTGTTGAGACATGATTGGATGTTGTCATGAAGAAGAATTAGTCCTTTTCAATTGACTTATGTTGGAATTAAACATTGCCAATTTTGGCACATTTTACCAAATTTCTGGCACATTTTACCAAATTTCTGGCAATACTTCTCTATTGTGATGGTGTTGCCGGCCTTCAAAAAGTTGTAATGGATGATTCCACTTGTTGACCATTAAACAGAAACCCTAACCTTTTGATACAACTTTGGGTTGAGAAAATGTTTTGTGGGTATCACTCTCCTTATCTTCAGGTAAAATAACAATTCTGATACTTTTAACCTTTTCACTTCCATTGGAATATGGGTGTCCCAGTCAAATTTCATTTTAACCCTTAAAACCTTGTACCCAAAACATAATTTTGCATACCCAAAACTTTAAAAACTTTCTAGTTAAAAGAGTTAAAACCTTCAAATTGAAATAATTTCTTTAATACATCAAGTGTATTGTGAGTTGAATATTTGTGCTTGGCTTTATGGCTAAAATAGTTTTCTTTCTTTTTTAATGTTTTTAGAGCTTAAGTAAAACGATAGTATTTCACATACACATTATATGAGGGTCATTTGATAAATAAGGTGAAATATAGTCTAAGGAGTTGGCAATAAGGAACTCTTTTTACAGTTGCACCAATTTCAAGAAAATCCTGCCCCAAATGACTGTCAGCATGACCTTTACTGACCACTGCACTCAAAACTCTTCACTGGAGAGTCAGTGTGTTTCCACTCCTTGGACCGTCTATTCAACTTGGGCTTTTAATGGCAAACCTATGTTTAGCCCTTTGGTAAACATTTTTTTACTAAAACATGCTTCTCTATACACATCGCACATTCTTCTGTAAATTTCACATGATTTGCACTTCATAGCCACCCAAAATTTGATGGCAGACCTCTGTTAAAATGTAGAGCAATCAATTTGATTTGCTGCCATTTTGGATAGCCTCAAAACAAATATTTTTGTGAGATTTAAATAATTTTTGCTTTAAACCAATTCCAAAGAATGCAGAGTTTACATTTATTGAAAAAAAAATTTCTTTAATGAATGATTCATCTGTGTGTGTGTAAACATTGATTATCTATCAAGTATACATGTTTTTTATTAAATCATACTTATTTGTTTTTGTTCTGAACTTTTAATTTTGATCATTGTCTGCACTTGAGTAAACTTGATAGATTTGAGGTGCTGTGATGTGAGTGGAGATTTTTCATTTATGTTAAGTTATAAAAATGCATTTCAAGTTTTAAATTTTTTTTTTAAAATGCAACAGGTACATTTAGTTAAATATGAATATATATATATATATATATATATATATCTTTCATCGTGGCTGAAATGGTTTTGTATTTCTTACTTGTACTAGAGTTAAAATAAAATGCTATCATTTTTTGCATTGATTTGCAAGGCAGATTTTCTCCCCTTCTTTTTTTAGCATTTGTATTTGTACTATACCAGTTGAAGCTTTGTAAATATGTACATGCTAACAGCATTCTCTCTGTAAATTATATATGCTATAGTTCAGGTATTAATCCCAGCTAGTGTTCTTTAAGGATGGCTTTTGCATGAAATAATCTGCAAAAATTGATATATGAATATTAAAAGTCCAGCATAAATTCATTTATCATATTTATATATATTGTCTACAATAGCATATTTGGTTTATTTAAAAAACTAATAAATGAACTGGTGATAGGGAGATATATATATATATATATATATATATATATATATATATATATAGTAATTTGATATATCCTATAATGAAAGAGCTCTCTCCATTGTTATCGTTTTTTGTATCTTAAGAGGAAACTGTCCTTTCATCTCTTCAAACTCACAGATGTTATCCGGGTGGAAATCTAGAGTGCCTTGAAATCAGTACATATATTCCACCCCATCCAACTTTCTCCACACCCTTTGTTCAATTGCACCTTTATGTATACTTTTTGGGATATATATATATATATATATATATATATATATATATATATATATATATATAAGAAAAAACAACTTTCAGTGGTTGTATATATACAAGATAAAGGTGGATTCAAGTGTCTTTATAAAAATGGATGAAAGAAATTTCATCCATCTGTTGACATTCCTAATTTGATTTCGTGTCCATTCTTTGGAATTTCCTTATATACTCACTGATATTGAACTCTGGTTCTATTTCTTTCTAGTGTTTTCTCTTAGATATTTCTGTTTTCTCAGGTTAGTCATAACTGAATTATAAAAGAAAATATTTTCATCTATTTGGTTGAAATAGATGATTCTCATATGCAAATGAAAAGCTAAAAACCAGCAAACTATAAATCCATAATAATTTTGGATATGTTTTAATGTAAATATTACAAACTCAGTCTACCTTATATTTTCCCATAGCTTGGATGGGGAATAGATAAATTCATGTCTTTACTAAAGACATCAACGCACAGGGAAACACAAAAAACCTGCGAGTATCTACATCAACTTGTTTATGGTTATTTTATGACTGTGTCAGGAAATCAAATTCATTTTATGTTCATATTTCCATATTTCATGAAAAAATTGTTTGCTTCAATTTAAGATGGTTATTAACATTTGAGAGAGTATATGTTGATATAATGTTAATATATTTTGCAATATTTCTAAATGAAGAGTGTTCAATATAAATGATTGAGCATATATTTTTAAGTTTGGGTAGTGTAGACAGTCTTCAGTGACTGTCAGTTTTTCACCTATATGATCATCAGACCCATATATATATATATATATATATATATAAAATGATGAACTCTCCTATCAATCTCATCTGATGAGGATGCAACAGTTTGGTTAAAAATATAAACTGTTGGACTGCTTATACAAGCAATTTGTTCATAGTGATGAAGGTTTCTGTAGAACCAGCCAGACGTCTTGGATAAACTAATAACAGAAGAATTGTGTACCAATGTGCCACAGATTCTCCTGAATAACATTCTTCAGATTTTGAATTCTAAGTTTTTCCTTCTTTTAAACTGGTTGCCCTATCAAAGCTAGAGAGACTAATCTAGTTTACTATTTTATCCATAGCTAGGATAATATATGATTATTCCATTTTATTGGCTATTTTCAGGTAACACAAGTTTTATTCTGTTTATAACCTCATTTGTGGGCTGTGTTCCATTATCATGATACTTTTTCTTGACTCATTTTCTTTTGTTAATAACTGGCTTCAACATGGATCATTGACTGCTTCCAATGATAACTATTCTACACACTAGGTTTGCTGATATTTGTATTTTCTTTATTATTGAATGAATATAAATTTCAGTTATAGAACATTGTCAACAGACTGGATTATTGGCAAAATAAAATCAGACATAGTTGGCATATTTGTCTCAGAAATTAAATCCAGTTGTATTTTTGAAAAAATGTATGATGTTTTACTGATAGTAAACTGAGGTAACATTATTTTAGAGGAAGTTTTTGTAAATAGATTGTTTTCCTGGTTCTTTTCTGCATTTTCAGGCTTATCTTTTGATAACCAGAAAGTTTACTAGTTATATATTTTTTTATTAAAGTACATCATTACAGATGACTTGTATAAGTTTCTGCCATGTTTGACCAGCAAAACTTAACTATCTCATCTCTCCATATCTTTTTCTACTATGATTATTTCTTGGTTACCATTCTATTGTTTTCCCTTCTAGCTATACATCCTGCTCACTTTCACTTTTGTTAAATAACTTTTATTATATTTCTTACCTTTGTCTGCTCTTTAATACATGTTCTTCAGGTCTACTCTAACTCTGAGTGGTAGTATCTGTTTGGGTCCCATCTATGAGTCGAATAGATCTGTTTAAAAATTATTTGTATACTTGGTGCCATATAATTGTAAATTATTTTTATTAAGCATAGTTAATTGAAGGTATAATTGTTTACTAAAAATTATTATTTAATTACTTGAAACTATATAAGTATGTGCAAAGAAATGGCTTAATAAATAGAAATTACTTGAAACCATATAACTGTGGGCAAATTATTTGTATTGGATAGGAATATTTGATATAATTGTGCAAAAAACTTAAAGAACTACAGAAAAAATGTCAATACTAATAAAATAAAAACAATGGTTGACAATGTTGAATTTATCAAAAATTAAAGGTGATATTACTACTTTTATATATTATTTGGTTGTTTTAAATTCAATAGTTCTTAATGGTTTGGGGATGGCAGTAGATAAAGAATGTATTTATAAGGCTCAATTTGATCTTTGCCAGCGATATAGTTCTTATATCATGTTAAGGTAGATTTCTCAAAGTAAGAGATGAGCTTAAGTATTGTTAAGAGCTTAGTATTTATTTCTCATCCACACTGTTTATTAATGGATCATTCCATGACAATTCAACTAATCAATGTACACTAAAAAAATAGATTTTTTCCATTTTTGTGTATGTTGTCGATCGTATAGTCATTAAAATAAGCAAATATTAGATCATAATTGTGAAATAACCATGAATTAGAATTTTTGATAAAAAACTATTAAGAGGTCTAGAATTGGTAGCTTAGAAAGATGGTTAATGAAACCTGTTGGGATTTATTCCCCAAATACTCTAATTTTCAAATGCTGTACTACCTTTTGCTACTTATGGGTGCTGAAGATGATATTTCTAAATTTTTCTGTATGGTTGGTGGATACCTAAAAATTTTCATTTATTCACTTTTATCTACTATTTGGTTGCTCCCTGAAAAATTCTAAAGGGAAATTTGGATTTCTTAACTAAAAATCTATAAGGTTATCAAATTTCATTAATTCCTAGCCAGTCGATCTGGAGGTTTTTGTGAAATCGTTCTGTTAAAAATGGGAATATCATCTGTTGGCGAAAAATACTGATTCAGCAAAATTTAGAATGGTTTGGAATTTTCATTTAAATTTTCTGGATATTCTCATAACTCATGTACAACATATATCAATGTTTGAAAAAAATAAATAAGTAGAAAAAAAAAAAAAATTGGGGGGTAGGTTTTTTTTGTTGGTTGAATTGCGATATGGAATGACCCTCATAGTCTAAGTAGTTGCAATGTAAAACAAACTGAAATTAAGATGAAAGAAAAGCTTGTCAAAAATTAATGGTTGATAATGGTTCATTTAATGAAATTCAAGATAATATTACTATCACACTAGTTTTAAAATGAGTGGAATACAAATTAATTGTAATTTTGAAATTCTTTTCTGGTGTTATTATCGCTAATGCAATTTTTGTTTCATGCAGCAACTTTCACATGCTCAACCCACTCATCAATTTGAACTTCCACCACGTTTTCAAAAACGGCTCAAATCTGGAGGTGAGTTCCATTTTTGTTGTTATTATTGTATTTTTTTTATGTTTTTCGATTTAAATAATGAACTTCTAATGGTTATTTTAAAGCATACCCTTTCAAACCAAACTAATCCCTAATGATCTGGTAAAAGGTAAAATGAAACAGTGTCTATAGTGTTTTGAGAAATTGTTAATTTCTCTAACCCTATATTTTTTAGGCAACACAAATGAATGACGAAACTTTTCTTCAACAACACAACAAAGAAAGTTTTTTATTTGCAGCATTGAATATGGTTTGCTTTTGGTGCTGCAAGACTCATGGAGCTTAGACTTTTTAGTGTTGGAGACGAAATGGCGTAGCGAGATATCGAGAGGGCAGCGTGTTGCTGGACGTGTGAGGGATTGTGTTAAGAGTCACCGTGTATTTTTGTGTGTCTGGTATTTTTGGGGGAGAGTCTGCGTTATCTCCATTAAAGGGAACTAGTGTTGAGAGCGGAGTTACGTTCAGATCGACATAGCCAATTTTGGGGTGACACAAAGTTGGGCCTGTGCGAGGCATGTTGTATGTTTCTAATTTATGTTCAACTGGGATTCCTCGTAGGAAATCCATAAATTAGATGGTTCCCTTGTTGAGTGTCCATGTTGCTGCTGGCATTGCTATGTTAAAAAGCATCGCTAAGCAGGGACGGCCAGAGGAACATCTGTTCTGGTCGCTGTCTCAAGCCAAAGAGAGTGGGTTTGGCCGCTCACTTGTTTTGTAAGCCGGAAATGAAGGTCCGGGCTGAATAGGATAAGTCATCCTGATTGGGTGAAATTAAGTGTTGAAATAAATTGAGCGCCAAACAAAAATACGAGATTTTCCTCTTCTCTACATAGGTTGGCGATAGAATTTCAGGTATGGTGTACATGATATTCAATACATAAAATTGTAAGAGAAGGGAAATGAAAGAAAAGAGCCACGAATCTCACAACACAAAAGAGCAAAATACAAACAATGAAAAATACATACATTATAAAAAACGAGCAAAAGCAAATTAATAAAAAAGGCAAAGTGTCCTGTTTAGTTCTTTTTTTGTGTACCTCGTGGTACGTTTTTTTTTTCAAAACAAAATGTCACTTTGGGAAAAAAGTTAATGAGCCGAGAAGGTGGCCTACAGAAGTAGCAGTATAGTTCATAGGAGTAGTGTGAGTTTTTTGGGTCCTCTGAAATTCCTAGCAGTCGTTGGTGGTTTACTGAGGTAGTGGGAGTGATAAACCATGTTGCTGAAGGAACCAAAATAGGAGTAGGGTGAGTGAAAGTTAAAAAGTTACCTATTTTGCTAGTTGGGAAGTGAAAAAGTGTTGATAGATAAGGTTTTGCTGGAAAAAAAAATTCCACGTTGTTAGTTATTTTCGTCAATCTTGCATTTCTTCTAGAAGTTAGGTCGGCGGGAACATTTGAAAATTTTTCTCGATGTTTCGCTGGTTTTTTTCTTCCACGGTGGAATGATGCATGTTTGTAAGGCTGTGTTTCGTAAAGGCTGTATTTGGTATCAGAAGGTTGTTCATTTACGAGGTCACCATTTTAGTGATGTTTGAAGTGAGTATTATTGTTTAGCGAGAGGAAACCATTTTGTACTAGGATTTGTGTAGGATGAGTTTAGCTGGAGAAGTTGGTTTGTTAGCGAGGGAAAGTTGGGTGTAACGTATGTGTGTTTACGTTGTGTTGTTTCCTCGCTGAGTGTTGTAAGGCCCTCGCTAATTGGTGTGAAATAAAAGGTGGATGATGAAGAAGTAAACTGGCGAAGGTCGAAAGGTGTTGTTATGAATAGTTTTTATTTGTTTCACAATTCAGAAGGTGCTATGCGGGGTCCCCAATTAAAAGCGTTTCGGGAATTGTTTATTTCTCTAACACTATATTTTTTAGGCAACACAAATGAATGACGAAACTTTTCTTCAACAACTCAACAAAGAAAGTTTTTTATTTGCAGCATTGAATATGGTTTGCTTTTGGTGCTGCAAGACTTGTGGAGTTTAGGCTTTTTAGTGTTGGAGACGAAATGGCGTAGCGAGAAATCAAGAGGGCAGCATGTTGCTGGACGTGTGAGGGATTGTGTTTAGAGTCACCGTGTATTTTTGTGTGTCTGGTATTTTTGGGAGAGAGTCTGCGTTTTCTCCATTAATGTGGACCAGAGGTGAAAAAGGAACTAGTGTCGAGAGCGGAGTTACACTCAGATCAACATAGCCAATTTTGGGGTGACACAAAGTTGGGCCTGTGCGAGGCATGTTGTATGTTTCTAATTTATGTTCAACTGGGATTCCTCGTAGGAAATCCATAAATTAGATGGTTCCCTTGTTGAGTGTCCATGTTCCTGCTGGCATTGCTATGTTAAAAAGCATCGCTAAGCAGGGACGGCCAGAGGAACGTCTGTTCTGGTCGCTGTCTCAAGCCAAAAAGAGTGGGTTTGGCCACTCACCCGTTTTGTAAGCCGGAAATGAAGGTCCGGGCTGAATAGGATAAGTCATCCTGATTGGGTGAAATTAAGTGTTGAAATAAATTGAGCGCCAAACCAAAATACGAGATTTTCCTCTTCTCTACATGTCCTTTTGCTGAAAAGTACTCACCAGATTTAAAAGAAAAAAAAATCATATACAGAATGATTTTAGTGTGTGCTAGGGAGTTTTATGATATGGCTAGGTGCAAAAAAAAAAAAAAAAGTTTCATTCTCAAAAATAAATGTATGAATGTTTTTGTGTCAGTTATCAATCTTGTTCATCATGGTCATGACAATTAGGAAGCATCAGACACCTGATTTTTTATTACTGTAAAGTAAGGTTGTTTTTTTTATATATTCCTTTCTCTAATTCATAGTCTGAGACCAATTGTCATAAAAAAACAATGGTCCAGTTAGATTGAAATATTAAAAGCAATTTGTTTTTTGATTCTTATTAATGATTGTATGTTCCTTTTTACCTTACTGCCAATTTTCTAAACCAATTTTTGGTTAATTTCAATAATTTGGGACAATTCCAATATTGATACATGTAATTGTATAAGTAAACCCCTTAAACAAACCTAAGGTAACTGCTTGGAACACTTCAGCAATGCTTATATCCAGGGCTAGCTCTAAACATCACCACCCTAACTGGGGAGAGGCCTCAAAAGGTTTGGTTTCAGCCTTGCTCTTGGAAATTCAAACTTTTATCAACATTTCAACTATACATAGTGCATATATTTATACAGGATTGACAATTGTTGGACTCTAGAGAAAAGGACATGATCAGAGCTACAAGGAATCTTTGGTACACACAGTAAATCCTTTGGCAGAACCTCCATATAATAATATATATGACTAAAAGTTGTGACACAACAGTTTGTGTACTTGCACTGATAAGAAATCTCCTACTGACTGGTCAATGTTATATATTGCTCTGTTGCTCCAAATATAAATACCATAATCACTTCTGTATAAAAAAAAAAACAATTATCTCATTTGATATGCAGCAGTATGTAAAAAGTAATGAATCTAAAAACTAAGGATAATATCAACAGAAATTTCATGTTCAGAATTGCTAAGTTGCATACTGTTTTTGCATTTCTAAAATCAATGGGGAAGTACAGTCATATGAGCAATTTAGATCATGTGCTTGAAGAAACAGATATTAGTCGTAACTGAAGAAGGTAAACATATGATGAAGAGTATCAAATCATTCACAATATTGTATTTGACTCTCTACAAATTGTACATTGCACATTTTTTTTTTACTACTGATGAAGTTTTTAAAAAAAACCTATTAAATGATTCTGTTCAAAACATTGGTCTAAATGATAAATTTCAATGAACTTAAGACAATGTTAACTAATTTGAAAGAAAATATATAGCACACATACATATATATACTTTGTGAAATCAGGCCATGTTTTACTGAAACTTGATTACAATGTTCGAGTATCTTTTATTATTTCTTTATGCAACTTAACAAAGATGCTGGCAGCTTCACCTATCATTACTTCACATATCTACAAAGTATTTTTTTGCATGTGCTCAAACCTATGGACATATAGTACCTATCTTGTGGATATGTTTCCTTTAAAAGAAGAGGAACTTGAGCTGTGACCATTTGTAACTAAGGAGGACTTCAGTATAGATAAGACTGAGTTAGCATTTTGTGCCTTGGAAGCAGATCATGTGATTGAACATGAAAATTGGGCCATAAAACTAATTGGAGGAAAACATGACTATTACTTACACAAAAGCTTTTGAATGATTTTTCTTGGCAGCTCCTGAAATTAACTTGGCAGATACTGAATTCGACAATTGATATGAGTTTGATGTAATGATAAACACGATTACCACCATCAGCTTTCCTTTGTAATTACCCAGTCTAACAGAAAATAAGAAGACTTTTTGCAACTTTACGTTCATATAATGTGAATTTTAAGCTGGGACAAAATGAAGAAAAACTTAAAACTCTTCTCATTACTAGTGAAGAAAAGAAGTTTTGAGAGCAAAGAGCCGTTCAGATAAAAGAAGACATTTGATGATATGGTTTTTGATTGGATCCAGGACCTGGACAGAAATACAACTGCCTGAAATATTTGGGAGATATAAATCACAGTTGTTCCTCAAGCAACGTTCAGCATGGATGGAAGGTTACTGCATTGTAGTGTGTAAATAAATATGTTGATCACATACAAGATAAAGTTTATATAGATGGTAACAGTCATCATTCTAGATGGCATGGCAGTTATCAATAAATTAAAGAAAGATGGTTTAATAAAACATGTAATGATTTTGCTGGACTGTTTATCCATAAACTTCAATATGTATCATTCGTTTTTGATATGTTCATCTTGATGTTTGACTGTTACATAAAATGTTCAGTTAAAGAACGAACTTGGAAAAAGGAACCTGGGCATGCATTATGCTATTCAAAACTATACAAATGTAGAGAAACTTACTGTGAAACAATTACTTTCAAACAGTGAAATAAAGCAAAATTTAACAGTTTATCAAAGAAAACAATCCATTTTTTTTTTTTAATAATTAGTTTGCCAATGGCCCGGGAGACCAAGGTTCAATCTCAGGTCGAGTCATACCAAAGACTCAAAAAGTAGTACTTGATACCTTCTTGCTTAACACTAAGGTATGTTTCAAGGATAAAGTGGAGCAATCCAGGGAAAGGAGTAGCACCCTCTCCTACTCCTCGAGTGTAGTAGCTATTGAAAAGGGAGTTTTCGGGTAGCCCCCGACTATGGTCGCCAACTTTACTTTTTATTTATTGCAATACTAATATGGAACATTTGTGTCAAAATATACCAAATTATTCACAAATAGAGGTTGGTACTTTAATGATTTGGTAGCATTACAAATATCAGCCCAAAATCCATTCTATGAACTGTATACATTATCTGACACAGATGATTTACAGCTGCTTGTCTATCATTATCTTGAACTTTGCTTTCATACAAGGCTTCACACTGGTAGTGGAGTTAATGTTAGATATAAACATCAGTTCTGCTTTTGAGGCCATTGGAGAAAAAAAACATTCTACTGCTATTTTAAGTTTTCATGCCATAACAGGATAGAAGCAGATGGGAAATTCAATGGAAAATCAAAATGATACTGCTAAAAGGTCTTCAGAACTGCATCTGATGAGGATTTGCAATGAAAAGCCTTGGGGATGCAGATTAATTGTCAGATGAAACGATCTGATGACTATAGCATTTTGTGATGATACTTTTTATATAAAAAGTCATAGACTTATGCTTGCAGCTATTTAAAAATATCAATATGAAGCTGAAAAATTGCCAACCACTGCTGCTGCCTTGAAGTTGAAAATACTTAGAAGTCATTACATGTCTATGATGTGGAAACAGTTCAGAAATATTCATACTGATCTTCCTTCCTCAACAGACTGAATGGAAGAATGAAGATGGACACTTAATAACACAACTAACCAATGGAATTCCAGCTCCTGAAACTATTATGAATATTTGTTCTTGTAAATGCCAAAATGGATCTATTAATGGATGATGCTTATGCAAACATAATTAGCCTGTTTGCACAGACATGTACTTGTGTCAAATTTGTGAGAATCAAAATAAGGAACAAAATGATTATAAAACTGATCTAACAGACATTGATAACAAGGAATGAACAATTATAAAGAAATACTTATAATTTTTGTATTTGTATTTTAATATTGCTTATAGTTTCATAAAATACTGTAAAGTCTCACTGATGAGTACCCTGGTTATAAGTTCCTTTATAGTAAGTAAGTAAGGTTGATGATTGTGGTCGAAGGCGACTAGAAGGCTCCCTTTTCAATAGCTACTTCACTGAGGTGTAGGAGAGGGTGCTACTCCTTCTCCGGGATTGCTCCACTTAACCCTTGATACTTACCTTATAATGCTGAGTGTTAAGCAAGGAAGTATCAAGTACTATTTTTTTAAGTCTCTGATAAGACTTGACCTGGGATTGAACCCCGGTCTCCCAGGCCACTGGCAAACATTCCACCCACTATAATCACATCAATATTTAAAATGAAATATCTTATCAGTGATAAGCTCCTCTGGATATATGCCACTTTATTTTTTTTATTTTTGAACTCAGCATTCATAATAGTATAACAATGACTCCTATATCAATTTGTCTTGTGTAAAATTATTAAAAAGTAAAATAAATCATAAAAAAGAAGGGTTGAATGGCTGTAAACATTGGATTTATAAACAGAATTTTAATATCAATTTCTTTTAAGGTAATTTATCATTATGGAGCAAATTTTTAAAGACTCGTCTGTAAAATATAGACCCTTAAAAGATGTAACTATAAATTGTTTTGTTATGTATAAACATGACAATTTTTACATATTGTTTTTTTATCAATTGATAAATTGTACATATGAAATGATAGTGAATTCTTGAAATTGAATAGATCCAGTGAGAAAATTTCATCAAGATCATCTTTGCAAAATTTTATTGTTTTGTTGTTCTGGTTTGTAATTTGCATACATTAATAACATCTGTTAAATAGTGTAATATCACATCATGATATGTTTTATATCTTATACTCTTGTTAGTTGCAACATCAATATGTTTTCCAATTTTTCTTACTTTTTATCTGTTCAAATGGTATGTACAGATCAATTTGAGGACAGAAAATATTGTTTTCCTGGTCTGGTATGTAAAATATACACCCAAGCAAAATAAAAATTGGCATTAAGGTAATTTTTCTTGCTTATACATTGTTTTATAAGAAAAAAAAATTGCTTTCAACAAAAAAACAAAATCAAGACAGGTGAAAATTGTTCCCAGACTATTAAATCAAATCAAATTTCAAACTTGTTAAGATCAACTTGAAAAGGGTGAGCTAGTTCTGTAATTGGCTTGTATCCTGAAAAAATTTTTTTTTTTTTTTTTTTTTTGTGGTACACCTAATGATTTCATAAGAGTTATTTTACATGATTATATTGTCTCTTATTTTACTTAGCTAAGAATGTATGTATCTCTCTGTTTAGAAATATTTGGAAGCTAAGCTTTTCTATTAACAAAGAAAAAAATCTTAAGACATATTAAAAAGTTACTCATTTACTACTGACCTTCTAAAATGTTGCTTCTTGATATAAGATAAAAAACTAAATATGTGCCTATATATAAAATTGAATACAATGAATCTAAAGTGTTTAAAAAAAATATTCCAGTTAAAATTTCCTTTGTACTTAAAAAACACTTGATGAAGCATTGGAAATAAGTGTTTATTATTAGATATGCCCTTTGAGGCATTATCCATCTCTTAAGACATAAATAAGCTGGATAATCTTTCTTTTGTTAACACATTCTTGATGTCTTCAACAAATTTTTCCCTGAAATAAATTACTTTGACCTTTGCAGAAACAATAATCTTTTCATCAGCACAAATCTTCCATCTCTTAAATGCCACTAACATTTAACCTAATTTAAAACCAAGAAAATAGAATCTTTGTTTATTAAAATGAAATGCTGCTCAAGATTCCAAAATGAACACTCAAAGTAATTTTCCACTGAGTCGAGAGCTGTCATAGGCAGAAATGGAGATTATTGTTTTGCAGTATCTAACTTCCAATAGAGATGGCTAGGAAAAGGGGATTTATCAGTGCTGCAAAACAGTTTGAGACTTCCTGATAAGCAGCTATTGAAGACAGAAAGGCACCTACATCTCTACTTTTATTGTTCCATTAAGGAAGTACCCTTAGTTTAGTATAAAAGTTATTATCATAGAAATTGATTACTCAAGCTCAAATCATGAACAAGGCTGTTTGTGTTTTACTTTGTGCTAATGTCCTTGGGTAAAGCATAAATCCACCTGTTCTTCACCTAGCTATAAGTAAATAGTAGGGCAGACTGGATTCTTTTTATCCTTGCTTTGCTAACTAGATTAGGAAAAGAAAAACTCAATTCAAACTTGGTGTAAACTACTTAAAAATTGACCTTGTGTCACATTCTACCCATGGCAGCAGTGGGTTGAGTAAATACATACTTATATTGTCCCAATTATTCTTATATCCAAACCTACTTGAGAATCCAGGATTGAACTTTATCAACAAATTTTCTTTTCTCCTGATTTTTGTAAGTGAAGAAACTGGTGATAACATTTTTTTTTTTTTAAATTTACCTGTGAATTTGATGGAAGAGAGTGGTCATATGATTAGAACCCTGGGATAGAAATTAAATTTATGAAATTCATTCTGTTATTAAGTTGTTCTTTCTGAAGAATATCTTTTTTTTTTCTTTTGGTAGATGAAATTATCAGTTTTAATCCCAAAGCAGGATTATTTTTAAGTAGTAATAAGAATAATCTGTTGCAAGACATAAAAAAAAACCCCTCCATATTTTCATGAAAAATTGGAAGATGTATAGAATATATTTTACTTTGTTTCTTGTAAGTTAGAAATTTGTATCAGCAGAATGCAATTTCAAATACACATGCAAGATGTGAAGGAATTTTGTTTAGAAATGACAAATTTTGGAAAAACTGAAATCACAAAGCATGCTGGTCTTATTATTCTCTGTCCATTCCGAACTGCTTTAGTCATCTTGGTTGCTATATTCAGTCTGAATCGGCTGCTCTACTTTCATGCTTTCTTCAGGTACCTTTTGTTGCTTTCGGTAACCTCTGGAGACTTCAGGTGGTAGTCTGTTTGGAAAGTCAACTTGAGGACTTGACCATCTCACCCATGTGTCCAGGTGGACACATTACTTAGTAGAAAAGTTACCAAGTATGATAAAAGATATCTGAATAAGGTTGGGAGTACAGTGGCTGAAACATGAGTATAACAGTTAAAATGGGTCTAGCAGTCTGCAATGTGCAGAGAATAATAAAAATGTCTCATCTCAGAAATATAGATAAATATGCTGGTCTCGTTAAGATTTTTCAGTGTAATTTATATTTTCATTGACTCATTTAATTTCTTCAAAATTTTAAATGAGAGATTTAGAGTTTATATACAGAATAAATTGTCAAGTATATTGATATGTACTGTTTATCACTTATAACATGGTTAGAGTATATTACACGAACAGATGATGAAGTGGAATGAGAAAACTATAATCATGTCTGTATTTTAGCTTGGGCTGTATTTTGAATCTGATATATATACTCAAAATATCATTTCTCATTACTACCCACTAACTTTATCATTATCCTGCCAATCTCCTGCTTAGGATTATTTTCTGCACTTATAAGCTAAGTATTTTTTGTAGTGGGGAAAAATGTTTGGTGATTAACGATTACATTGTATTCTTTTTCTTTTCTTTAAATATGTATTATTGAACAAATTTTTAGTACTCTATTATACATTGAAAACTAGTAAGAAAAGAATTGTCAGTGATCACTTATCAAGGCTGATAGAACATGAGAAATTAGGAATTTGAGTCCCTGAAACCTGCAAATCTAAAGAGTACATTTGTATTTATCCAACCCCTCTGTTACAAGCCAGAAACCCAGTCAACTGGGGCTGTAGAATATACCAACTGCATCTCTGCAGAGGGGTAAGACTCCTCCCGCCAACAAGTGTCCTGGATATGGCACCAAACTATCTGATGTTGAGGCTCCAGTAAGGCTGGAGCTTTGGGGAATGTGGAGTATGCCTTTCTTGCTACCACTTCCTGGTCCACTCTGGCTAGGAGTGGTAGCACCTGATAGGGTTCTATCTATGGGTCAAATAGAACTGTTTGACATTTAAACTGAGTAAAAACAAAAGACTTATGCTAAATTGAATTGTTTGATCATTTAACTGTGTGAAAACAAATGACTGACGTTTAATTGAATTGTTAGTAATACATAGCAGTATGTGGAACCATTTAACTTTGTTGACTTATATTTACAAATCAGATATATCTACTATATCTGTATAAACTGGATTTGGCATTAAATAACTTCCTATGATTGATATGCTATAAAACCAAACCAGGATGTAACACAGTCAATTTTTAAGCAGAGTAAAGCTGGTTTGAATTTAGTTTCTCTTTTCATAGACATGTTACCTAACCAAGGCTAAAGAACCCTGTCTACCCTACTATTTACCCATCGCTTGGGTGGAGAAGAACTGATGGGTTTTTGCCTTAAGGGTACTAGAGTGATGTGAAACTTAGTCTTGTCCTGGATTTGAATGTGTGTTGCTGATTTCATTTCCAATGATGATAACCATTATGCTAACTGTGCCTCTCCTGCAGAGTATATACAAAGTGACAATACAAGGATCATTTAAAAGGTGTTAAGTCTCACCCAGAAAGAAGAATATAACTGAACATTTTTGTTATGACAACATACTACCACTTATAAAGCTAGAAAAATCTGAATTACTTTTCCTAGTTTTATAAAATGTAGTTGTGTATTGTCACTACAAAAATGTTCAACTATGCTCTCCTATCTGGGTGAGACTTAGAACTTTTAAAATGAGCCTTGTGGTATGGTCTTTAGCATTTGTGAGTCAAAGGAACTTTTTAAAGGAGGCAGTTCAGACAAGGTGTTAGAATAAATCTGTCCCCCCACTTTTTTTCTTTGTTATGGTTAAACTTTTAGTTGAATATTCATGATTTTCTAAAAAGCCTTAATAGGCTGTAAAAATTGGTCATCATTGAAATAGTATTGGTGATAGATAAAACAGCATTAATAGTCCACTGTTATCATCTCAGGCTTGGTGAAGTCTATTTCCTGGGATTTGATGAATTTGTATAAGTAGTGGGCCTTGAACACTACAAAATTATTCAAATAATTTTGCTATTTCAAACATGGAGAAATGAACACACAAGTTATTTAGTATATTTAGTATGAAAAAAAATTAAAAAGGCATTTTTGGGAATTATCAGATGAAATATATTAACAGAATTTGATCTTTATTTAGATAATTTATATGTTCTGTGCAAAGATATGTTTTTTGTTTTTTTTTCTTTTTCTAAAGGTTGATATGAGAAGATAGTAAAAAGGGAAGATGCCCAACTATAATATAATGACTCTAAGCACAGAAGATTGAGAAGGGTTGATCGAAGGTTAAGAAAGTTAATCAAGAACCAAAGTGAAAACAAGGTTTAAACAATATAGGACTGGCTCTTGTGTGAGAAAGGTATGAATCCAATTATTCTCCCTCCAGCTATGGGTAAATAGTTGGACTGACTGGGTTCTTCAGCCTTGGTGAGGCAACTAGTCTAGGAGAAGGAAAACTCTGAATTCAAACCTGTTAAACTCAGCTTAAAAATTGACCTTGTGTCATATCCTACCCGAGCGTAGGGGTTGGTAATATATATATATATATATATATATATATATATATATGTATATGGAGAATGGAAAAAAATAATAACCAGAAGTTGAGTCAAAAGACTTCTGTGTGCATAGTGTATCAAATGCGACCAGGAATTGTGTTATTCTTTTCCTGATAAGTGTATTTTGGAAAAGCAAAAATTGGGACGGAAAAAAATTTAAGCTGAGATTTCGTGAGAGGATGTCAATGGTATCAAAGAGTGACCGGTTGCAGATGACATGCCTCATCAATCATAATGTGGCATCTGGATTGTCTCTGGTGGGGAGTCACTAATTTTCGACCCTGGGAAATCCCTTGATAAACGAAAATATGGTTTTGTCAGATAAAGAGTTTTGATACATTTTTGGTCTGGTGAGAAACATCTTGTTTATTTCAAACAAAGTCTTAGCAGAAAATCTTGATAAAGGTAATATTGATTGCTTGATGTACTAACTGCGTTTTTGCCTACACTCATTGGCATGGCATTTATCATTAAGACAATGGTAATGGCCCTAACAGAAGGGATCAGAACCAATTACTAAGAGACGAGGAGGAAAAGTTCCTCATGTACCTCTCTCTTGTTGGTATTGGTATTAGCTAAAGTCTGAAGAAGGTTGGAGTAAAAGGTAGTGGGGTGCAGAGTAAACCGCTATTACTTAAAAGGATTGAAATTGAAATCGCTTAAGTCAGCAAAATGCAGACTTAATTACTAATTAAAATTGATGAAGTAGTTACTAAAAAATCAATATTGCCCCGAATCTCTCAGACCACTTATCGCATAATTATGGATTTTTATATAAGCTGAGACTTATATGGTCTTGAGTGAAATCTTTGAAGTTGCTGCTAGAAGTCACATCATATTGAGAAGACCCCTGGATCGACCCTGACAGAACTAGATCATTACTTTACTCTTCTCAGACCACAGAAATATTTATAACCTAAGTGCCCGC
This sequence comes from Sepioteuthis lessoniana, assembly GCA_963585895.1. NCBI lineage: Eukaryota > Metazoa > Mollusca > Cephalopoda > Myopsida > Loliginidae > Sepioteuthis > Sepioteuthis lessoniana. Next base: position 103,717,467 of record OY757914.1, read on the forward strand.
CTAACATCACTCTAACAGCAGGAGGGATGTACTTCTTTTCAACATTGCCATTTCATTACTATATAAAACTTTTGTTATCATTGTTAGCTAAACTGTGTACTTATGCTAAACTGAATTATCTGAAATAAAACTGTTTTGACATTTAACTCTATATTGCCCAATCAGCTGATGCTGTAGAATACACTGACTACACATCTGCAGAGGAGTAAGACCCTCCCTACAAGTGTTCTAGATATGAGATTAAACAATCTGATGTTGAGGTTCCAGTGATGCTGGAGCTTTGGGGAATGCAAAGCACCCCTTCATTGCTATTGCTCTCAGGTCCACTCTGGCCCAGAATGGTAGCACCTGATAGGGCTCTATCTATGGGTTAAATAGAACTAAACTGTATACTTATGCTAAACTGAATTGTTTGAATTAGAAGTTTGACCAAACTGAATAGCTTGAAATAGAAATGTTTGTGACAATTAAACTGTGTACTTACGCTAAACTGAATTGTTTGAAATGGAACTGTTTTTGACATTGAAACTGTACTTACACTAAACTAAATTGTTTAATATAGAACTGTTTTGACATTTAACTGTGTAAACAAAATCTATACTCATACTAAACTGAATAGCTTGAAATAGAAATGTTTTTGACAATTAAACTGTACTCATGCTAAACTGAATTGTTTGAAATAGAACTGATTATTTGTATAAAAATGGATTTGGCATTTAAGAAAAAAATCAGGTCCTGATTGATTTTAATGGTGTATCAACTAGTCTAAAGTTGTTTTATGCCTAGTGGTTAGGGAATTGCATTCATTGTATATGTATATTTTTGGTCTAGTTATTTGAGAGCAGTATTAAACAAGTCCTGGCGACAACACCCCACGAGACTCCAACTATACGGACACTTGCCCCCCATCACAAAAACTATACAAGTTCGACGAACCAGACACGCAGGACACTGCTGGAGAAGCAAGGACGAGCTCATAAGCGATGTACTCCTGTGGACCCCCACTCATGGATGTGCAAGAGTGGGACGACCAGCACGAACTTACATACAGCAGCTATGTGAGGACACGGGTTGTAATCCTGAAGACCTGCCGGAGGCGATGAATGATAGGGAGAAATGGCGAGAGACGGTCAGGGATATCCGCGCAGGCGGCGCGACATGATGATGATGATGATATAGTTTCAAATAATCGTTTCTTTGTGATAATGATTTGTTTGCACATAGTTATATGGTTTCAAGTAATTTTATAATAATCCTTTATAAATAATTATACCTTCAAGTACCTTCCTATCTAAGACTAATAATTTTCAAAAAAGGTCTATTTGACCCATAGATATGACCCTATCTGGTATGACCACTTTAGGTCAGTGAACCTGGAAGTAATGGCAATAAAGGAGTATTCCGTACTCACCAAAGTTCCAGAACTGGTACCTCACCATCTGAGGTTGTTTCATTTCATGATCTGGACATCCATTTTTGAGGTGCGTCTTATCCTATACAGTCAGCATATTCTTAGTTCCAGTGACACAGTTATTATTGATTTTGGTATTTCAGTCATGATCATTGTTAAAAGAGCTTATAATATTTTTGCATTTAAGAAAATTTTCATTTATCTTTTTGCACTTTTTATTTATTGTATTTAGTAAGCTTCTGCATAGCTTGATAAAGGTGAAAGCATTTCAATGTGGTTGGAATATTGGTTGAATTTTTTTTAATGTGTGATATATTCACCTGATGTCCTGGTATGGGTTAAACTGCCTCCACTTGTGTTTTCATGTGTGGAGTTTCTCAGGGATTAGCATCCATAGGTGGTTCCCAGCCAAATTTATGTTGCCATACCAAATTTAAAGAGCTCAGTCTGGAGGGAGAATAATTGGATGCATACCTTTCCCAAAAGTATTAATGCTATATGAAATGCAAACAACCTTCTCCAAGATTGAAACTCAGGTCACCCTGTTCATTTTCCGTGAGGATAACCATTACACTATGAGTGCCTCCATTTTCATGTTTGGCTTTGAGATAGTATATACTTTATCTTTATTGAGCTACTGGGAAAGAGAATTGATATTTCACATTTTTTTTTCTTTTCTTTTTTATATCTGAATAGTTTCCCAAAGTAATGAGTTTGTTTTTATTATATCAACTTAAACTGGATTGCTCTCTTGCCTCAAACTTATGACAAAGGCAGATAACTGAATATTTTCACATTTCACTTAAGCTAGTCACTACATATTGCAAATAGGTTTAGATTTATTGACCTAAATAGATTTATTTATTCATTTTTTTTTTTTTTTGCTTGATTTGAATTTTTTAAAAATTCATGTGTAGGTGTATGAATAAATTCATAGCCTAATGATACAGAAGCATTTATTTTGGAAAATAAATATTTTTCAACATAATCTCCTTTATCAATGATTTAAATCAGTGGTAAATACTTACCACATAGATCAAAATTATTGATCTAACCTGATATGTAAGCAAAACAACATAAAAATTGCCATGAATGATATTCAGATGCAGAAGTTAATTTTACATCCAGATTCTACAATGTACTCTCCTCATCCTCTATATGTTAGAAGTTAATCTTTGTATTATTTTACAAAAACCAGTTAGTAGATTCTCTATTCATAAAATCTGATTGTGTTTAAACAAAATCAGTTCTTTTAACCCAGTCATCTAGAGCTGTAGCATACACTGACCATCTCTGTACTGGGGTAAGGGCCACCTCCAACAAATGTTCTGGATATGACACTAAACCACCCAGTTTTGGAACTCTGGTGAATGTGGAGTACCTTTTCAATGCCATTGATCTCCAGCTCCGCTCTGACCTGTACTAGGTAGTACCTATTAGGGTCCCATCTATGGGTCAGAACTGTTTAACCATTTAACTGTGTACCAACAAAAGACTGATATTAAATTGAATTGTTAATATTACATAGCAATTCTTGAAACCATTTAAATGTGTACAAACACATGATTAATATTAAATAGAATTATTTGTGTTAGATAGGAATACTTGAAATCATTTTACTGTGTACAAAAAAGGATTAATATTAAATAGAATTATTAGTGTTGGATAGCAATACTTGAAACCATTTAACTGTGTTGAAAGAAAGAATTAATATTCATTGAATTTCCTTTTATGTGTCAGCTCTAAATGGGTCAGAATTCTTTTGTGAGTGTTGGATAGATAATTACTAAGAAGGGCTTTGGAGACTTGGTCACCTTAGTCGAGGGTGACCCGAAGGCTCCCTTTTCAATAGCTACTACACTGAAGTGTAGAGGAGGGCGCTACTCTATTCCCTAGATTGCTCTACTTTACTCACAAACCATTGGCAAACACTCTACTCATTAGGCCAATGGTCACTGATAATAGGTTCAAATTTTCAGATTTCACTTTTTAAGATTATCATTTAAATTTTAATTTGAGTAAAGTAAGTAAATTTCCTTTAAAAAGAAGCAAGGGCCCCAGATTGGTGGCTTTTGATGCAGCCACTAAGTAACTTTCTTGTACATATTCTTTTAGCAATGTCTGCATTAATTCTTGACCTCTGATAATCCCTTTAGTTTTGATTTTTAATTAATTTCTGTTGTAAACTGATTACCAATGTTATGTATATAATCACCCTGTTCTTTTAGTAATGTTTGCAATAATTCCTGATTCTTAATGGTAACTTTTTGTCTGATTTTTAATGCCTAAAAAGTACTGTTAATTTTTGCTGTATATATCAAATAAATCCTTTCTAAGATATCGCAGGTTACACTGGCTCTAATTTATACATAAGACATCTTTAATTTTAATGTTTGGAAATTAAAATTTGCTTTGAAATATTAAAGACATTTTTGTTTTATTTTTAAATTTCAGGTTTAGATACTGGGATAAAAAGATCAATGAGGCTCAGCTCCCCCAATTTAACTCGAGGTATGTATGAAAACGTTTTAAAGTTATAGAAAAGCAGCTCATATCTTGACCAAAAAGGTGAGATGTCAGTTCAGATTTAGTTGAGACTATCATCCTTATCTATCATTACCTCACCATACCCAATGAAAATATTTTGATTATTTTTATATCTGAAATGTCTCTCCCCCTCTTCAACATAACATCAAATAGTATTGATTTTTATCTTATTTATTGAGATTGTTTACCTCATTTTCTGTGACAATGACAAACCCTTTAATCAAAATGACTTTAAAAATAAAAAAAGTTCAATTAAGGATGCTGGTCTTAACAATTACTTGAGGTGCAATATATATATATATATATATATATATATATATATATGATTCTGTATTGCAAAAAGGTTATATTTAGATCTGAATAAGTAACAGCCTAAGTTTAAAAATAGTAAGGTGTTTAGAGTTAACAATCCTAATGGATTTTAGCAGTAAAGTTTATTCTTGATCTTAATTTTTTCTATAAATCAGCCACTTGTGTTTTATGATGCCTAACAAATACATTTGAAATTAAAACTTTGGTTGTCATAGTTAACTTTTTTTTTTGCAAATTAAGCAAATTTTCTTAAATTGTTATTAACATTTTGCAGTATGGTATCATGTGAAACCTATTCTGATATATAATTTATTAAAGATTTCACTATATTGTTTGTTAATATCATTTTTAGTTTTCAAGGTTTCTAACTTACTTTTTAGTATGAGTTAGATACTTAGCTTTTAATAACTTTCAGAGTATCAGGTTAATTTCTTGGAGCAAATTTCATTATAGACAATATAGTATTTTCTTTTTAATGAATTATATTTAAAGAGACTTGATTGTTTTGTTACATCTAACTGACCTGTGTTTAATCTATTGTACCTGAAAACTATTTGGATTTCTTATTACATAAATATGAGATTATTTATATATGGTTGGCACTTCTAACTAGGATTAGAGTGTAATATCTGTGTACTTTGTCTCAGATCAATTGATAGTATTTAACACACACACACACATATATATAATGAGGTTTCCATATGTACAGATACTACATTCTGATTCTAGCACTGGTGAGCTATGAATCAAGAAAAAATGTAACATTGTTCATAAAAAAATAAATGGGTAATTTTTCTGCAATGTGTATATACTTTTTAAGCAATACTGGGTACAATGGTTTAATTATCATCTCTTTGGAGCTTATTTAATTACTGCACTGAATTTTTTTAAAATTTTCTCTTTTTTCTTTTTCAAATGAATTGTGTCATGGCTCTTATTTGTCTTCATTTAGCTACTGTATTTTGAATGAGCTGCTTTAGTAGATCAGCATAGAAATTTTTTTTTCTTTTAAACCAGTTTTAATTTTTCTTTTATATTAATCTTTAATGCCTGCTTACTTGTTCAGATTGGTATTTACTTCACATTCACAAAGGCTTAACAAATAGACACACCCACTGCTGTCATTTTTCTAATGGGTTGACTAATTTAGTCTGGAAGAATGGCCAAAGTTCCTTGGTGGCTTCTTTGTTTCAAGTTTATTTTTAATTTTTCTTTTTAATTCTAAACTCTGAAGTATGATTATTCTTGAAACAGATAAAAAGAAACTTCAAACTATCAATTAAAATTTTTTTATAATTAAAATTAATTTTCTAGTTTGTGGGCGTGGTGAATTTAACCTATTTAAAATTTAATATACTCGAGGTTGTTTCACACTCTCTAAATGAGAGTTTCTCAAACTTTGTTGTATAAATGAACACTAAGAAATATATTTGACTTGTACTGCATGCCAACTCTACTTTCTAAAAATATTAATTTATATGTAATGAATGACTTTTTAAGACCAATTTTTCACCTCAAAACCAAATGATTATGCTCTATACCTGATAAAAATACCTTTTTGTGGCTTTGAATTAGGAGTCATTCATTACATGAAATCATTCATTACTCCACTATAATGGTATATATGCAGCTGTAACTGATTGTGAGAAAAATGTAATTTAAAAAAAAAAAACAATGTTTGCCAATATTACAATAATAATCTCATTTTTGAAAAACAGATTTCAAGCTTTGAATTTGTCAAATACAGGTGTGTGTGTATATATATATATATATATATATATATATATATATAATTGAAAAGTTTTGGTTATCTATAAATTCCACATTCAATATATGATAGAAATACCTTTTTGTGGCTAAAGATTATTAGTTTATTACACATTCATTATTGTGTGTGTGTATATGTATATATATATATATATATATATATATATATATATATATAGGACAGATTCAAAGCTTGGAATCTGTTTTTCAAAAATTTACAAGATGCATTTGCAATATATTGCAGCATGCTGAGAACTACTACTCAAAATTTTTTTTATTTACTTATTTGTTTTTTCAAAGCAAAAGAAAAAAATATTTAAATGTCAGTTAAGTAGTAGAAAAAGAATCATTATCTTTTTTGAGTTTTAATTGATTTGATAGAGGGGGAAAATACCTATTTTGATTAAGGATTAGATATATAATGGTTTTGTAGAATTTAAATTGTTTTGTGAGTTTGAAGAGTTTGGAGTACTATAAGAGAATATATAATCCTATACTTTGGTCACATTTTTTGTGATTGTGCAAACTATAAAATTATTGAAATTTGTATTATCAATTAACAAGTTAATAATAGAAAAATATTAATATTAAACTGTATTGATATTTTAGTGACATACTGTAATAACATTAATATAAACATTATGTATACATGCACACAATTTGTGATTATAATTGTAAGAAAATTAACTCATAACCCCCATTTGTTCTGGGATTTGGCACAATGTCTTCTTGATGAAGAAATGTTTATCATTCCTTTGTATAAGTTGCAAACATTGATTAATACTTAGACCCTTTTTTTTTTTTCAATAGAGGTGCTGTCTGATAAGCATTGATGCATGTTATTACTTTTAAGAAAAAATTAAGTTGCACAAAAAGATAACATTAAGTTTAAAAATTTATTTAGGATAATAGAATTTACAGTTCAGATTTTTATTTTCTCTTTGAGATTAAATTCCTAAATCTTTTTGATCCGAAATAAAAATATATTGGAGAGATAAGTTTTATTTATTATGTCTTTTTAGTGAGCATATCCCTTTCTTTTTTTAATAAGACAAAATTTATTTTTCCTTTCTTCTCAAAGGCTGTTGTTTTCTGTGAGGTATTTTATGAATTTTAGTTAGTTACATTCTAAACTTATAAGCTTTTTGAACCATTATTTAGAAAATGTTTGCAACTTGAATTCTATGATTAATTTTAGCAACAGAAAAATAAAAAAAAAGACAGTGAAGCTGATCACTTTCCTTTTAGATACCTGTTTTATATCTTAGGAATCAAGGCAAAACTCTGTGTGTAAAATCAGTCTTCATTTTTCCCTAGTTTTATTTGATCGTATTTTGAAATAATCAATATCTTTGAGAATGTATTTCAGTATTAAATCATTCAAGCTTTATTCTATTTTTATTTAGAGATTTTTTTTATAGATATTTTCATGATGAAATGTCTTGAAGCTATGACTTGAATAATCATTAGTCATTCATCAATTATATAAACCTTATAAATTTTTTTTTTTTTAAATATTCTCTTACTGAACTTTGCTTTACAGTTTTTCCTTCTATTTCAACATAATTCTGTTTTTGTTTCAGACTAAAGCATAGAAATAAGATTTGTTAAATTTTACCAATCTAAAACTCATTATGTAAATTTAATAGGAATTGAGCATTTTCCTAATTAATTAATATTTAATTTGATACACTTATTTTGTCACTGAAATCTTAGCACTTGAAATGTTTAGAATTTGTGATAAACATAAAGTTGATATTAGCTTAATTCTTATGTAATGATCTCTCATCACTTTGTAATGTTTGCTTTTAGAAGATGCAAGTATTCAAAGTAGGAAGTATCAGAGACAAAGGATACCATATCATATTCTAATGAAATGAGTACAAGACTACCTTGGTCTATTTGATATGTCAAGCCTAGCATAAAGACTAATGCAGAAGAATGCAGTTGTAACATAAGAAACCTTTTTATATATATATATATATATATATAAGAACAATACAAAAGAATGTTTTCTCAAACCTCAACCTACTTTGTTTACTTTTAGCCTGACTGGTTACAAACCTAATATTTTCCAGGCAGTTTCACCATTTTTAAAAATCTGAAATAGCTCTAGTAACTAAAGTTAATAGTGCTACAAGTTCTAAAGATCTTTTTTCTCCTATTTACACTATTAAATCATTTTGTATTTTTATTCAATAGAATGTTACTTAGTAAATTACTTGAATACTAATCGTTATTTACCAGAACTGTAGAAAAATAGCTAAAATAGGTTTAATGTTTTTGTATATATTCCTTTTTTAAATGTTATATAGCTATTTTATAAAAGCCTTTTATAAAGTATTTTGATGCTTGTCATTATTTTAAAAAATGTGGATCGGAATTGATCTTTTGTATAAATTTATGTTGTAACTTGTTTAATTTTAATCAGTTTTTCTATTCCATTTCAAATTGTTAAAACTAAGGACACCCTGCCAAAAAGAAAAAAAAATCATATAGTTATGAATCATTTATAAGAGGTAATAAATATATATGATGACCTTTCTCTTAAAACCCTTAAGAATGGAACATTATCCCCTTTTTTTCTCAAGATGACTGCTTGATTAAACTGAGAATTGAAAAAACATTAACATATTTTCTTAAAATATTATTAACACTTCTATTTGAAAGGATTACATGAATATATTTAGAGAAAATTTTTCTTAGAATAACCCAACAAACTTTGGGTAAATACAAATCCCGACACTGGCAATAAATTAAGTGTTGATGTATTATGAATTCTTTTTTATGATGTAATTCATACATATGTATTCACCTCTTATGACCTGGATGTTTTTATGATATTGAAATATCTTGTATCTGTTTTTGGACTATCATTGCTTTCATTACCTTATCTACAAATTGTCTGGAGTTGTCCAGGTTAAAAGTTTAGTAATAGTAACCTGAAGCCATACTTTTTTCAACATTATTTTTCTGATGCACATATCATTAGGCAACAAAAAAGAAATTACCAAAAGATTTTTTATTCCCCAATGATACCTGCACTGGAAAAATGAAGTCTAAAATAGTTAGGTTTCTGATTAACCTTACCATGCTTTTAAACTGGACTATATACAAGTCACTGCTAGGACTAAAAGATATCTTGTAAACTGCTTCTTAGTGGATTATATATTAATATGTCATTATCTTATATGTAAATATATCATTATATTATTATATTATACATTAATATATCATTAATTTAAAAAGAAACCATTATACTGACCCTTTTAATATTAAATTACATTTTGGGAATAAAACTGATTAACATATTACAAAATCGTTTGCAATTTAGTTGAAATCAATGACAGTGTCAGTTCAATGAGTTGACTGTTCAATCACAAATCGTTTAAACTATTGGAACTTAACAGGTTTATTTGTAACAAATGTATCTTTCATTAATGTGCATGGCTTTTTACTTTGCTGCACTATTTCAAAAGCTTAATGAAAATTAGACTTCTCTTTAAATGCATATTTTAAAAAATCTGTGTTGTTTTATCAAGCACATTTGAGATGTATTTAAACCAATCACTTTATTTATTTTTATTTTTAAAGTTTCTTGACCATTTTGAGTGTTACCACTCTATACACATGCTCTCCTCAGTGTATGTGACTTTTTTAGATTCTAGTTTAATGATAAACCATTTATAAATTCATGTATAAAAATAAATTGTCTTAAAATTAGGAATATTTGTGATAATATGTGGGTGTGTATCTCTCTGCACTTCTTTGTGTACATGTATATGCATGGAAAAAAAGTTCCTATGACAGTGCATAACTCTAGAAGGTCAGGGTCTAAAATTTGAGCCAACCCAGTTGGCGAGGGCTGTAGAATACATTGACTGCATCTCTGTAGAGGGGTAAGAATCCTGTCCCTCACAAATGTCCTGGACATGACATCAAACTATCTGATGGCGAGGCTCCAACTGTAGAGATTTGGGGGATGTGGAGTACCCCTTTATTGCCATTGTTCCCTGGTCTGCTCTGACCCAGAGTGTTAGCACCTTGAAAGGGTCCTATCTATGAGTCAAATAAAACAAACTGTGTGCAAACAAATGACTGATGTTAAGTTGTGACTGTTATATAGTGGTACTTGAAACCATGTAATTGTGTACAAAAATGAGCTCAGGCTTGTTTAAGAATGCTATCTTTAAAATGTGTTTACAAATCATATATATATTTAATATAAATGTGTAAACACGATTTGGCATTAGATAACCTACAATAGTTGATATGCCATAAAATTCAACTCAACTCAACCAAACCAAACCAAACCAAACCAAACCAAACCAAAATTTGAGCCTCAAAATTGAAGGAATTTTTAATTTCTTAGTAAATCACAACCCATATTGGATTTTTTTAAAAACTATAGAAGCTATCTTTTATAAATTGAATTACCATGACAAGAAAATCTGGCTAGCACTGCACATGACATACAGAACCACTGGGCAGCTGTTTCAACCCTATTAGGTTTCATCAGCAGTATATGCCATGATCTCCCCAACCAGTGACCACAGAATGCAGAACTGAAACTCTATCACTGAGCTACTAGTTCACATCGCACACAAGCAATGTCAAATTAATTAGACATGGTAAATGCACTGCCAATTAACCTAATGTGTCTTGTAGTTACATCTGTACTCTTACAGAGGACAAAGTCACCTCTAAAGCTATATCTTCCCAAGAGGATTGGAGATATGCATCCGTGTAGTCATAATCTGATGAGACCTAATAAGGTCCAAACAGTTGTCCAGTGGTTCCGTATGTTGTGTGCAGTGCTTGCCAGATTTTCCAATCATAGTAGTTCAATTTATAATATATAATTCCTTTATTTAAAATTTAAAAAATGTAACGCTATCTTTTATTCCTGATATTTTATAAGGTACTTGTAGTTCCATTTTATATTCCATGTTTTCTAGGTATTACTCTCTTGTTCCACGTGTAGGTCTGAAATTCTTCAGAGTGTAGTATTACTGATGATTCTGAAAGTGTACAACAGTAGCAATGTGTGGTTTTAATTTTGGGATAATACTGCCTTACAAAATTTTATCTTTTTGCTATCAATACAATTTATGATAGAGAACTTGCTAAATCATGAAAATTGTCTTCATATTCATTGGTTTTAGTTCTCTTTTACAAATAATATTTATTTTTAATTGTATTTTTCATATCCAATATGTCTGCCTTCAGTCTACATGGCAGTGAAAATACTTTTTACATTTAATAAAGAAAACCTTGTTTCTTTTAATACTGAGATAATTATTTTTAGATGTCATTTTATTCTGATTGATATTTGAAAATACTCTTAACAGAAAGAATACATTTTATTGAACGTTATTTTATAAACTATTTGGCTGTAAAGTGTATTCAGTTATCTCATTGTACAATAAACATATCTTTACAGCTTGACTGACCTCTGTAAAAACATAGCAATTAAATTGGACACAAGATTTCCAATGTGATTGGTCTTGTACATACAAACTATCACATGAATTTCTTAGGCTCAAGGGAAAGTATTCTATTTGTATTTGTCTATCAAATGGTTAGGATAATGGTTGTTTACAAATCTGACCTTCTTAGTGTATAGGTCACTTCAGTGATGGACATTTTTTTGTTGTTTTATGAATTACCAATAAACACATTTGTTTTGAATTCTGAAAGTTAAGATAAACTCAACCAGATTGCTTGAACTTGGAAACTATTGATGTAGTATAAGGAAAACTTTTTGTTATTTTTAAAAATCTTAAAGAAAAAAGTGTTATTAGATTTGAAATCAATAGAAATGAAAGATGGATATTATAATTTAGCAAATTAAAAGAAACAAGCATGAGTTTATGTTGATGTGTGTTTTGTCAGGAGATTGGGGTGGGTGGGGATGGAATGACTACTCCCAGACTTCATTTGTCCCTCCTTCACTCAGTAGAATTATATGCTTTGCACTGCCTTTAACAAAACAACATTTTTTTCTACCTTTTTTATAGCACCAATTAGTTCACTAAATTTTGGTTGAATTTGAAATTTTTACCTTTAGCCACAAGAGCCTTTCTTTGTGCATCATACTCCCACTTCTCCCACCATTTTTTTTTTGCTACAAGAAAATTCTTTTTAGAAGGAAGAACAGTATAACCTGAGAAGAAAGATCACATTGATTGTAATTTTAAATAAGATGCAGGAATTTGGCACTATATTAAAAAACAAAACTTCTCTACAGAAACACTGTAGATGATCATAGAAAGTGATCAATATCAATAATTGATTTTTTTTCCCCCTCACACACACACACACACACACACACACACACTTTAACCTTGTTTGCTGCCATGGACAATATAACACAGCAAGTTGTAAGTGTAGTGTCATGAACTAGATAACTCTTTTTATGGTGTGTTATTCTTTTGAAAGATGGCAACATTTTGTGTAAATAAAAGAAATCTGTATATTTTCTTTGGTGATATGAAAACCAGTGTAGATTCATGTTCTAAGATATTTTATAAGCATTTAAATTATCAAAATATTTTCACACACACACACACACACACACACACACACACACACACGTGTGTGTGTATATATATATATATATATAGTCAACTCTTGCTTGACCAAGACCATTTCCTGTCTCTCCCCCCCCACACCATTTTCTTTTTGCAAGCACCCAAGAGACTGAACTTGTAGTTGAATCTTCAGTCCATTGAGACTTCCAAAGAATCTGCCACATAGTAGGCATACATAAATGCTGGTCGCACTTGGCACTGTATGTTTGTGTTTACTCAGAAGACTCATTAGAACACCCCTGGAGAGACAAAATCTTTCACATAAACTAAATGTTGAAACTTCTCCACTTTGGATATTGATAAACTCATGTTTATCTTTTCTAACTGCCCGTTTCAATTGTTGGTGTTGAATCTGATTGGATTTGTGTGTGTGTATATATATATATATATATATATATATATATATATATATATATATATATAAAATAAAGTGTGCTCAGTGTCAGTGTGGTGGTCCCCTTGATGTAGTTGCTAATGTGATGGACTGCAACAACCTAGTAAGCCAGTTTGAACTCCAGTGATGCTATTATTTTCACTTTTGAGCTAATACCCTTTTATAATACTCTTATACCCCTCCAGCTATAAGTTAAATAGTATTACAGCTGTCCTTTGATGACAATGACTTTGAAATTAGATACCCTACAAAGGTTGATATGCCATTTAACAAAGAAACCAAACAATCAATATCAGTGATAGAGCATGTGTGTATATATATATATATATATATATATATATATATTAGTTAGGATAGCATAGACACAGGGTCAGTAGTACTTGGTAACTGTTAGATTCTTACTTATGCAATCATCATCCAATGACAATTACCAAGCACTGTTGATTCTATGTTTGTGCTATCCTAACTTGAATGTATTAGAATTATCAAATAATCTGTTAGATATAATAGTTGATTTGAAAATATTGTTGCAAACACACTGTATCTATTTTTATCAAATTTTTGAGAAAAAACTTTACATGAGTCACATTAAAGATACTTGGCAATAAACAGGTTAAATTCAACTCTTTAAAAGAAAAAAAAATAGAAAAAGAAAGAACTTATTTATTTTACACAGCACTTTTATTATCTTTTTATTTTGTTGCACGCTTCAAGCACCATTTCAAAAATGCTCATAAAAGAATTTTCATGTGTTCAAATAATTTTGTTTAAAAAAAAAAATTCAACATTGATTATATGTAATGTTTATATTTCTTTTTAATGTCAAAATTCCCTGATTCTAAATGAGTTACTTATTCTTTTATTTAATTCTTTTAATTGAAATTTGATCGAATCTCTATTTGGTTATTGATTCAGTTGTTGGTGATTTCTCAGTTGTTATGGTTTCTTTATTTTTATTTATTTGATTTTTTTTTCATTCTTATTTTCTGGTGGTTTGGAACAAAAGCTCGAAATCTTTTCTGATCTCTCAATTTTTCAGGACACTCAATAACTCATACATCTTTTGGGATTACAGGTAAGAATAACACCTGAACTAAAGGAAGTAGCATAGTAGTGTTAAAAAAAAAGCAGAACACTTTTTTCTCTTTATTTTTCCTGTAAATATACAGTTATATATATGCACACATAACCTCCTCTGAAGCTAAATATATACACTTATGTACATATAGATTACTTGCTTAAAGGCAGTTTTTGACAGCTATTAAGCTCATTAACTAATCACATCCTATTTATAGTATTTACATGGTAGTTTATAGCAAACAAATTAGAGGAAGTACTTTATAATTAATATTTGATAGTTCCTTGAAAATTATGGTTAGCATTAACATAGACACAAAGATGAATTTACAAATTGGATTGAAAATTGCTTTATTCTTTAAACTAGAGCATTTTAAGGCTATTGTACCAACAAAAATATTGCAATGAGCCATTTTTGCTGTATTACAGTAGCAAACATACAAAACTTGGATCATAATTTATTATTGCATTTTTTCATTGTTAATGAATTTATTTCTCTTTTTTCTTTCTTTTTTTTTTCTTTTGCGGATGGAGGGTGGATTGTATACTTGATATTAAAAAAGAAAAGATGATACTTATTTATTGTATATAAACCTCTTTTCTCATTTGAGATCCCCTCAGCATGATGAATGTATCATTATCTATTTGTGACCCTCCCATCCCATCACAAATGTTTCAGCTTTGTATAGACCTTTTCTATAATCAGTTTGGTCACCAGAGTGTGGGGCTAAGTAATTCCTATTCTTAGTGAAATTCTCTTGTTAATAGGTGGGATTACTTGCTCATCTCTTCTCCATACAACATGTAGTAGGTTGTACTAGGTTAAATGGTATTATTAAATGCCCAAGATGAATTTCCTTTTACAAAGCTAAAGGGCTTCTAACATCTTACTATTCATCTCTACCTTAAGGAAGAAGTGGTTTCATGCCTTTTCCAACAGCATTAGTGTAAAATGAATTCAAACTATCTCAATATTCCATTCTCTACTCTGTTGGCTATTTAACCACCAGCTCCTAGCTTTGTTTGTTTAAATTTAATAAAAACTTAAACTTGAAAATCTAAGTGGCTACTATTTGTTCCACTCCTTATTATTACATATACCTGGGTGGCTTGAATTCTGGCCAGGAATATTCATTTTTATATTTCTATTGCCTAGCGAAATCTGCCTGTTAAATAACAGGTTAAAAGATTTCACATTTTCAGCAATTTTTCAGCCAGGAGCCCAAGAGTTAACTGTTTTGTTATTTTCCTTGAATATTACAATTTTACCAAAAATAAAAAAAAAAACTTATATAAAAATGAAGAAGTTAACAGAATTTCTTTAAGTGGCTTCATCACAGAAGGCTGAAGATACATAGTCAATTTCTTTCTTTCTTGATAATCTTCAATAAATATTTCAATATACTCTATTAAAAGTTTTCTTAATTTTTTATTTTGCTCTTAATATTCTTTTCTGAAAATATTTTTATCTGTACATTATTTAAAAAAGAATTGATTAATACAATGAACCAAGACTATGCACCCCCCCATGTTGATGCTATTAAACACTCCTTGAGAAGTTTTTCACCTGCTGTCGAGTTTTAATAAGATTGACCTATTAGTCGAGGAGTCTACAGGTAACGAGCACATCATATATATACACACACACACACAGAGGGTAGAATGATAAAATTGTCGCCCTAGAAAAGACGACATGATTCCATTTCTGTTTAATGAAAACCGTTTTTTTTTTTTGTTTTTTTTTTTGCTGGTCATCTACAAGTTGGCCAGTTGTGTACAAATCCCAAGAGCGATAGGAGCTTTCTATCATATCTGAAAGTGACACAATGTTCAACGAGCAAGATCGGAGATGCGCCACTTTACAACTCATGCTCTCTACCGATCCAAGTTATGACAACAGGACCATTGCCAGCACCCTCAAAATGCAAATCTGGATTGCCACGAATAACAGGGACGTGCCCAGGGTGATGAAAACAAACTTTCCGGCTACTGTTATGGTCTTTGGGTTGGTTTCAAGTGAGGGCCACATCATGCCACCTCACATCTTTGAAGTCGGCTTGAAAGTCAATACCAAAGTGTACCTGGATGTACTGAAGAGTGTGGTAATCGATCCCTTGGTGCTATCAGGTGGCCGGTGGCAGACTCTGGGTGTGGCAGCAGGACTCAGCGCCAGCCCACAAGTCCAAAGAGACCAAGGCTTGGCTTCAGAAGGAGTGCTACGACTTTGTAGCCTTCTCTCACTGGCCCCCATCCTCCTCCGACCTGAACCCGCTGGACTACTTTGTTTGGTCATATGTCATACAAACATGACCTCCCACTACACCAAAGCCAGCCTGATTGCTGCCATCCACCGAGTATTCTCCGAGCTCCTGCCGGCACTTGTTCTCAGTTCCGGATCCATATCGAGGTGGTGATTGAGGCTGAAGGCGGCTACATTGAATAGATGTCAGCTCTACTATATAATCAATTTACCTGAATTGATTTTTTCAATAAAAGTTTAAAAATAAAGCTGTAGTGTTGTTTTCTTTAGGATGACAATTTTATCGTTCCACCCTGTATATATACAAAAAAGTGGATGATGTTTCTATGGCAGAGCAGGTTTAAAATATCCAATTTATCTTCTCTTAACATCCATTACTTAGTTTCATGTTGATCCTAATCATCAGACAATTATGTGATCCGCATGACACTTTGAGTAATGGACATTAAGAATACATAATTTGGAGATATTCACAGACATACACCTCCTTGTGTCTATTAGTTCCAAGTATTTTAATTTTTAAAAAAAGTACACAAAATACATGAGACTTATGAGGAGGTGAATAAACATTTGTGGACAGTAATTGAGTACTTTTTTTGATTTAGAAAATAAAGTTTTTATAATGATTTGTTTTTATATATATATATATATATATAATCCTTTCCTTATTCCATCAACCTTTTACTCAGGCCTTCTCCAAAGTTTGTCAGACAAGGAGAATAATGGGTCTTATTTTGCCACATTGGCCCATGATGTATTAGCAAAGGAGTTGAATTGAGTGTTCTTTTTCTAGACTGGATGACCAACCAAGGTTAAAAAGCTAAGTCTGCCCTACTATATACCCATATTTGGAGATGGAAGAGATAGATTTATGCCTTTCACAGATGCATTAGTACAAAGTGAAACACAAAAAACCCTGGACAGAATTTGAACCCAACTTGTTGATTCCATTTTCTATATTTGGAGAGAGACTACAACACCCATCCACCCATCAATAACTGAGTCTTTGTTTTCAGTTTGGATTGAAATTCACAGTTTTATTAATTTCTTAATTATTTCTTCCTGTTTAAAGATTTTGTTTTCCTCTTTATATTTGTTTAAATTTCAGAAGAAAAAAAAAACTACTTCATTAAAATTATTTTAATTACTCTTAATGCTTTGAGCTGACAGAAATTGATAATATACAGAAGTAACCATTTGCTTGAAAGAAGATTTTGTTCAGAATTTTTGTTTATAACATTTCTAAATGAATGTCATGTTTTTGTTGATAAAACTTTGAATGGTTTGTTAGTGTATAGATATCACTTTGCAAAAATCCTCTTCCTTTTTATAACTGGATTATTTTGAAACTTATTGATTTTCAAGAATTGGGAAATTATTACTCTTAACTGATTTTCAAAAAGTGGTGGTGGGAAAATACAGAATCCCTTCAAAATATCAATATATAAAATTGCCTTTTCAACTAGATCTATTTACTTTTTTTTTATCTGATTGTCATAGCACTTTGTTGGTGAGGCTTAGAATAGGCTTACTATATCCACTGCAGAGGAGTAGGACCTTCTCTCCAAAGGGAGTCACACTAAACTGCATCCGATCGTGGGGCTCCAGTTCTGGATCTTTGGAGAGCGTGGAGTACCATTTCATTGCCAGTTAATCCCATCTATGAATCAAATAGAACTGTTCAATCATTTACTAAGAATTATTATTAGTTACTTCAAACCATACAACTGTGTACAAATTGTTTATACTTGATAGGAATGCTTGACATCACATAACTGTGTATGAGGGTAGGAACTCTTAAAAAATGATTATACAAAAATTGTAGATATGAACATACAATGAACATGATTCCTTAACCTTTAGACATAAAATAAGGTTATTTTATTAATGGCATGTTAAACTGGTTAACTTGCCATTAAAATCAATCAGTCAATCTGATTGTTGTAAAAGTAATTATTTTCTTATTTACATTCATTTTCTAATTTCCTCTGATGTGAAAAAAAACTTAAGTATGTTTCTAAGACCTATTTTATGCTGTTTTCAGAATCATTAAACTTGCTGGGCCATTGGCCTAATGAGTAGTGTCCACCAATGGTCCAGGAGACCGGGGTTCAATCTCAGGTTGAGTCATACCAAAGACTTAGAAAAATGGTACTTGATGCCGCCTTGCTTAGCACTCAGCATTATAAGGTAGGGATCAAGGGTAAAGTGGCGCAATCCAGGGAAAGGAGTAACACCCTCCCTTACTCCTCAGTGTAGTAACTATTGAAAAGGGAGCCTTTGGGTCCCCCTCGACTACAGTTGCTAACTTTACTTTTATGAAAAACAAAACAAACAAAATTCTGAAATCTTTAGACAAGATTATGCTTATAAATATTACATCTCTCCAAATTATCTGATGATTCTGAATCACTTAGACTTTGTAATATTTTATATTTTCTGAAATTATTCTTATTCTTTTGTTAAATATATAATGCTTCACAGATGATTATCACTAAAATTAGTCCATCCACAACCCTCTACTGGAGAGACAGACAGACAGAGAGAGAGACTAAAGAGTAGGTAGATATGTATTTGTAAACTACTTGGAATTTTAGATCTATATTAAACAAAACATTACACTGATGTTTAGAAATAGAATCCATTGAATCTTGATGCTCAAGTTGAATGGGCTGACACTTAATAATTTCAGCTTAGTGATAAAAAGTCAAATCAATTATAGTATTCTTCATTTGTATTGAACCAGTTATATACCTCTCAGCTATAACATAAGAATGTTGCAAGATCAATTGAATCTTCATTGATTGCATCAATTCTCAGCATAGATACAGCAGTCCATATCAGACATTTGTGTTTGTTTCAGAAAACAATTTATAAAACAATATTTTCTCTTGGAAGAATGAATTTAGATTGTGGATGGATTTCCATTTTAATGGTATTTGTCTTTTGATGATTGACAAACGGAACACATTATGAAATACAGTACAAAAAATAAATGCTATCATTGATGATAATGGTATGAGTTATTTTGAGTCTATTAAGTCTGTGTTGTAAAATAAATTTATAATCAAACTAAATAGGTTATTTGCAAGTACAAATTACTTTATGGAGGCAAATATATATATATATATATATATATATATATACGCACACTCACACTCTGTCTTAACTTATATATAGTTAAAATAGCAGAAACAATACTTATTTAGTTTCTTGCCTATGCGATTATCAGACCATTATCATAACTTAGATATATTTGCTCTATCACTGATATTGAGCATTTTTTTATTTATGAATATAGTAAACATATATAATGTGTTTTTTTTGGGGGGGGGTGCAATAACTTTTTATCTACATTTACTGGGAAAATGTTTTTTTACTTTTTAAAAGTAAATTTAAAAAGAAAATGCTTAAATCTTGTTTCATTTGAACATATTCTGTATTTTATCTATTGCATATATAAATTGTGATTTTAATTTAGGGAGATAGTAAAAATATAAAATGAATTCATTTTTGTTAAATTAATTGTGTAGTCCTTGATCTCTAATTCTTACCATTCAAATTTTGCCTTTTTTCCTCTTTTTTTCTTCAGTGTTTATTTTATCAAAGTTTCAAAAAGTATATATATCCTTAAACTTTAGCAAATTCTTTCAAGGTTTTATAATTCTAACATAAAATACAGAGGAATAGTTTTATTGGAGTAAATACTGAAATAGAATAATTGAATTAAAATCTTTTTTGATTCAGTGTATTTAAAAAAAAATTTGTACCAACTCTTGAATTATAGATTATTTTACAACTTTGTTTCATGTTATGAGTGAGATTAAGTAATTTAAAGTCCACTTTAGCAAAATGGATTAAACTAGTATGTCCCTAACTTTTTGATTTGCTGCTCCCTTCATTCCCTAGCATCACCACCACATAGAATGAATATACATCACTTTCATACCTAGTGCTTTGGTCCTTGCAAATTTAAAAATACAATGATCATAAGTCTCTACAGCTGTCTGATCTGTCTGGAGTGGTGCATATCCTGTACAAATAAGAAACATTCTGATTTTTAACTTTGACTTTAGACTCCTAAATGAAATAGAATTATTCTTTGTATATAACTGTTAATTTTATTCTTTGTAAAGTATTATTTTGTGTTCATAACTTAACCCACCTCCCTCCAAAAAAACTTTTGGTTCTGATACTACCTTACTAACACTCATGTTTTTTTTTTTTTTTTTTTTTAACTCCCTCTGTCTTTTGGATGTACTACCAACCACTTGAGCTTAAAAATATCAATTTATAAAAAGGCTTTGGTGTAGCTTTGAAATCTTATTTTGCCAGCATCCTTATTTCATTTGCATATTTTATACTAGTAAAGTTACCTGACATTTGTGTTGTTCGAAATGAAAGTGATTTATAAAAAGAAGCTGATTGTTTGTGCTGCTTCTAAAGTGAAAATTTATTACAAATGCGTACGCCTGAGCTGCTCATTCATTCTATTATTATCTGTAGATTAGATTTTTATATAATTCTCCAAAAATAAAGCCTCCTATTGGCATAGAATCTACAATAGCACACCATCTTTTGTTCATTAACTATATGGAAAAATAGTGTTTTTTTAGCTAAAATCTGTTAAATCCAACAGTATTATGTTCCCTGTATCTCTTGTTTCCATTGAAAAAAATAAAAGGCATTGTTTTTAAAGTATCCCTAGGTATTCACTTTTAAGATCAAAATGAGTCCACTCGGGCCAGCATTGTCAATAAACATTGACTTGGATTTGAAGGAAGAATTTAATTATAATATTCAAATATTTACATGGTGTGCTTCTATTAACATCTGAGATTTAGACAGTCTAGCTTTAGAATATATTTTTTTAAATTATATTCATTAACACTAGAATATCAGTCATTATAGCACTAAGGCTTTGGAATCAATTACTTTTTTAACATCCTAAACATTCAAATATTTGCAAGTTTTAAATCATTTTTATACTTATATGAATTCATTAAATAGATGCATTTCATGACTCCAGTTTCTTCTCTGTCTTATATTAATAACTCATTAACAAATAGCAATTTCTCCAAATATTGATACTCTTCTTAAACATGTCTTATATTGTTATGATTACAAATACTTTTATATTGAGGCTCCTGAAAGTACTTTGTATAAATATATATATATATATATATATAATTATCAGGAAGTGAGATTTTTAGAATCACAGCCTTTATCTAGCATTAATAGAATAGTGTAACATTTTTGAAGTTATATCATGAGAGATGAAATGAGGCCTATTATTATACATTGATACACTTAAAATTGTGGTCTCATCTTGGTTGTTGTTAATTCTTTAGCTATTGTATTCTCTGAAAATTATAATCTCTCATCTCAAATACAAACAGAAATTTAGTCTAGTTTAGCAATATTCAATCTTGTATTAATAAATGAAATAATATTACAAATCACAGTTGAAGCCAATTTAACTCCAAGAACCTGGATAAAAGCCTGAGAAAGTGGAAGTCTAAAAAATTGAGTGTCCAGACTTGAGTATTACTGATATCAATTAGAATACTTGGAAGAATTGTGGAGAATTGAACAGACTGATTATTGCTCAAACTTAAGAGAAACCACAAGTTAACCCACGGATGTGAACAAAGTAAAATAGCAAAAATAAGTGGACAGAAATTTTATCTGTTTTCATTAAACTGTTTAAGGCAGCATATTAAGAAAATGAATTTATAAAACCTTGAAAAATTTGTGTATCATTAATAAATACAAAGAAAACTTTTATTTGGTAAATTTATTATATTGTTTTTAACCTTTTCCAGATTGAATTTATTTGTAAAGTTTTCTAATTTTAAGGTAACTCAAATTTAAAACAAATTTATTAAGTCTGTCACTTTATAACCAGTTGGTATTATTATGTTCAGTTGTAAACAAGTGAATGTATTTGGTCTACAAAATTGTAGCTGTTAGTCTGTCTGGAAAGGGTTGATAAACTTGCAAGATGATTAAGTTTGTTTTTTTTGTGTGGGTCTCTGTTCATTAATTTTCTTATTTATAATTTGTGCATTTGCTTTAATGATCTTGTTCATGATCTGTTTTAACTGATTTTCCTTTTTGCCAGTACAAGATGGAGAATCATACAGAAGTTGTCTTCTGAATTATTTGGTGAAAAAGTCCCTTCCTGTAGCATTCCAAACACTGAGCAGTGGAAATGGTTTCGAAAGCTCAATCCAAGTCAAAGACCAAGTGTACAGCAGTGGAGGTGAGTTATCTGATCCAATATTTCAATTTTTGTCACTTCCTTAGATGTAGGTAATTCTTCTTGGCAAATATGTTACATCCAAATGGTTTTTTGTCTTCATCTGTTTCTTCCAATTCTGCTTGATAAAAAATGTTTTTTCTAACCATGTCAGAATTTTTCAGTTTGTTTTCTTTTCTCATTACTGAAGGTATTGTTTATCTTTATCTTCATACCTTTATAGAATATAAATTAGAAACACTTAACCTTTTGAATCTTTAGTTCTAAGCTCTCACATACCTGAGCTTACAGAATTTACTAAAAAGTTTAACACAAAACACATCTAAATTTCACTCCAGAGTAAAGACATTGTTTTTTAAAATTCAACACATTCCATTGAATGAAAAGCTGAATAGTTGGTATTACATTTAAAACATCGCAGTGTCAATACTATTGTTAGGTTGAATCACTTGGACACTAATGGAGTCCTTGGAGAAAATGTTTGATGTGTACTGCATAAGGGTATTGTGTGCTGTTCAACGAATCCTGGAAGCAGCACCTTACAAAACAGTAGCTGTATGGCCATCCAAGTAAGATGAGCAAGACATAAGGACAAACTCATAATAACACAAGCGTTGGCCAACTAGCAAAATTTTCATCAGCTCTGTGTGGACGCTGGATGCTGTCTAGAACAGGAATAATAGTCAATTGGGACAGATGGCAAGATAATTGAGGAAATCCATGTTGTTAGCAGGCCTTGATGTTGATATAATGAGACCGAAATTGACTTACCGTGTACAGTAAAATAATGCCCAGCCTGAAATATTTGGCTTATCATTTCCAGGTGTTAAATATGATGATATTAGAAATACCTTTATAATTTTCATCACTGCTGATGAGTTTATATGTGTATTTAACTTTTTAAAATATTAAAGTGGTTATGTAATTATGCATATTATTATTGTCATTTGTAAGTGTATATTTTTGCCATCCCTTGAATTATCTACATTTTGACTTATCTTCATTTTTTTTTTTTTTTTTTTTTAATGTAAATAAATTAGGTTTCTAAATCTGAATTTTTTTTTTTAAATTTTATAGCTTGCTTTGAAACTCAATTAGAAGCTGAACAGGTTGCTGCAAAAACTGCCTGCACTGAACTTGGTCTTGACCCTTGTAAGTTAATATTTTACATCATTTTTAAGATTTTACAAGTTTACTTGCTTTTAGGTGGAACTTGTTTTTTTTTTTTTTTTCATAAGCAAAATTGAATGCATCTTTGTAGTAATTTGATCCTCCACATATACTATAGACTCTTTCTGATAAAATCCACATTAGGAGGATGGAAACCATCATTTTTCAGAAAGTCCAGAAGATAACAAATCATTATATCCTGATTGTGCATTGGTCATAGAAGACTTACACACTCCTTTATGCTCAAACAAGGAAAACAACCACATTGTATAGCATGTCGAACACCCTACACTATTAAAGATTTTTTCAGAGTTTTAGCTCTCATTGGACAAAGTTTTTTAATGAATAATATGAAGGACCTATTTAAAGATATAAGCATATGACATTTTGTCCTTCTTGAGAGAAATAAAATTATACCAAAAATTAGGGGGTGTCCTCGTGGTGTAATGGTTAAAGCGATGGACTGTGGAATCGTCGTAAGCGAGTTTGTACTCCAGTCGCACTATTGCATTCACTTTCGGGCAAATACCCTTGGGAAAGGTATGAACCCCCTTATCCTCCCAGCTATGGGTTAAATAGTACCACTACTGTTCTTCTAGGAGAATAGCTTTGGCATTAAATGACCTACAAAGGTTGATATGCCATTAAAAACAAAGAAAGAAAGAAAAAAGCCAAAAATTATGAATATAAACATGATTAATACCATACAAAGTAATTACTAAAAAACAATCTCTGAGGATTTTAACATATTATTAAAACAAAATAAAAACTCTTTATAAAATAACTGCACGAAAATGTAAATATATATGTTTTTACCAACTCTTCCACATGAGCAGGATGTGACACAAAGTCAATTTTTTAAAGCATAGTGTAACAGGTTTGAATTCAGTTTTCCTTCTTGGCTAGTTGCCATACCATGATTAATGAGCCCAGTATACCCTACTATTTACCCTCAGATGGAGGGAGAATAGTTGGATGCATACCTTTTCTGAAGATATTAACATGATGTGAAATGCAAACAACCTCATCCAGGAGTTGAACTCAGGTTGCTATGTCGAGTTTCCTGCCTGGATAACCATTATGCCATGAGTGTCTCTTTTAGAATCTAAAAAGTCTAAATATAAAAGCGCAATATATGATTTTTTAGTTTCTAGACTTAAAATAACCCCAAACAGGTTGAAATGCCCTTAAAATCAGTCTGTCAGTCATTGTGACACTGTAAACTCCTCTTTCAAAGCCATTATCTTCTTAGCTTTGATCAAATAGTAAAACTTTATCTACAACTTTCTTGCGGCACTTCAGTTATATTACTAATAATCTCTATAGACCTTTGTGGATTTTTTTTTTGTCATTAACTAAATCGTTTTTGTTTTGTTTTTTTATTGAGCATTTTGAATTATATATTTGGCTTTGCTAACAAAATTTAAGTAATGTGTTGCAAAATAGTTTTATTTGTAAACACTCCACTTTGGCCCTTACTGGGCTAGACGGGCGGTCAGAGAGGCCTGATTTGATCAATCGGCTGGTCATGTCAGCCCTCTTTCAGATTTTTGCAAAAATCTGAATTAGAGGGCAATAGCTGTAGATCAATCATGATGAGGAAAGATCTATACTCCTTTCTCTCCCTGAATGAGTAATTATCTTGGGAATGAAAACCCAGAGATAAAATTAAATTGTCTGCCACCAGCATGAATATATTATGTAGCCCTGATGTTACAAGGTGAATGGGTTTCCCCTTAGGCACATCCCCATGTGGAACTCTGATCTAGAGTGATAATATGTATTTACCCTACCTCTGCACCACAAGCAGGATGTGATAAAAGGTCAATTTATTTCAGTAGAGTAGGGCTGGTTTAAATTCAGAGTTGTTCTAGATTAGTTGCCTTACCAGGGTTAAAGAACTCAGTCAGCCCTTCTATTTATCTATTGTTAGAAGAACAACAGATGGATTCATGCCTTTCCCAGGAACATTAGCATGAATTGAAACATAAACAGCTTTGTCCATGATTTGAACTCAGGTGTTCATTTATGGGTCAAATAGATCAGTTAAAAATTTATTTGTATTCAATAGGACTATGTGCACAAAAATCCTCTTAAGAAACAACTACATGTAAAATGTAAAAATCAACATTCAATGAATATGATTCCTTAACTTTTAGTCATAAAGTATCCCTGGATGGGTTGTCATGCCGTTAAAATCACTCTGATGGCAGAGCTGGTCAAACTGTCAGTGGACTGGGATATTCAGTCACAAGTAAGTCCATCTGGAAGCTGTGTTGCTCAGTATAAGTCAGATTGAAATACAAAAAAAAGTGTTGTGATTACAGGCAGCTGGTTTTATCTCCTTTCTATTTTACTACTGTGGTAGCAGATTGTGGTCAATCATTCTTAATTCTCTGACAGCAACTACTCTAAGATCTGGGCTGACATTCTCTAAGGGAAGTGGATTTGTGGTAGTGTAAATGTTATATGTGCTACAGATGATTCTCCATTCTACTTTTTCTGGCTAGCTAATTATAACTTCTGTTTTCAATCAACTGATTCTCATCATTGGTTATTGCTCTACAACAAGAGCACTGTTATCTTCTATTGTAGTTTACTTGCTTGGATTTCTATTCCTCAACTGATACATTAGTCTTTTATCATTCCTTGGTGTATCTTTATATCTTTTTGGTCATGGTGTTTGAAGATTCTTCATCATCTTATTCTTAAGTGGTTCTCTGGTGAAAATGACACTTTTTATAACATTTTCCCTTCCTAACCAATGCAACCTCATCTCCCTAATGTTTTCCCTAGATAAACCCCTTTGTTCTTTGCTGGGTTTGACTCAAATTGAAAAAATACTTTTCATCATCAAGGTGATAAGAGCATATGTCTATTGATGACAGGTGATTTAAACTGATAGATTTTGATTATCAGCAAATTCTCAATAAGAAACCTCTCCAGACAGACTTCCTATTATCTTATAATTTTCAACATCCAAATTTAAAAGAATATTCCTCCCTTCCAAAAAAAAGTATATTAACTCTTTTTAAAATTGCTTCATATTTTGGGCTATATGCTTAATTTTAAATGTATTTATTTGTGGAAGTGTTGTTTGTTTTGCACAAATGTACCTACATTTGAAATAAATTGCTACATACATGATGAATAGTATTTTGATTAAACATTCCACTTTAATCTTAGGTTCAAGATTTAACTTTCAAGGAAATGATTTGTCAACTGTCAACAACCCAGGATTGTGTCTGGAGGGAATGATTAGTTCATTGTACTTCATTAGTCTGGGTTATTTGAAAGTTTAATTCTATATGACTCCAAGCTTGTATGGAAACAATTTCATTTATTTCAATTAATTAACCCACCTCTTTAGCTATTAATAAAATCAGATTTGAATAATTTCAATCTTTCCTGTCTCAGCACTGTCAAGCCTCAAATGTGGACTTAATCATTCTTTAGGGTTTGCACAATATCCTTAAGGACATTAGCGAAGTAAAATGCAAACAGCTTTGTCCAGGATTTGAACTTGGGTCTCTGTGTCAATAAAAAAAATAACTGCTCTGCCACATACTTTCATGTATGTATGCCATGTTACCTGCAATTTGTCTATGTGGCAAGCCTTGACCCTTTGAGCCCTGAGTCTAAATTTACCTTCTGCCATTTGAGTGTGATTTCTTCCACAGTGTTGGAGGAAAATAAAAGTATTACCTGTATAATTGAGTCAATGGATTAATGGCCATTATTCAGTTATTTACCTTTGCTGAACATTGATTTTCTTTCTAGATTTTTAACGACTACTACTTAGTCATCTCTCGACATTTGGCTGCAGACTTGTTGATTTTTCTATTCAGTTTTCATCATACATAAAAATTCTTGACCTGATTAGAAATAAAAACTTATCTAATAATATTCTTTCATTTTTACTTATGAAGTCAATTTTGTAGGCATTTTATCTTTTTATGCCATAGAATTTTCAATGTTGATTCTTTTATAACTTGGCCCAATCAGCTGACTGCTTCTCTACAATGGGGTAACTCCTCTCCACTCTTCAAGTCTTCTAGATATGACCCTAAACTATCTTTGCCCAGTCGGTTGGGGCTGTAGAATACACCGACTGCTTCTCTGCAGAGGGGTAAGAACCCCCCAATGAGCGTCCTGGATATGACACTAAACAATCTGATGGTGAGGTTCCAGCAATGCTGGAGCTTTGGGGAATGTGGAGTACCCCTTCATTGCCATCGTTCCCAGGTCCACTCTGGCCCGGAGTGGTAGCACCTGATAAGGGTCCTATCTATGGGTTAAATAGAACTATATACCATGCTTCTTTCACTTTACTGATTTTTGCATTTAAACTGTGTATTTATGCTAAACTGAATTGTTTAAAATAGAACTATTTTGACATTAGAACTGCTTTCTAGTGCTGAACTGAATTGCTCAGAATAGAACTGTTTTTGACATCTAAACTGTGTACTTATGCTGAACTGAATTATCTGAAATAAAAACTGTTTGACATTTAAATCTGTGTATTGCCCAGTTGGCTGGGGCTGTAGAATACTCTGACTGCACCTCTGTAGAGGGGTAAGACCCCCCTCCAACGCGTGTCCTGGATATGACACTGAACAATCAGATGGTGAGGTTCCAGCAATGCTGGAGCTTTGGGGAATGTGGAGTACCCCTTCATTGCCATTGCTCCCAGGTCCACTCTGGCCCGGAGTGGTAGCACCTGATAGGGCCCTATCTATGGGTTAAATAGAACTAACAGCATACTTACGCTAAACTGAATTGTTTAAATAGACTGAATAGCTTGAGATAGAAATGTTTTTGACAATTAAACCGTACTTACATTTAAACTGTGTGCTTATGCTTAACTGAATTATTTGAAATAGAACTGTTTTTCAACATTAAAACTGTATTCACACTTAACTGAATTGTTACATATAACTGCTTGAATAGTTTGAAATGGAAATGTTTTTGACAAACTGTGTACTTATGCTAAACTGAATTGTTTTAAATAGAACAGATTATTTACATAAAAATGGATTTGGCGTTAAATAACCTACAAAGGTTGATATGCCATAAAACCCAACAAACCAAACCTAAACTATCTGATGATGAGGCTCCTGTTTCAGAGTTTTCGGAAATATGGAGTATCTTTTTGTTGCCATCGCTCCCAGGTCTCCTCTGGTCCATAGTGGTAGCACCTGATAGGGTCCTATCTATGGGTGAAACAGAACTGTTTGACATTTAAACTCAGTGCAAACAAATGACTTATGCTAAATTGAATTGTTAGAAATAGAACTCTTTGACCATTTAACTGTGTGTAAACAAATGACTGATGTTTAATTGTTAATGATACATTGCAATACTTGGAACCATTTAACTGTGTGCAAATAATTGAGTAATGTTGAATAGAATTGTTAGTTTCAAATAGCAATACTTGAAACTCTTTAACTGTGTACCTAAATTGAAATATTGGTATTACATAGCAATACTTGGAACCATTTGACTGTATGCAAATGAATGAGTAGTATTGAAATTGAATAATTAGCGTTAAATAGCAAGACTTGTAACCACTTCACTGTCTGCAAAAAAAGATTAAAATTTAATAGAATTATTAGTGTTAGATAGAAATAACTGAAACCATTTAACTGTGGAAGTAAATAATAGAAATGATTCCAGCAGTAGGAAAAAGATAGAAAAACAAAGTAATCCACAAATGATGAATTATTATAAAGGAAAGTCAACGTTAAAACGCTTGGGTTTTAGTAAACGTTCATCAGGACTTTAAGATGGTGAAACAAGTGTTGCTAGAATAATGATGAATGATTTAATAAGACACAATAACAAGGGAAAAGAAACAATATATAAATACAAAGAAAGATTATACAACTGTTCAATCATTCAATCGGTGTTCATTTTTTAAAAACTATCATACAATTGGCACAGGCAATGATGTTTGAATGTATGGAACTTCAAGGAGATACAATGGATTGAAAGATGATAAAAGCAAAAAAATTACCAAAACGCTCCAGAGGAAAGAAGAAGAAAAGAAGAGAGAAGAGTAAAAACAATAGCAGTACTAGTCTGCAAACAAATTAGAACAAATGACTGATATTACATTGTAATACTTGAAGCCATTCAGCTGTGTACAAATGATTTATAGTAAATAGAAATATTCGTATTACTTAGTTAAATGGTTTCAATTATTTCTAAGTCCAAAAGTATGTGCTCAGGCTTGTTTAAAAATGTATCTACAAAATGAGTTTACAAATCATATGTATTTTATTTATATATATATATATATATATATATATATAACAGGATTTGTCAGTAAATAACCACCAATGGTTGATATGCAATAAAACCCAACCAAACCTTATCTTTAATAACTTTTTATTTTCTTTTTCAGATGAAACAGAATGTAATGCTATTATTGATGAAGAGACATTAAAACAGAGAGTCCAGCAGGTAGGATTTTCTCCAATCCTCTTCTTAATTAGGTCCTGTTGGCCAGGCTCAGAATATGCTGACTGTATCCCTAACAGAGGACTAAGTGCACCCTCAGTATCACACTCAACTGAATCTTGTGGTAAAGTTCCAGTTCTGGAGCTTTGGTGAGGGTGGAGTATTCCTTCATTGCCATTACTCCCAGGTTCAGTCTGACCTGGAGTAGTAGTACTCCTTGTTAGGATCCCATTTATGGGCCTAATAGATCTTTTTGAAAATTATTAGTATTTGATAGGAATACTTGATACCATGTAACTGAGTGTAAATATTAAGAATAGTTACTTGAAGCTATAATTGTTTATTATAGATTATTATTTCCTACTTGAAACCATATAACTGTTTGAAAACTAATGATTATTATTGAATAGAAATAGTTACTTCAAACCATATTATTGTATATAAAATATTACTATCAGATAGGAATACTTGAATATTTGTGTACAAATTATTTGTATTTGATAGGAATACTTGATATCATTACTGTGTGCAAAAAAATCATCTAAAAACAATTATAAATGTTCATTCCTTAACCTCTAAGCCTAAAATAAACCTACCTGGATTGGTTTGTCATTAAAATCAATCAATTTTACTAATATATTTACATTATCCCAAATTTTGAAAACTTTCTTCTACTTTTTTTCTATTGTATATGAAAATTGATTAATAATTATCTACTCTTCAATTTATTTATTTTTTTTTTTTTTTTAAACATCTATTACTTTCTCTCTCAGATTGTCGTTTCAAATGGATTATGGGTGTCAAAATTGGCTGTGGAATACAAAAAAAAATTTCTAGAAGACCCACCTGATAACTTGGAAGCTTTAATCAAAACTTGGAAAGATATCTTTAATTTTGAGGTGTAAGTAAATGTTTCAATGTTTTACTGTTATGGGTTGGTATTTGAATACATTTCTTTGACTGTATGATATATGGCCAGTTTAACTTGCGGCTTCTTGCATGTACATATTAGTATGGGCAAAATAATCTTGACTGTCACTCTCCCATCCCTGTCATTCTTCTTTTGAATATATATATATATATATATATATATATATATATATATATATCAGGGGCGGAGATGGGACTAGTGCTACTCGTGCCCGGCAGGACCAATAACTCGGTCAATGTTATTCAAAATGGATTAAAAATCATCCATTAATTTCAAGCAAACATACTTAGTCTGATCTCAATTAAATTACGTATCTATTCAAGTTTCGATAACTAAGTAGCCAAAAGTTCATAAATATATCTGGGAATAATACAACGATGCTGTTTTGAACGGATGGTCTTTGTCCAGCCACCGTCAGATCCATTGAACATCCCATAAAATCGGCTATAATGTTGAACACGCGTAATCCGTGCGAGGCACTAGACCCTTATAATAACAGTAATGTTAGCGAAATCTCGCTTTTGGCTGTAGCCAATAGAAAAAGCAAGCCAGAATACCGTGCTCAAAAAATTAGCACAATGTGACTGCTGACAACTGTCTTGGGAAGAGGGAGAGGGACCGAGAGAGAGAGAGAGGGGAGATAGCAGATTATAGCCGTCGCCGACGTCATCATCATCGCTATGGTAAATGTTGGTTAAACGGCGTGTTTTAATTCGTTTTTTCACTAACAGATGTCTATTTCTTTAATGAATGTTGCATATATTACATTCTGTAACTAAAATTTGTTTATTTGAATACATTTTCAACAAATAATCTTTATTTTAAGCGAAATTGAAACTACTAGCTGTGTCTGTGTATATTGTCATCAATTTCTTTATTCTAATAAACATATTTTTCTCGTCATAGTAATGAACATCTTCTCTTTTCTTCTATACTTTTGAAAGGAAAAAAATTATCTTATCTACTGTATTAACAAGACTACAAATTATATAGTATCTTGATTGTTTACAAAAAAAAAAACACCATGCAAGGTACGCTTGTCAATCTGTGCTATAGAATGGAGAATCACGCAATAGCAACTATGATGACTTACTTTGGGTCCACGGACTACGGGTTGGGAACTGAAGTTGACAGGGGGGGGCATGAGTAGCAAAAATAGGCTAGAGTCGCCACTGATATATATATATGTGTGTGTGTGTCTCAATTCTCTTTTTTTTCTTTAATGCAAAAGCTGAAGAGATTCTTTTTACTTTTATTATTTTTATCCTGACTCTTTTCATGTTTTTAATTAATTTTATTTTTTGAAAATTTTATATTTTTAAAGTGCATTTGCCAATCTGGAAATTGTCTATCCATTGAAGCCACCGAAAATATCAGATATTGGTCCTCCAGCTCTCTCATTCACAGGCAAGGTAAGATTAAACTTTTGTTATTTTTTAGCATTTTACTTTTTACATTGCTTTTATGAAGGCTTTGTATAAAGTCAGTAAACAGTATCACCTTAATTACCTTTTATGTAAACTATTTTGAAACTTGTGTTGTGCTATTCTTGTGACTGTCTATCTCTTCTTGACAGGTTCTATGTGACTTGTTCAGTGAATGTGGAAGCCCCATATATGTGTGTGGATATTGGCAATGGCAAAAATTATCTGTTTCTATAATAAGTGTCAAAGAGTGGTGAAATTACTCTGGCTCTCATCTTTGGTGCCATGAGTAGATATTGTTCTAAAGTTGGAATCTACAGGACCAAGCTCAGTCCTGCTTGAAACATGGCTGAAGGAAATGAGCATATACAACACTACTGAGTACTTAAGGCTAGAGAAGATATCATATAAAAATGAAAAAAGACTATGGTAATAGAAAGTAAAATGTCTTTACTGCTCAATGGCAAGAGCAGGAGACAATGTCTCTAATGTTCAAAGAACAGAGGCAGAATGGGGCCAAGAATAGGTTTCTGTCACATGACGTCCTGCAAGGCATCTAATGGATATGCCCATTTACTAAGAAAGGTAATTGTTTATTGTCTCCACATAACTCTAATCGCAGTCTTGCTGGCTAAGAAGTTTGATTCTTTGACTGGATTAGCTATGTCTTTATTATTTTTTTTTTTTTTTATATAGATCAATATCATAGATTCATTATAAACTAGATATTCAGATAATGAATTGCAACTGAATTTGAAAATGTTATTTTTCTAGTTAGTATTCAGGTAAATGTATATGAATGAGGATGTTTTTTTTGTTTTTATTTCTTGGGATTTTCTAGCACAAGAGGACAACTTATTGAACCACTGTTTGCTAGAGAAATCATATATATTAGTTAGCCTGGTGGTTTAGAATACATTGACTGTATTTTTGTGTCCTGGATATAACACTAAACAATCTGATGGTGAGGCTTCGGTCTTGAGGTATTGGAGAAAGTGGAGTACCCCCTTCATTACCATTGCTCTAACTTGGAATGGTAGCACCTGAAAGGATCCTATCTATGGGTCAAATAGAACTGTTTGACATTTAAACTCAGTGCAAACAAAGGACTTATGCTAAATTGAATTGTTAGGAATAGAGCTCTTTGACCATTTAACTGTGTGTAAACAAAAGACTGATGTTTAATTATTAATGATACATTGCAATACTTGGAACCATTTAACTGTGTGCAAATAATTGAGTAATGTTGAATAGAATTGTTAGTATCAAATAGCAATACTTGAAACTCTTTAACTGTGTACCTAAATTGAAATATTGGTATTACATAAAACCATTACTTGGAACCATATGACTGTGTGCAAATGAATGAATAATATTGAAATAGAATATTTAGTGTTAAATAGCAAGACTTGTAGCCACTTCACTGTCTGCAAAAAATGATAAAGATTTAATAGAATTATTAGTGTTAAATAGCAATTATGAAAACCATTTAACTGAGTTGAAACAGTAGCAATATTAGTGTGCAAATAAATTAGTTCTAAATCATTTAAAGATGTAATTACTTACAAACTATTCATTTATAGATCATTTATATATATCCATTTAAATGTGTGCAAACGAATGATTTACGTTAACTCGTTACATAGCAATGCTTGAAACCGTTTAACTGTATGCTAAAAAATTATCTTGTGCTCATTTAAAAATGTTATCAAGAAAATGCGTATACAAATCATACTTATTTAATATGTATATATTAACAGGAATTGTCATTAAATAACCCGCAATGGTTGATATGCCTTAAAACCCACTGAAAACCATATGTATTAATGATTTGATTTTTCAATGATTGGCTGAATAAGGTCACATGATAAAGATTAAAAGTAATAGCAGTCCTGGTTATCAAGAAAGAATAATGAAGAATAAGATCCCAGCAGGAATGTCAGTATATTTCAGCTTGTAAAAGAGATGAATTAATTCTCAGACATGGTGCATGTGATGATAAATCTATTGCCAAGGACTTTTGGATTTATTTTCCACCACTCAAGCAATCCACCATTTATTTTTTAGTTTGTTGATGAGCATGAGTATACAGTTTAATTGTCAAAAACATTTCTATTTCAAGCTATTCAGTTTATTTAAACAGTTCTAATTCAGCTAAGTAGAGACTTTGTTTACACACAGTTAAATGTCAAAACAGTTCTATATTAAACAGTTCAGTTTCGTGTAAAGACAGTTTCAATGTCAAAAACGGTTCCATTTCAAACAGTTCAGTCTTGCATAATTATGCAGTTCTATTTAACCCATAGATAGGGCCAGAGTGGACCTGGGAGCAATGGCATTGAAGGGGTACTCCACATTCCCCAAAGCCCAAGCATCTCTGAAACCTCACCATCAGATTGTTTAGTGTCATATCTTGGACACTCATTGGTGGAGGGGTCTCACCCCTCTGCTGAAGTGCAATCAATATATTGTACAGCCCCAGCTGACTGGGCAATACACAGAGTTAATGTCAAAGCTGTTTTATTTCAGATAATTCAGTTTAGATGTCAAAATAGTTCTATTTCGAGCTATTCAGTTTAGCATAAGTATGCAGTTTAAATGTCAAAACAGTTCTATTTTAAACAATTCAGTTTAGCATAAATATGCAGTTTAAAGGCAAAAAAACAGTAAAGTCAAGAAACCCTGGTTTAGTTATATTTAACCCATAGATAGGACCCTATCAGGTGCTACCACTACAGAGTGGACCTAGGAGTGATGCAATAAAGGAGTACTCCAAATCCCCCAAAGCTCCAGGATTACTGGAACCTCACCATCAGATTGTTTAGTGTCATATCCAGGACACTTGTTGCGGGGGTATCTTACCCCTCTGCAGAGAAGCAGTCAGTGTATTTTACAGCCCCAGCTGACTGGGCAATTTATTAAAGTCCAGACACTTGTTGCGGGGGTATCTTACCCCTCTGCAGAGAAGCAGTCAGTGTATTTTACAGCCCCAGCTGACTGGGCAATTTATTAAAGTCCAGACACTGTACACAAATGTGAATACACTTTCTTCATTATAGATTGTTAAAGAACATAGTGCCAATTTTAAGCCCAAAATTAATCTTTAAGTAATTAATACTTGTACTCTTTATATTAATCTGAACAGACAACTTGGAAATTAATTATATTTATTCACTTGACAGTAACAATATTTTCACATTATTTTGATCTTGCTCTCAAGTAAAGGATCATCATTAAATCTTGTAAGAAGACCTTATTATTCTTTAGTCACATTTGATAACATATCCATTCAACTAAAATGTATTTAATAAACAATGAAATGTCTTTAAAATGTAAACCAAAGTATTCACCTACCTTGTAAACAGAACTTAGAATATGCTATTTGTATACCTTGCAAGAGGGTAAGAAACTCTCAAAAGAATTGTCTTGAATATGACACTAAATTGCATCTGATAGTGAGGCTCCAATTCTGAAGATTTGGAGTAGGCCTTAATTTTCAATTAGTCTCAGGTCCACTTTGATATACAGTGGTTTTACTGGTTACGATCCTATCTATAGGTCAAATAGGTATGTCTAAAAATTATTTGTATTTAATTGGACCATGAACCCCCACCCCCCACCGAAGAAATAAGTACACAAAAAATGAATGTACAGTGAATGTGATTATCTAACCTCGAGGCATAAAATAACTTTAGATTAGTTGACATGCCGTTAAAATTAATCAATCATATGCCAACATTCACAAAAATAGTAATCATATTGGTGACATGAAATTTCAAAAGTAATTAGTCTTGTAAGTGGTAAATATTTATTAGAACAAAATATATTGTTTCAGTTGTATCATTATAACATTTATATTTGTTTTCTAATTACAGGAAGTGAGGATTGAAGATGCACAAGTTTTAAACATAGGGTAAATATCTCTTTTCTCCTTTGATCTTTTTAATGCCTTTAATTCTTTTCTTCTGAATTTTAATCCGATGTACTCTGTTTTAATCTTTAATTATCTTATAAAGCCTTATTCAAAATGGAGGAATTACTCAGTTACATGATAATGACAAGTTATTTGTAAATTGTGTATTGCTCTAAAGTGATTTTTATGACTATCCAATATTTTGATTTTTTTTTTTTTTTTTTTTTTTTTCATGACTTGTATAAAATGAAAAGAGCAGCAGAAATAGAATGTGTAAAAAAAAAAGAAACAAACTTTTTTTAGAAATGATAATTGAATTTTTTTTCCCCTAAGGTTCATGAAACAAGTCATCATAAAAGCAAAAATAGTAATTGGTTATTCAATTTTACTATTGAACCTTTTTTTTTTTTTTTTTTTTTTTTAAATCTGAAACTTTTCAAATTCATGTGCTGACAATTATTAATGTTTGGCTAATATTTTTCTTATATGTGACTGTGCAGCTTACAGAGAACACTGTCCTTCATTGTTGGGGCGGGGGGGGGGAATTGACGCTTGCAAATCACTTGCTTAAATGATATTTATCTTAATTCTGCTGGTTTATTTTTCTTTCAACTGACTTGACAAGTTTATAAATTAACTCTTTGAATCCATATTTCCTTTACTCTGATATCTTGTATCAGAGCTTACAAAATTAGGAGAAAAAAATTTTAAAAAATCAACTTTACTCCTGTGTGGATACATCCTATCATTCCTGTCAATTTAGTTATCTCCCCTTTCCAGATTGGCTCTTTAGAGAAATAGTTTATCTAACTAGATGGCTCTGGTAGTCAATTTGCATATGCCATTCAATTGGCCAATCATAGCTCACTGGTGTTACTGTATTAATCTCACGTTTTTGTTATAGTCCATTTGGCAGTTACAGTGAGAAAGGAAAGATAAGCAGACTTATTGACAATTCCATTAAAAATAAAAGCTATAAATGGTCACTATCCTCATTATGACATGCTGACTGCACAGATTCCCTTGATTCTCTTTTGCAATTTATCCCTATTAGCCTTCAGTCTTGGCTAGTTCTCTAGGTGACATCCAGTGTCCACACAGAGCTGATGAATGTAAGTTTTTGCTGGTCAGCCAACATTAGTGTGTCCATGTGTAGGCATCCATAGGAGAATGTCACAAGTTTGTCCTTACTTCTCCAGCAGTGTCAGTATGTCTTGGATGTTTTGTAAGATGGGAGGTAAGTGGCTGTACAGCTGCTGTTGCTTCCAGGATTTGTTCAAAGCAGCAGGAAGCATTCTATTTAGTTCCATTTATTTTTTCCCCCCCATATGTTTCATTAGTCCAGGCAGTGTACCTATACAGTCGTACTGACCCAGCCACAGCTGAAAGAAATCCTGTTTTATTTTATTGAAAGATCAGATTTCCATCTGATTGACAAAATCTCAATAGTAGCCTATGCTTTCCCTATGCATATGTTGACAGAGCTTTCACTATGTTATATATTGTTGCTGAGGTATGTAAAATGATCTACTAATTTCAGAGGCCTTCCACTTAAAGTCGAGATGGTTCCTTGAACTGTTTTGTGTTCGCATAAATGCCTCTTGTAGTTTGTTCCAGGCTTTGCAGCTGAGATTCGACTTGGGCAGGTGTATTTGTGAGAAGCCCTG
This sequence comes from Sepioteuthis lessoniana, assembly GCA_963585895.1. Classification (NCBI taxonomy): domain Eukaryota; kingdom Metazoa; phylum Mollusca; class Cephalopoda; order Myopsida; family Loliginidae; genus Sepioteuthis; species Sepioteuthis lessoniana. The sequence goes on from OY757914.1 coordinate 103,755,657, forward strand.
GATCATCTGTGTAGAATCTAGTGTAATCTCTGTGCCCAAAATATCAGGCTTATAATATATCATAAAAAGTGCTCAGCCTGAAATGTTAATCTTCAGTTTTTAGTAAAATAGTGTATGGTCTGAAATATCCGGTTTATATGTTCAATGGGTTAATCTTCACACATAGTATGAATTCTTGTTTGTAGAAAGAATGAAATTTCTTTTCATAATTTGTTATTTATTTGGAAAAAAAATGTTTTATTTTTCAGGGAAGAAGTTGTCGTCTACATGACTTTTATCTATTCCTGTGCCTGTTTCTATGTACAACCTGAATGGAGTTGCATTTATGATATTGCAGAAGAAATGAATAAACATTGCCAGGTTAGCACTTTTCATCGGGGATTATTTTTACTTTTACCCACAGATTTCATTTGCACAAAATGACTCTGTGTGTATGTATGTATGTATATATATATATATATATATGGTACTGGAAATTTTGATGACACAAAAAATATGGGAATCATATTTATTGATAAATTAAAATACTAAAAAGCAAATTAGAAGGACCCTTTTGTCCATTGCATTTTAAATGATTCTGGCATATTTTGTTGAAAACACACTGGACAAAAGGATCCCTCCAATTCACTTTTTAGTATTTTAATTTATCAATAAATATGATTCCTGTATTTTTTGTTTTATTTATATATATATATATATATATATATATATATATATACACACACACATACTTGAGTATCATCCAATACTCTTCAAGAATATTTGACTTCGGTAGCTGGAAATTATAGGTATGACACACAAAACACATATCTTATGTATGAAGCAAGCACCTAATATTCGGCTAAGATTTTGGTCTCAGAAATTCACATGGTACACGAGCATGTATGATACAATGATATTTAGAGAAAGACTTATTAAACTTTTAAAAAATGATAAAATTTGTCTAAAATTAGAATTAGTGTTTAAATTTAAAATATATTAAAAAGTGAAATAGTCTGCTTTTGAAAAAAAATATTTACAATACACCCTGGTATATAGTGTGTCTTTGAGCCCAGTTGGCTAGGTCTGTAGAATACATCAGCTGCATCTCTACAGAGGGGTAAATCCCCCACTTACAAATATCCTAGATATGACACTAAACCATCTCATGGTGAGGTTCCTGTCTTAAAGCTTTGGGGAATGCGTAGTGCCCCTTCATTGCCGTTAATCCCAGGTCCACTCTGACCCAGAGTGGTAGCACCTGATTAGGTCCTATCTGTGGGTCAGATAGAATTGTTTGACCATTTAACTGTGTGTAAACAAATGACTGATATTGAATTGTTAATGATACATTGCAATATTTGGAACCATTTAACTGTATACAAATGACAGATTAATGTTGAATAGAATTATTAGTGTTAAATAACAATACTTGAAACTCTTTAACTGTGTGCCCAGATTGAATTATTGGTGATAGATAGCAATACTTGGAACCATGTCACTGTGTGCAAATAAATGAATAGTGTTGAAATAGAATAATTAGTGTTAAATAGCAAAACCTGTAAGCACTTTGTTTGCGAACAAATGATTAATATTATAAGTGTTGGATAGCAATAATTGAAACCATTTAACTGTGTAGAAACAATAGCAATATTAGTCCGAAAACAAATTAGTTCTAACTCATTTAAAATATGAAATTACTTACAAACTATTCACTTACAGATTATATATGTATATCCATTTAAGTGTGTGCAAACAAATGACTGATGTTCAGTTACTGTTTCCTAGCAGTACTTGAATCTGTACAAAAAATGTATCACCAAATGATATGTATTATATATGTAAAAACAGGATTTGGCATTAAATAACCAACAATGTTTGATTATGCCATAAAAACCAACCCAACCAACCATTTATCTTAAGAGATATAAAATTTAAAGATTTTCCTCAAGTAGATGATCAAGCATTGTGTCAATAATGTGTTTTCATATTTGAGTTCACTTTTCTCTGTACTGTCTCATTACTTGATATTATTTTGAATAAATTTTTCATCACTGGCATGTCTGACTTTTTCCTGGCCATCTGGATGGGAATGTACTTTCTGTTTTCTTTTTACAGTGTTCTTGTCTTCAGACATCATTGTCATAACTATCTTGTTTTCTCAGCTGGTTGTAATAAGCTGTTACCAATATGGTCTGCCTGAACAGGAGGCCAATGATATGAGAGAAATGAGATTATCCGGTGTAGATCAATGGTTAGCAAACACGTTACAAAATATATACCTTTCCTTGCTTATAAGCATTCCTTTATAATTAATATTTTGCAAGTTTTCTTGCAATTTTGTTTCTGATGAATAATATGACTGTTTTTTAATTAGTACTACCACTCTCATAATTATTACATTTACTGAATGAAATATATAAGCAAACATGAACTATTATATGACATTTGTTATATATCTATTCACACTCTTAGGGGTAAGACACCCTCCACACATGCACAAGTGTCCTGGATATGATACTAAACAATCTGATGGTGAGGTTCCAGTAATGCTGGAGCTTTGGGGAATGTGGAGTATCTCTTCCTTGCCATTGCTCCCAGGTCCACTCTGGCTGCCGGAGTGGTAGCACCTGATATGGGTTAAATAGAACTAAAGTATGGTTTTGTGAGTTTACTTTTTTTTGGATTTAAACTGCAGATTTATGCTAAACTGAATTATTTGAAATAAAACTATTTTTACATTTAACTCTGTGTATTGCCCAGTCAGCTGGGGCTGTAGAATACACTTGCTGCACCTCTGCAGAGGAGTAATCCCCCACCTCTCCTTCAACAAGTGAAATAGAAATGATTTTGACAATTAAACTGTGTGCTTACGCTAAATTGAATTGTTTGAAATAGAAATGCTTTTGACATTGAAACTGTACTGAAGCTAAATTGTTTAATATAGGATTGTTTTGACAAAAACTATTCTTATACTAAACTGAATTAGAACTGTTTAATTAAGCTGAATAGCTTGAAATAAATGTTTTTGACAATTAAACTACGTATTTACATTTATATTGCGTACTTATGCAAAACTGAATTGTTTGAAATGGAAAGGTTTATGACATTGAAAATGTACTTAGGTTAAACTGAACTTTTTGAAATACAACTGTTTTAGAATTTAACTTTCAGTAAACAAAAACAATATTTATAGTAAACTGAATTGTTTGAATTAGAACTGTTTGACTAAACTGAATAGCTTGAAATAGAAATATTTTTTACAAATAAACTGTGTACACATGCTAAACTGAATTGTTTAAAATAGAACTGATTATTTGTATAAAAATGGATTTGGCATTAAATAGCCTGCAAGAATTGATATGGCATAAAAGCCAAACAACCAACCAATATTCACATTGTAAATGATCTTATGAAAATTGTGCCATTTGCTTCCTATGTATATTTTTAGTATTTACTATGTCCTTATGTTATCATTTTGAGATCTGAGAATTAATTTTAAATAAACATCTTTTTAAATTTTTAAGTAGAAAACCTTTTGGTTTTGTTAAATTAGGAGATCTTTCAGCTATAGTAGGCAGTCTAGGGTTTAGCCTTGATTGGCAACTAGTCTAAGTGAAGGATAATTCTGAAGTCAAAACCAGAAGTTAATATCTCTAAGGCAGTGAAACATTATCTTCAACCTTATTCTATTAACTCTTGCAATAACACTGGTATCAATCTGTATTAGCTCCTCCATTAGGCAACATTAATAGTTTGAAGAGGGAAAACTTCCTGCATGGGCAACTGGCAGCCAATCTAACAACTGTACTTGGTCTTGTATTCAAACCCAGGTACAGACCCATGATCTTGTAAGATTAATGGATGCCACCTCCATGTCATGAAGAAGTCAATGAAAATTTTCACATATCACTTTAATAAATCCAACATGTGATGTTAGGGATTGTATAAACTAATATTTCTATGAACTAGAAAAATTATGCACTTTTCAGCTGCTATTATTTAAGTTTTAATATAATAAACTATTATATTAGAAAGACAAACAAAACTAAATTAGAACTCATTTACAAATATTACTTTTATTTTTATTGATTTCTCTGTAGAATTATGCATAGAATTGCTTTTAATGTTTGAGAATAAAACAGTCATATTAGAAATCAATAACATCAAGTAATTATTAACCCTAATTTTGTTAAAACCAGTATATGAATTATTCATATCATACTATGTGAATCTCTATTTCTTAGTGATATATAGCACACATTGCAGGATTTTAAATGCATTAATAACATAGGATGTTTTGAGGCAAATAGGAAGACTTTAATAGCTGTAGTTGATAAGATGATAATTAAGATTATATAATGATTATTGAGAATATAATGTAAATAACTAAGGGAATTTGACATCGGTGGTGATGTAGTTTTGGTTACACGCAAAATCTCTATTATGATAACATGAATTTCTGTAAATCTACACATTTGAATGATTGTTGCAATCAGTAATCTGACGAAGAGTCTAAATAAATACGAAATGCAACGAATATTTAAATTACTTAGAGACTTACTTCCATAATTTTTTTTTTTTTTTTTTTTTTTAATCTTTCTGTATATTTATTTTATTTCAATCCTTTTACATTATGAAGTTCTATTTTGTGTGGAGAGATCATGTTTTTGTGACTTCTCTTGTCAGGTTTCTTCTGTGGATATCAAAGCTTTAGAAAAGAATGGGTTTTGTGCAGCCCTTTACACAGTTGATGAAAGCTGGTCTCGAGCATCCATCATAAACATTGATGAAGAAAGGGTAAGTATCACTAGATAATTGCCAGATTCACATAGACTTCCCCTTTTAGATTTCTAATGTATTTTTTATTATGTATGGAATATTTAACTTGCCTGTTTTTTTGTTTTGAATTAGTTGAATTATTATTACTACTACAACTTGTAATACTTAAATTGTAAAGATGAGAGTTTGAGATCTTAATATTTATTTGTTCACTTCAATGGTATTTGTCTTGGAGGTGTGGTTGGTATAATGTTGGGGAAAATGTACTCTCAGAGAAAAGTTTAAGTTCTGGATCAGGCTCTTTTTGTTTTTGCCCTTTCTCTAGTCATGGGTAAATAGTAAGGCAGACTAGTTTCTCTTACCTTGGTAGGGCAACTAGTTAAAGAGGATGAAAACGCTTTTCAAAAAACCCCACATACCCTCCATTAGAGATTAGTCCCAATATTCTTAGGAAGATCCTCTTAAGTTGTACAACTGAAGTCCCATTCTATGACCATTACTGCAATATATACATATGACATGACAGCATCTCAATTGGGTCCACCTTTTGGACCTATTTTCAGCAATTTCTACATGGCTCATCTAAAAAAAAAAAGTTTTCAACCATATAAAAAAAGCGAAATCTATTTACATTGTTGACTATATCCTCCTTCTCATCAATAGCCAAATGAACTACACAGTCTTAAACTGGCCTTCCAAAACAATTCCATACTAAATATTACTTATGAACTCAATACAAATAATAAGCTCCTATATCTTGATGTTTTGATCAACACAAACAACACCACTTTCACTTCCTCTTCATACAAAAAACCTGCTATCACTAATTCCTGCTTTCTTAATTATAAAAAAGCAAATACTATTAACAATATAAAATTGCAATAATGAAAAATCTAATATATCATACTAAACTTATATCCTTTTTCAAAACAAACTTCTTCTCCAAGCATTAAACAAACCCTCATTAACGACGACTTTCCAAACTACATTCTTGATGAATAAATAAAATGCACTATTACCAATATCAACTTTAATTGCAATTAAAATGATATGACATCAAACAACCTGAAACAAATTAGTCTATTTTTTAACCAGATGCACAAGCTCTATAAACCCGATGAGATAGCTCTAAAAAAAAAAAAATATGTAATAGCATCTCTCCAACCAACTGTAACAATAAAAAAAATTAACTATATATTATCCCTACCAGGGGAAGGAGTAGTGCCCTCCCCTACACCTCGGTGTAGTAACTATTGAAAAGAGAGCCTTCAGGTCGCCCTCTTTACTTACTTTTATATATTATCCCAAATTCAATACAACTGACCTTATCATCTATAAATGTCCACTAGGAGAATGCTTCTCTAATAAAGTAAGTACACACGTTGACCTGACTACAATGACTTGTTGAGACATTTAACACTCCACCAATTTGATACTAGTTCCACCCTTCAACATCTTCAAACACGTTCATGCCTTTCCTCCGAATACCAAAAATTCCAACTGAAAACATCTCTATATTAAACAAAGAAAAATTCCAAATTCTTGAAGCTCTATATATATAAAGATTAACAAACCTTCCTTAAACAAGATCAATTTCAAATGTAGCTACCATATTTCGAAATGCACTTTAACACTTTTCCTGCTAATTCTTCCTCTTACCTCTAGTAAAGATTTTCTCTGATGTAAATTCCCCTCCCACCTGTTATTCATCCTACTATTTAAATCAATGCATATGACTCATCACTGTTTGTCATTTCAATGTTCATTTCCCGAAGATGGCTCCAGGTGGGGCTGAAAGTACTTGAGGGAAAAACATGGTGTCTTTTTAAATTCTTTCCATCTAGATGTCAAATGATTCATATGAAGACATGAACAAATCAATTATAAAAAAGGTAGAAGCCAAGTGTCTTTCTTATTCATTCAAACATGTTTAAAATGGAAAAAGCTGCGTGTATATATATATATATATATATATATATATGTGTGTGTGTGTGTGTGTGAATTGTGCATTTTTCATTGCTACTCTTTTAGCATATCAACTTCTTTAAAAATCTTTCTAAATAAACAAACTTTTTTTTTTATATCCTAAGGTTGAAATGAGTTGAGAACAACCGAAAAATAACATAAAAGAAATATTCCTATTAGTCTTATCACTTTCATTCATATATATATATATATATATATATATATATATACGCACACACACACACACACACACATGCACACACCCACACAGTGGGATGAGATAAGTATTCGTACACCTGAAAATTTTTTTTATCTTTCAAACATAGCTTGAACAAAATTTTTATATACATTTACTGTATAAGGATATATTCTATTAATATGTGTATATAAACTTAGGTTACAATTCATTTACAGAAATTAATTCCATTTATTCATTTTCATGAGTGAAAAAAGTAATCGTACAGTACAACATTGTTGCAATATTTTTCTAGATTGTTCAATAATGCTATCAGTACACATAGTTAGCTTTCTAGAATGTTCCACTAATGTTATCCATAACTATAACTAGTCTTAAAATCCTAATCAGAACTTTCTGCAATTGCTTGTTGTACGAGAAGGTTCTGATTATGGCAAGAGGTAAAGAATTGAGTAATTCACAAAAAGCACTGATTATTAAGCTTTGGAAAGATGGAGAAAGTTATAGAAATATTTCAAGCAACCTGAATATTCCTTTTACTATGATAAGTTCATTCATTGCAAGGTTTAAAAGATGTAACACAGTTGAAAACGAAGGAAGATTTCTCCTAGATTATCAAGAAAATTAGGGTGCCTGATTAACCAAAATCCAATGGTTGTGCCTGAAGAGATGCAGGAAGATTTGCATTCATCAGGATGTAGTGTAACCAAACAAACAATAAGTAATGAAATGCTGAGGAATGGTCTAAAGTCACAGAGACCAAGGAAAACTCTTCTATTGAAACGACAAAGAGATGCAAGATTGAAATTCATAAGACAGCATAAGGAAAAGGAAAATTCATTTTGGGAAGGAGTATTATGGACAGATGAAACTAAAATTGAGTTGTTGGGTCATAATTATCAAAATCATGTGTAGAGGAAAGATGGCAAAGCCTACTCACCAAAGAACACAGTACCAACTGTCAAATTTGGTGGTGGCAGTATAATGATTTGGGGATGTTTTTCAGCGAAAGGTGTGGTCAAAATATCAGTAATAGATGGTAAAATGAATGCCCAAAAGTATAAACAGATCTTGCAAGAAAATTTGATGTCTTCTGTTGAGAGGAGCTACCTTTTGATTACATTTTCCAGCTGGATAATGATCCCAAGCATACAGCTAAATCTATGAAGAAGTGGTTGTCGGAAAATAATGTTAATGTTCTGCAATGGTCAAGTCAGTCCATGGATTTTAATCCAATTGGGAACTGGTCGATTTTTGAAAATTTAAATCTGAAAAAGAGCACCTACAAACATCAATAATCTGAAAATATGCCAGGAAGAATACCCACTAATTATTGCAAGAAATTAATTGAGAACTACAGGAAGAGATTAGTGGCTGTTGAAGTGAATAAAGGGTATTCTACAAAGTATTAAATAAAGATAATGTGTTATTTTTTGTACTCTGTGTGTGTGTGTGTGTGTGTGTATGTATGTGTATATATATATATATATATATATATATATATATATAATATGTTGCATTGAAATATACAGGCAAATATAACTTGGTTGACTGAAATGTTGGGTGTAATCTATGTCAAAGAAAGAAAAAAAAGAAAAGTAAGACTAATATGTGTACAATTCAATTGGTGATATTTTTTGGCAAAAAATTAGAAAATATGTACATGTAATCCAGTAAATGCAAAAAAAAAAATTGGAAGAAAAAAACCCTCTGACAGTTAAACATAAAAAAAAACATCTTGGGTAATCTCTCACAATGTTATATTATCATGTGTATAGAAATTTAACTACATATTAAATATTCAGTGGTTTGTGTGTTAAAAAATAAAGGTTGCTGTTGCTACCAGCTTTGATACATCTTGCAATTTAGCAGCACAGCATCAACTTGTATTCAAAAGATCAAATACCTGACCTTTTTTTTATCTTGTTAACACATTATGATACTTCAAATGTTATTTATAGAATGAATGCAAGATTCACTAAATAAATACCGTTAATTATTAAAAATGTCGAAACACTTTTTTAATAAGCTGAATATTGGTTTAATTTGTCACTATATAGCTATCTTTAATTTTTTATTCTAACTAATGATTAAATCAAATGTTTAAGTGCATTTTTTGTAGGTGAGTGTTGGCTTAACTTCCTAACTACTGGCTTTCTGGAGACCAAATTTAACTATTTTATGAATCATTTATTTTAAATAGCAAAATAAGTCTAGAAGTGTGTGTGTGTGTGTGTGTGTGTATATATATATATATATATATATATATATATATATATATATATTTTTTTTTTTTTTTTTTTTTTTTTTTTTTTTTCAGCACAATGGGTTTTTTTAAAAGCAAATGGTTATAGAGGTTTCATTTATCATATAGGTATTTCAGTGCATGTAAGAGTCCCTATAAAATGTTTTATAGATTAAGTAATCACCATAACTACTTATATAAACAATGAATTATATCAAATGTTAAACTACCATATTTTTTGGTGGTGAGGATATGACCTTAACCATTTCACAGGCAGATAATTTTTTTAATCTTTTGTAAAATAGGTGAATTATTTTTAAAGCATTTGTAAAATAGAACCTATGTTCCAGCCAGTCCATTAATTATGTATTAAAAAAAAAACAACATAATTTGATTAGCAATTGTCTTGTAGTGCAATAATAGTATGAAAACTATAAAGCACTCACTTTTAATTATGATTATTGGCAAAACAACCTTTACACAATCTTACACCATAATGGGGTCTCCTTGCAATGTTTCTATACATTAACATTCATTTGGTCAACAAATAGCCAATAGGAAAATGACTTACATTGAACTACTGCAAAAGAAAACAACAAAAATATCATTCTGCCTGTGTAATGTTGGTAACAGAAATACTGCTCTACCTGCAAAAGGGTTAACTTGTCATAATAATTAGTTTTTATTTCATTTCTTTTTTTTTTTTTTAAATTTTATTTTTACCCATAATACAGTTGCATATTCTTACAATTTATGTATCAACTTTTGTTTGGTTGGAAAATAAGTTTACTGTAATATTAGTTAACTGTATCCTTGTATGATATTTGTTATATTCTACCACTGAATTTCTATTTTTATTTTACTATTATGATGAATATGTTTCTAATGTTATTTTTTCCTCTTTACTGATTGATTACTATATTCTACTTTTTGTGACCTAGGATGAAGTGGAGGTTTATTATGTTGACTATGGCAACACTGAGAAAATTCATGTTAACAGGATTACAAGACTTCCTGAAAGTGTTGCTAAATATCCTGTACAAGCTGTGCTTTGTGGATTATTTGGGATTGCTCCCCCAGAGGTAAGTCAACTTTTGTGCTATTCCAGAGATGGAGTGAAACAACTATAAAAGCACTCAGTACAGATAATGTAGATTCAATTTAGTGTCTTGGATGTGGTACCTACGTAGCACATCAGCTGGTGACATAGAAGATGAGAGGTTGTCCTTGGTTGTTACATTGTACCAGTAGACTGCTTCCAATGCAGGACAATTCTTCGTGGCTGCAATGGTTTTGATGCTTCTGTGACTGCATTCCACAATGCCATTCCCAGCTGGTATATGAGCACACCGGAACCTCAAATGCACACTCCAGCTGCTTGCAAATTCCTTAAATTGCCTGTAAGTGAATGTGGTGTCATTGTCTGTCAGTATTTTGGCAGGTGGCCATCATTCATCAAAAATTGCCTCCAGCTGACAAATGTCACTGATGGAGTCTTGCCGTCACAGTGGCTGCCATATTGTGAAACAAGAGGGACCGCAATCAATAAGCATCAGAAAATTTACACCATTGTAATGGGTCATGTCCATTACCAACCTGCTCCAGTTTTTCTTCTCACTCAAATCCCCTTTTTCCCAACAAACTGGTGCTGGATCAATCGATTGACAGGCTTTACAGGCTCTAACAACTGATTTAACAAGTTCTTTGGATACTGTTTGGGTGTCGGACACCCACTGATGCACATATGCTGAATCAGTGACTACATGCAACACTTGTGCCTGCCATTGAAGAGCCAGATTGACTTCTTTAATCACCGCATCAAGTTCGACCAGATTGATGTGCCTAGCATCATTAATTGGATGCAATCAACAAGCATCTTCTATGATGATTCCATTTACAACCTGTGCCACTCCCATAGCCATGGAACTTGCATCCACCCAGACCTTCATCTCATTATCATCTATGCACCAGTCACCCCCAACAAGATCTTGACTTGCATACTCTGGCCATTGTTTCTACCAGCATATGACAGAGGCATCCCTGACTTTATTGTCCAAGTTCTTAGTGCACTTGCTTGGCACTTAATAAATACAGTTGTCACCCTAAGCCAGCCGCACACAGGGAAGTCGCCAACCAGTTTTCCACACACAAAAAATATATACCGACAGGTTACTATGCAGAGGATTTCTGGAACCTTACTTTCACATTTCTATCAGATGGACTCATCCTCTCCCCAGACTTGCAGACCCAGAACCTTAGCTCTGTCTCTCAGTCGCTCCAGATCTTTACAGACTAATCTATAATCTGCAAAGTGCTGTCGCATGTAGGCTACAGACACTATGCTTTCATCAATAAAAATGTTGTCAACATATGCTGACATGGCACTTTTGATTTCCTGATCTTGGGACCTTATTGTGGTGATGACAGATTTTATGACAAGTGGCACCACATTAGGCAGAAACTCACTCATGCAAGGCAAAACCACTTACCTTTGATGATCACTGTTTTAAAAGGCCATAGCGCTTTGTCAACACAGATTTTCAAGTAGGCTTTTCTCAGATCCATAAACGACACATTGGTCCCTTGTTGCCGCAACTCTCTGAGTCTTTGCAAACACACCTGCGTTAGCAGTAAATGCTTCTAGAAAGCCATTCAACTCCCAATAGTCGAGCACTGGCCGGACCTTCTGATTGTGCTCTAGCACAATTGCCATCAAGGGGATTAACCCCTGGGGTGGACCAAGTTCTTCCTTGGGATATGGTAACAGCCACCTATTGGCTGCCAATATGGAAAGTTCCTCCTCATATGCAGCTTCAGGGCTAAAAGAAGCACCATAGATCAAATAGTGTGTATAGAAACTCTAATCAGAGAAGCATTCAGCAAAATAGAACATCTAGTCACAGTCCTCTTTGACCTAGAAAAAGCCTATGATACAACCTGGCCATATGGCATACTCAAAGACCTCAAACTACAAGGCAGACTCCCCATCTTTATAAAACACTTGTTAGAAGACCGGACGTTCCAAACACGAATAAATAATACACTCTCCAATCAAAAACCACAAGAAATAGGTGTACCTCAGGGTAGTATCCTATCCGTGATCCTATTCATGATTAAATAAAATAACAACCTGCCTACCCCCAGAAATCAATGGATCATTATATGTCGATGACTTCCTCATTTGTTACAGTTCTAAAAACATGGTGAACATAGAAAGGAAAATGCAACAATGCATTAACAAAATATTAAAATGGACCATGAAAAATGGTTTTAAATTCTCTTACAACAAAACCAAATGCATGCATTTCTGCCAAATTCGCAAAATGCATAATCAACCAATTCTAACATTAAATGGCTCTGAAATACCCATAACCCAGCAATACAAATTCTTGGGCATTACTCTTGACCCAAAATTATCCTTCATCCTACACGTTAAACAACTGAGTACCAAATGCAACATAACTATCTAACTCCTGAGAACCATAGCCCACACAGACTGGGGTGCTGATTAAAAAAAACACCTTAACCAAATTATACAGATGTCTAATGCGATCAAAACTTTATTATGGCTGCTTCATATATGGAGCAGCCAGAAAATCCTATCTTAGAGAACTCAAAACTATCCATCACCTGGGACTCTGTATTGCCCTAGGAGCCTTCACTACCTCTTCAATTGAAATTTTATACATAGAACAAATGAACCCCCACTTTCCTTGAGAAGATATAAACTTGCACTCCAATACTATATTAAACTCATTTCATGCCCCCAAAACCCTGCCTATAATTGTATCATCGAAACAAGATACAAAAACCTTTTTGAAAATAAAGAAAAGGTAATTAAACCTTTTAATTTAAGAATTCAAACTCTTCTAAATGAAATCAAAATCAATCCCAAAATAATACATAATACAATCCTTCCCAAAACAGCACCATGGACCATAAACCAACCAATAATAAAGCTAGACCCAACCAAACTTTCCAAAACCAAAACACACCCCATCACCTTCAAAGAAAACTTCCTCAACATCCAAAACAACTTCCCAGACCACCACCACATCTATACAGATGGATCCAAACAGGAAATGAAAGTTGGTTGTGCTGCTGTCTTCCAAAACAAAGAACTGTTAAAACGTCTCCCAAATGAATCCTCAATCTATAGTGCAGAAGTCATAGCTATTGACCTAGCAATGAACATTATAGCAAATCACAAATCCTCTAAAGTCATCATCTACTCAGACTCCAAATCAGTCCTCCAAGCTCTACAGAGCAAAAATTCATCAACTCCTCTCATCATAAGATGACTAGATAAAATGAACACTCTTTCTAAAGACAATAGCATCATTCTTACTTGGATTCCCAGCCACATTGGCATACAGGGAAATGAAAGGGCAGACAGAGCTGCAAAAAAAGCACTCCAGACACGTATATCCAATACAAAAATTCCATACACCGACCTAAAACCACTTATTAACAAATTTATACTCAAGAAATGGCAAAAATCTTGGGATGATCAAACACAGAACAAACTCCACCATATTCAAGATACCATAGGTGAATGGCCAGCAGGTTATAGAAGAAATAGAAAAGAAGAAGTGATAATCTCCAGACTTCGTATTGGTAAGACCCACATTACCCATTCACACCTCCTAAAAGGCGAAGACTCCCCAGTATGTCTAACATGCAAAGTACCTCTCACAGTCAAACACATTCTCATAAACTGTGACAAGTTCAGACGGATTCACCCAAAACATTACCAAACAAATGATTTAAAGAACCTCTTCAAAAACTCCAAACCAGAGGAAATCTTAAGCTTTCTAAAAGAAATCAATCTCTTCATTAAAATCTAGTCAAATATAATAAAACATAACTAAAACTCTTACCTTAAAACCTAAAACATGCACAAAAGACAGAAGCAATTTAACCCTTCTGGCATTAAATGATCCACAGAGGTTGATATGCCGTTAAACAAAACTCAAACTCCCTGGATGCAGTCAGGCACTGTGTACTCCTGTACTCTATTTGCCAGCTCAGTGGGCAAATGAACACTTGCCCATTTCCATGATGTAGTCCATGCTTTGGTACTCTAAATGTTACACTGAAGTTGGGCTCATTGATTGAAATGGCAGCACACCTGTTTGGGTTTGTGAAGTGCACTTCATCCGATTTGGTCAGGTACATGCCTCCGAGCCCCTTAATTGCGTCAGTTCCCAGGAGTAGATCAAATCCCAGCAACTATCCATCCATGACCAAAATCTCAACATTCAGGGTCTTCCCATTGGTGGTTACCATTGTCAGTATGGTCATCCTACAGATGCAGAAACTGACACCTCACACCCTCCATTGTTTGTAATGAAAGCCCTCGCCCGAGTCAGAAGCTGCTCTATGTTCATTGCGACCATCTGGGACGAGGCTCTGAGAAGCTGGCTAACATGTTCTGACAACCCTGACACGAATGCACACGTCATCCATCAAGCCAACTGAATGCAAATAAGCCAAAAATTTGTCAACAGTTTCTCCAAGACAAATACGTTGATGTTGTTTAGCAGCAATGCTTGGAGCCATTAGTTTCGTGTGCAGGCGGGTGGGCTCTGGCTCATTTGGAATATTATCTACTAAGTATTCGTTTGTAAATCGTTGGTTTAATATACGTATAAATGAAGTTTGGCATTATGTGGCCTGCAGGAGTTTTTATGCCATAAAATCAACCAAACCAAACTTGAGAACATTTTGAGGCTTCCAAAAAACCTCATCCTTTCACTGAAATCTGACAAAATCAACCTCTTCGCCAATATCTGGCCAAATAGAATCAAGAACTATCGAACCCCCCCCCCCCAAAAAAAAAACCCATGCCCTAAAACCTGCGTAGAAGACAAAACCAACCTAACCTTTCTTGGAATTAAATGACCCACAGAGGTTGATATGCCGTTAAACAAAACTCAAACTCCTTGAGAAGGGCAAGATCCCTCAAAAAGGAGTGTCCATGGTTATAACACTAAACTACATCTGATTGTGAGGATCCAGCTCTGGAGCTCTAGAGAGTGAAGTACTCTTTCATTGCCATTATTCTCTGATGCACTCTGACCTTGCTAGAGAGTACCTATTAAGGTCCCAAATAATAGATCTGTTTGAATGTTATTTGTATTAGATAGAAATACTTGATATCATTTAACTATGCAAAAAATGTAAATATAAAATGTATGCAATTTCTTAACTTTTAGACATAAAATAATCCCAAATGGGTTGTCATGCCATTAAAATAAATCTTAATGCACCATAGCAGATATTTCAAACATTTCTGACGGTACTAGAAAGAGAGTGAGTATTTCTCATTTATTTCCTATCATTTTCCTTTAACATAAATATATATTATTAGTATATAATTATTCATATATCCCCCAACCTGACCTTTTTGTACATTTGAGTATTGATTTAGAATCATTATACTTAATCTGGTGCAGCATCATTTACCTGAAGAACTGACATAAATATTTTTTTGTTACCTAGTATAAGGCTTATTTCTATTTTACAATTATATTTCAAGTTTTACAACTGTCAGATCAAATGTGTTGTTTTGTTCTCAGGAGGAAATTCAATCTGATTTGTCAAGGAAAGAATTTGGTTCTCTTGTCGGTCAAGAAAGAAAATTAAAGGCTACCACCATTTCTCTTGGTAAGATATTTTTTCATCAGACATTTTGCTATCCAATCGAATTTCAAATTCAAGTAAATTATACAAATGGCAATCATATTGCAGTCTGAAATAAAAGAGTATTTTGAGACATTTGAAGTGACATTATCAATGAATGAATAAACAAAAAAATAACATTGAATTATTTCATTTTTGAAAATAACTATTATCATTATAGAACATGTTAAAATTAAAAAGAAATGTTTTCTTGGCTCAACATTTGTATTTTATTAATTATATTTACACTTACAGAATTAAGATTTGTTTTAATAAGTCTTAAAAATTACTCAAAATATTCACAAAAAAAATGAAGCCCAAATCACATTCTTTATGAGAGAATGTTTTAGTTACAGATACTTTTAAAAATGATTGTTTTACTACAATTTTAGAAGTAAGTAAAGTTGGCAACTGTAGTCGAGGGTGACTCGAAGGCTCCCTTTTTCCAATAGCTATTACACTAAAATGTAGGGGAGGGTGCTACTCCAATCCCTGGATTGCTCCACTTTCTTTATAATGCTGAGTGTCAAGCAAGGCGGCATCAAGTATCATTTTTTTGAGTCTTAGGTATGACTCAACTTGAGATTGAACCCCAGTCTCCTGGACCATGGGCAAAGACTCTAACCATTAATTGAACAAGAGGCACTTTTGGGAAGTGTATTGCTCTAGATCCAAAATTAAGTAATTTGAACTAAATTTACATCTCACCATCACACAAGTATATTTGGCTGACCCAAGTTGCTCTCTGTACCAAAAGAGTTAAAGTTATGTCATCATTCCATAGAAAGGCTGTGATTGGTTACTATATTGAACATTTTATTTAGCCAAAAATATCAGGCTTACAGCATATAATAAAATAGCTCTTGGTCAAAAAACTTTGGTGTTTAGTTCAAAGGATTAAGAGGAATGTGTTT
This sequence comes from Sepioteuthis lessoniana, assembly GCA_963585895.1. Lineage (NCBI taxonomy): Eukaryota > Metazoa > Mollusca > Cephalopoda > Myopsida > Loliginidae > Sepioteuthis > Sepioteuthis lessoniana. The sequence continues at coordinate 103,772,422 of OY757914.1, forward strand.
TTTGGGGGGATTTTTTCTTATTTTTGTTTTGTTCCCTTTTGAATATTTAATATTTCTTTTTCTTTTTCACCTCCTGTCAGATGATAGCAAAACTTGCCAGGTGATACTTTTCAATCCAGACTCCGCTAATGTGTCTATCAATGAATTATTGGTCAATATGGGGTTTGCCTTCTTAACTCAAATTCCTGAGAGTGAACAAGAAGAGAATGAACCAGGTAAGAAAGAACTGCATTGATTTCAATCCATTCTCTTCCACCACTGCCTATGAATAATGTATACCTTTTCTGTTGTTTTTGTTTTATTTATCTTTCTCTCTTTCACTTTGGAATGTTGTCATTTTTATTTTATGTGTTGTTTCCCACTCAGTTAAATTGTCTTAAATTTATTTTTTGTCATTATGCATCTTCCAAATTCACAATTATTATCATTTGTCTTTTGTTTTAATTAAGTGACAATTTCATGTTCATTCCCAAACATCGTTTTTTCTGTTATTTTTATTTTCCAAATAGTTTTGTATTTAAAAAAAGAAAACCAAACCTTTACAAGTACAATTTATTTCTATTACATTTGGGTACATTTTATAAGATAAGGAAAAAGTGTTCTTAAAAATGTCTTTTCTATCATCCATCTTAACACATGATAATGAGTATTATCTTCTAGAGAATTAAAATAATTCACAATGATCTACTGACCTACCTTGTTAACCATTACACCACATGATACGCCTCTATATATAAAGATAGTCTTATAGTAATTCTACTCTACTACTTAGCTCAGCTAGCTTCTGAATGTTTTCAATAAATGATTTTGCTACTTTAGTCAATTTTTTTATTAAAATCAACCAAATATATTACATTTTATTTCGGTTGTATTTTTTTTTGTTTTAATAGAAAAGTTTACTTTTTTTTTTTTTTGTTTTTTTTTTTGTTTCATATATACATGTATGAGTGATGCAAACTGTTCTCAGATTTTACTGTTATGAACAGAAATTTATTAACTGGTTTTGAAGTTTGATTAAAGAAAAACAAAATGTTATAAGTGTTTTTTTGGCAGCTGTAAGCAAATATATCATTCACCTGGACAAGGGCCAGCATCAATTGACCTATTTATTTTTCACAAGGCCAAGAGCAAATCTGATTAGACTCTATTGTTATTCTACTGTGAAGCTTTATGTGACCCTTTTGCTTAAAATGCTTCTGAAATTCTTTAGTGTATATGTGTAGATATTTTCCTGCATTCTTGTGTATAATGCAGAAAATGGCTTTGATGTTTTGTAATACATGTAAGTTTCAAGTCACAATGTTCTCATGTATTAAAATGAGCATTAACTATGGAAATTCAATTTATATTTGAATAATTAGAAGAAAAAAAATACAAATTGTTCCCAGTTGATTTAAGTTTGGGGACTTGCCTGCAGTTTGCAAATAATGGAATAGTTGTCACAGTTTACAGACTGCAGAATTGCCATTTAATGGACAAAGTTACCCGGCTATATTTGTAAAGCACACAAGGACATGCAGAAATAGCACACAACATGCTATAATAGGTGAGAGAGAGAGAGAGAAAAGTCTTCTTGCATTAAATAACCAAAGATTCTGAAGAAGAATTTGACAGGTTGCTATGTGACTTGTATTTATTTTCTTGGTATAGGTTAAATAAAATCCTTTACTTTTTTTTTTTTTTTTTTTTTTTTTTCAGTGTCTATACTAAATGAATAAACTAAGTTATAAAGATAAGGGAATTGGTAGTTAACACTTCAAATTGTATCTATTTGATTTATTAAAGCTAATTTCTACATTCTGAAGAATCCTAGCCTTAGAAATGGGACGAGAGGGTGGTATATAAAAAGCACTCACTATAAAACAGAACTGAATTTACATTATAAAAACAATCTGAAAAGCCTATAGAGCAAATTATTCTCTATAGACTTAATAAAGATAACTTTGAAAAAATTCAGTCCAATTTACAAAAAGTTTTTTAAAATTTCTTAAATTCTTAGTTTAAACTTTATTTTTACTAGATTTACTGATGTTTTCACAAGCAAAATTGAAAACTATTTTCATATGTCATTGTTTAATTTCATTTTTCTAATATTTGAATATTTTGAATTTTTAATTTGATTGAATTTTAGAACATTTCAATATCTTTTAAATTTTAGGTAATAGTCACCAGTTAATGATGGTATGGTAAATAGTGTTGGAAAAACTTATTTTTGTGCTGATATTTGGATACTAGTTAAAATGTTGTTTATTTGAAATATAGTAATAGCCGTTTTTTTTTTTCTCGAAGCAAAGGATACATAACTTTGTCATTTTATATTCCATGATTTTTCTGAATATAACTCTCTTGTTTTACTTCTAATGGTGAGATTCTTCAGAATGTTGTATTTGCCTTATGTGTATAAAATCAAAAATATTTAGAGAACTGTTTATAGTTTTAGTCTTGATATAATTTTAAATGATATCCTAGATATTGAGCACTTTTAGATACGGCAGCCCTTAAACAATATAATGATATAGTTTTGAAAAAGATAAATCTTTTTAAGCCAAATCTCTGATCTTCTTTGTATACACTTAAACTCATTTTTTCAGTATAGTTATCTATTGAGATGTGAAATCTAATTGCTACTGAAAATAATAATTAATATATATTGTGCAGCTGACTTAAGTTTTTTTGTTTTGTTTTGTTGTTTTTTTTTAAGAAGAAGTAGTCAAGACTTAAGTTTTGACTTTTTGTAAAAAATTCTAAAAATTTGTCTCAGTACTTTAAAGATTTTGAGTGTGAACATAAAAATAGATGATTAGTTTAAAACTGTATAATGCTATTATTATTACTTTAAAAAAATTGATCAAGATTTAATTCATAAATTCCATGATGTTTTATATTCTAGATAATTGTTCTAAGAATGAAGTGTTGGGTTGTATGAGAAACAAACAGTTAATGTTTACTGTTTAAATTTGTAAATTATTTTCAGTCTAATTGTCTGGATTGTTAAATTCTATCAACAATGAAGCCCACTTTTTTTACTTGACAGAAATTGGGAATTACATGGTAAAATGTTATGAATAATTAATTACTCCTCATCATTAAGGTATTCTAACAACACAGATTTACTCTCTCACCATCTGTTGCTATCAGTCATCGCTCTTGGTATTAGCTGTTGAATATAAGTTTTTGCTGGTCGACCAACACTGGTGTGTCCATATGTTGGATATCCCACAGAAACTATATCTGAATTAAATCAAACACAAGATAAGGTAAATCCAGTTTATTCAGAATGATTCTTTCATAGAGATTTCATCGTCTTATTTTCTAATGAAATCTAAATACAATTTTACAATGATTTTTTAAATTATGTTCTTTTATACAAGAAATGGTATTTTGTATTCTCCATTCTATTTTTTTTATGATAAAGAAAAAATCATTTAGTTACCTCTCCATCGATTTACAAATGACTTCATTTTATTGTTCCTCTTCAAGACTTGTTATTTGCTGAGCTTTGCTTAATCAGTTACATAACTGTTTAATAATGACCTATCTATATACCAAACAATCATTGCTGCTTCACTGATTGGATCTGATGGAAACTGGAAAAACTAAGTATATCTTAAATTAGACTCAAAGAGAAGCAGATATGGGATATCAATGCTCTTGGTAAATTGTTGCTATCGTGACTGTTTGGTTTCTAAATTTATACTAAAAAATTACCGTTTCTTATTTACATCATAAAAAGCTCTTTCTTCTTCTTTTTTTTTTTTATAGGTCTATATCATATTTGAAATTATTTTTCTGGAAAATAGTAAATGCTACTTTTTAAAAATATAAATCAAGAAACAAAACAAATGAAAACATTTTCTGAAAACGGTTAGAGAAGTGATCAGCTGAGACCTTGTGGTATAAATGAGAATAAAAAATTGGTAACAACAAAATCTATACAGTTGTATTGAGAAATGTTTACATATTATTGTTGTGATGCTAAGGATTTCAAACAGAAATTGAATCTGAAATCATTATTTTCATTTTTATACATTTTCATCTGATTGAAGTATTTAATAAACCTTACATATTCTCTATTTTTAGCTTAACCCTTTCCCTCCCACCATAACACCAGTGTCCCGGTTGATTTTCATTTTAACCCTCATACTCAGAGCATCCTTTTTCATATCCAAAAGTTTAGAAACCAAAAATAATTTTTCCTTAGCAATTTCAATCTAACTTTCTAGTGATGAAAGGCTTAAAAAGAATTGTTGGTTTTAACTTAGAATTTAGATTCTATAAAACCTGTCAAAATGCGCCAATGTACTTTATTTTTGTAATTTATGAAGTTTTTCTTAATGAAAGATTACCCCCCCTCCCCTAACCAACCAAAAAGGGGAGCAGTTGATTATTCAATAAAAATAATCTTTTGTTTCATGAATATTTTTTTCCCTTTCTCCCCTTAAACTTGTCAGGCCAGAGAATGATTTTAAATAATTCCAGTGAATTTTAACTTACTGGAATTATTTAAAATCATTCTCTGGCCTGACAAGTTTATTACAAAATGTGAAATGCTCAAGATTTGGGTAGTTAAAGCTGAAAAATTAAGCTACAGACAAATAGATTTATTTATATGTTACAATCAAGAAAGAATATTTTGACTAAATAATTTTTATTGAATTTAAAAAAAAAAAGTTTTTTGCTTCAATAATTAGTTCCATATTGAATAATCTGGTATTTTCAGTCATCTGGAATCATCAGTTGCTTTTTCATTTTTATGAAAACAGGTACTTATAATTTAAGGACTTAAAATTGTTTATTTCTTAATAAAAAAGAAAATGAAAACTTCAAAATAGACAAATTATTTCTAGTATAATATCAACTTAACTCTTTGCTAATGACTATAATTTTAATGATAACATTTTATTCAGTTATTATAAAGAAATGTTAAGAATATTACAAGATTTCCAACAAAATTTTCTCTTATTTTGCTGATGTAAATTATTTGTATTCATACATCATGATAGAATATAAAATTCATAAAGTATATTACTTGAAAATTCATGTTAAACTTATTTCATCATCATCATCATCATATCGTGCTGGCAGCACGGATATCCCTGACCCTCTTTCTCCACTCTTCCCTATCGTTCATCGCCCTAGGCAGGTTTTCAGGACAACAACCTGTATCCTCACATAGCTGCTGAATGTACGTTCGTGCTGGTCGTCCTGCTTTTGCGCGGCCGTGTGTGGGGATCCATAAGAGTACATCTCTTATGAGTTCATCTCTGCTTCTCCAGCAATGTCCTGCATGTCTGGTTCGCCTAACTTGAATAGTTTTCGTGATAGGGGGCAGGTGGCCGTACAGTTGGTGTCTTGTTGGGTGTTGCCGCCAGGACTTGTTGAGGATTGCACGCAGCATTCTTGTGTAATTGCCATCTAGTTTCTTCTCCAGCCGTTTTGTTAACGTCCATGTAGTGCATCCATATAGCAGTATCGATGTGACCGCTGCCTGGAAGAAACTGCGTTTCATTTTATCGGTTAGGTCTGACTTCCATATAGTCGATAGCCTATTGATAGCTGTCCATGCTTTCGTTAACCTCGTTTCGATGTCCTTTTCGGTTGATTCGACGCTGCTTCCTAGGTACGTGAATTTGTCTACTAGTTTAAGAGGGGTTCCTTCTAGAGTGGAGATGTCTCCCGTTTGGTTATAGCACATATATTCCGTTTTATGTGCATTAACATGGAGGCCTATGCTTGCTGCTGCTCGTTCCAAACTATGCAGAAGTGTTTCGGCTTGGTCAGGTGTATTTGCCAGTATCGCTATGTCATCGGCGTAGTCGGCGTCGGTAATTGTTGTTGCGGGGTATCTTCTGCTTCTTTTCTTCGTCAGTTCGAAGCCATTCTCTTTGATTTTGTCAATCGATGTTCTAAGTACGTAGTCTAGACAAATGATAAAGAGATACGGAGCCAGCGTGTCTCCTTGTAGTACTCCTGCTACTATGTCGAAGTATTCTGTGTCTCCATCTGGTGATCGTACTTTTACTTTAGTGTTTCTATAGAGAATCGTTATTGCCGCTACGGTTTCTTTAGGTATGCCGTACGCTAGTAGGATTTGTTCCATCTTTCCTCTGTGAATGGAGTCGAAAGCCTTGGTAAAGTCGACAAATATTAATGTCGCTTGTAGGTTCTTTGCCCGTACACCTTCAAGGATTCTGCGGATGGTTAATATTTGTGAGGTCGTAGATCTATTTCTTCGGAAGCCATTTTGGTTTTTTCTAAGTATGTTGTCGATTTTGGGTTCTATTCTGTTTCGTAGTAGGGCATTGTAGATTTTGGCAGCTATGGATGTAAGTGTTATGCCTCGGTAGTTTTTGGCTAATCCGAGGTCCCCCTTTTTAGGGAAGGGGAGTATGCATCCCTTCGTCCATCTATCTATCGGATTTTGATTGTATACTGCGTTGCAGTGTCGGAGCAGTATGTCGTCGAATTGTCTGGTCTTCCATACTTCCGGGGGAATTTCGTCCAGTCCTGCAGCTTTTCTATTTTTAATTTTTCTGAGAACCGAGTCGAGTTCTTCTTGTGTGAACGGTCCAAGTTTAATGTCTAATTGTTTGCTAATTATTCTGGTGATTGGTTCAGGCGTTATTTTTGGTGGGTTTCCAAGTAAGTTTTCGAAGTGCTGTTTCCATAGTTTTATTCTTTCTTGTTGGTTTGCTGCTTTAAGTTTTGCTTTGGCCGTGTTCTTTCTTCTGCTCACTTCGTTTATTGTTTGCCAGGCAATTCTAGATTGTCTATCTTCCACCGAGTCTCTAATCTTATCTATCTGATTTTGAATGTATTCTGTCTGTTCTTTTATATATATGCCTGCTAATTGATATTGTGCCGTTTTTAGTTTTAAGGCATTTGTGTTTGTTGGGTTTTTTCGATAGTTTTTGGAGGCTGTTTTCACTAGTGCACGTTTTTCTCTCACCGCTAAAGTTTCCCATGGGACTCTATATTTAGTTTTAATTTTTGTTGGAATGTATTTTGCTGCTGCCTCAAGGTGTGCATTGACGAAATTTTCGTATTCGTCGTTTGGTGTACTTTTTTCCGTCTTTTCTTGTAGTGTTTCGAATCTGTTTCTTAATTCTAATACGTATTTATCTCTTACATCTTTGTTGTTTAATAGGGCCCAGTCATAGTGTTTGGTGGTCGCTGTTCGTTTGTCGTTTTTTCGTAGGCTTAACCGTATTTTCGCCGTGACTATTCGGTGATCGGTGGACACACCCTCAAAAGAGGAGTATGCCTCGCAATTCAATGCACTATTCTTCCATTTCTTGTTTATAAGGACGTAGTCTATCTGAGCTTTAGTATTGTTTGCGTACGTGTATGTCCATAGTTTGCCCTCTCTTTTTTGGTAGTTTGTATTGAGGCATGCTAATCTATTTTCTATCATGAAATCTGTTAGATGTTGCCCATTTCTATTTGACGTGTTGTGGAGGCTGTATTTGTTGTTTCCGTTTTTCCCGATTTGTGCATTCATGTCTCCGCCAATGACTAACATGTTGTGTTTCGGGATGCTACGCACTAATGAGGATAACTCATCGTAGAAGGTGACTATTTCATTTTCTTCACTAACATTGGTGGGGCTGTAGCATGAGACGATTGTTGCTCTGGGGTTTCCGTTAAATGTAGCTACCATCATTCTAGGTTGTATTTTCTCTATGCTATTAAGCGTTTTTAGTGCTCTAGGTCCTATAAGCAAACCTACCCCTCCTACTGCGGCGTTGACAGAGTTTTTCCATGCGGATACAGTGGCGAGCGACCATCCATTGCCAGTTTCGTGATATTTGATATCTTCTGTGTGCGTGTATCTGTGTTCTTGTATGCATATTATGTCTATTTTATGTTCTTCGGCCGATGCGATTAGCTCTGGGAGTTGTCCTATTCTATTTAAGGTTCTTACGTTAAATGTGGCTATTTGTATTGTTTGCTTGCATTTTAGTAGTTTTGATTGTTTGAGCTCTGTAGCTGATTTTTCGAACACCGAGGCCAGGGCTCCAACCTCAGCAGGACGCGCCCCTTTTTTACCCGCGCGAAGAGCGATGCGGTTTGTGTAAGTGGTTTGAGTGTGGGTCATGGTTATCTTTCGATGGCTGTTTTATTCTCTTCTATAGAAGCCACTCTTATAGAGGAGCAGCAGTAGTTCCCCGATCGAACTGTCGATCCTGAGCGAAAAGTCGTCAGACTCACGTCCAGGACCCATTTGGGTATTGAGTTTGGTCGTCCATTGGTTTATTCCAATACCTTTACGTACATCATGCTGCTTCCCATGTGTACGTAAAAAAAAAAAAAAAAAAAAAAAAAAAAAAAAAAAGGTGGGGGGAATTTGTTTTAAGTTTTAACTTAGTTAAAGTCCAACATTAAGGTACTTTCTTAAGACTTTCACTAGTACTGACTTATACTTTTTTTGCTGTATAGGGACTTTTCCTGGGTTTTTCATTTTTTTTTTTTTTTTCCTACAGTTGGGGACCTAGCAGGCTTCAGGAATTATAGAGCTTTTTTTTTTTTTCTTGGGGGGGGGGGGCTGTGGTAGCATTCTAGGCTTTTCTTCTAAACTACTGTTAGGGCTTTCTTTACGCATTTTTAAATTATTCGATAGAAGATATTCAAAAACATTCTGCCTTGTTCGCTGACATGTGGATAGGCTTAATATCAAATTGGCTTTATAGTAGAGTAAGCGTGCCTTTACATTTAAAACGCATAGTTTAAGCATTATTTCACAAACAAAATACAGCATAACATTTTGTAAAATTCAGCATTTTAAATTGGAATTAAAGACATACTGACCAATATTGACATTTCTTCCACTCGGCTCCTGAGTTCAAATGCTCTTCTTCGTTTGGACTTTTATTTACTACTGATATTTTAGGTAGCTTTGGGGGTGGCGGTCTACTGGGGTGGAGGGGAGAATTCGTTTTTGTTGGGTTTTTTTTTTTTTTTTCTCCTTTTTCCCTTTCTGAGGGGGGGGGGCTGTGGTAGCATTCTAGGCTTTTCTTCTAAACTACTGTTAGGGCTTTCTTTACGCATTTTTAAATTATTCGATAGAAGATATTCAAAAACATTCTGCCTTGTTCGCTGACATGTGGATAGGCTTAATATCAAATTGGCTTTATAGTAGAGTAAGCGTGCCTTTACATTTAAAACGCATAGTTTAAGCATTATTTCACAAACAAAATACAGCATAACATTTTGTAAAATTCAGCATTTTAAATTGGAATTAAAGACATACTGACCAATATTGACATTTCTTCCACTCGGCTCCTGAGTTCAAATGCTCTTCTTCGTTTGGACTTTTATTTACTACTGATATTTTAGGTAGCTTTGGGGGTGGCGGTCTACTGGGGTGGAGGGGAGAATTCGTTTTTGTTGGGTTTTTTTTTTTTTTTTTCTCCTTTTTCCCTTTCTGAGGGGGGGGGGGGCTGTGGTAGCATTCTAGGCTTTTCTTCTAAACTACTGTTAGGGCTTTCTTTACGCATTTTTAAATTATTCGATAGAAGATATTCAAAAACATTCTGCCTTGTTCGCTGACATGTGGATAGGCTTAATATCAAATTGGCTTTATAGTAGAGTAAGCGTGCCTTTACATTTAAAACGCATAGTTTAAGCATTATTTCACAAACAAAATACAGCATAACATTTTGTAAAATTCAGCATTTTAAATTGGAATTAAAGACATACTGACCAATATTGACATTTCTTCCACTCGGCTCCTGAGTTCAAATGCTCTTCTTCGTTTGGACTTTTATTTACTACTGATATTTTAGGTAGCTTTGGGGGTGGCGGTCTACTGGGGTGGAGGGGAGAATTCGTTTTTGTTGGGTTTTTTTTTTTTTTTTCTCCTTTTTCCCTTTCTGAGGGGGGGGGGCTGTGGTAGCATTCTAGGCTTTTCTTCTAAACTACTGTTAGGGCTTTCTTTACGCATTTTTAAATTATTCGATAGAAGATATTCAAAAACATTCTGCCTTGTTCGCTGACATGTGGATAGGCTTAATATCAAATTGGCTTTATAGTAGAGTAAGCGTGCCTTTACATTTAAAACGCATAGTTTAAGCATTATTTCACAAACAAAATACAGCATAACATTTTGTAAAATTCAGCATTTTAAATTGGAATTAAAGACATACTGACCAATATTGACATTTCTTCCACTCGGCTCCTGAGTTCAAATGCTCTTCTTCGTTTGGACTTTTATTTACTACTGATATTTTAGGTAGCTTTGGGGGTGGCGGTCTACTGGGGTGGAGGGGAGAATTCGTTTTTGTTGGGTTTTTTTTTTTTTTTTTTTTTTTTTTTTCTCCTTTTTCCCTTTCTGAGGGGGGGGGGCTGTGGTAGCATTCTAGGCTTTTCTTCTAAACTACTGTTAGGGCTTTCTTTACGCATTTTTAAATTATTCGATAGAAGATATTCAAAAACATTCTGCCTTGTTCGCTGACATGTGGATAGGCTTAATATCAAATTGGCTTTATAGTAGAGTAAGCGTGCCTTTACATTTAAAACGCATAGTTTAAGCATTATTTCACAAACAAAATACAGCATAACATTTTGTAAAATTCAGCATTTTAAATTGGAATTAAAGACATACTGACCAATATTGACATTTCTTCCACTCGGCTCCTGAGTTCAAATGCTCTTCTTCGTTTGGACTTTTATTTACTACTGATATTTTAGGTAGCTTTGGGGGTGGCGGTCTACTGGGGTGGAGGGGAGAATTCGTTTTTGTTGGGTTTTTTTTTTTTTTTTTCTCCTTTTTCCCTTTCTGAGGGGGGGGGCTGTGGTAGCATTCTAGGCTTTTCTTCTAAACTACTGTTAGGGCTTTCTTTACGCATTTTTAAATTATTCGATAGAAGATATTCAAAAACATTCTGCCTTGTTCGCTGACATGTGGATAGGCTTAATATCAAATTGGCTTTATAGTAGAGTAAGCGTGCCTTTACATTTAAAACGCATAGTTTAAGCATTATTTCACAAACAAAATACAGCATAACATTTTGTAAAATTCAGCATTTTAAATTGGAATTAAAGACATACTGACCAATATTGACATTTCAAAAAAACTTATTTAAAAAACTAAATATCTTTAATTCATGTTAAACTTATTAAAAAAACTAAATATCTTTTTTTTAACACAAGCAACAAACATTTTTACTATATTTTTCACATTTGACAAATGAAATTTCATAATTAACGGATATTCAATTACAATTATTTTATAAAATTTTATTAATCACATTTTTAAACTCACTTCAAGCATTTGTTTTGTATATTTTTTTGTATTTTTGATAGATTTCATAAGATTACTGTAAATGTTTTAATTGCTTAAGTTATTTAGCATAAATGTGTTGATGTATTTGGACCAAGTATCCTCATCTTGGTTGTTATATGGCGTTAATCATTTCTTTCAAGAAGGACTGACATATAAGAAAGAGGTTTTTGTGTGCTGATCAGCCCAGGTCAGTGAAAAAAATCTATTCCACTCACTTAACTTTAAATGAAGAGAAAAAAAATTGAGAATCTATATTGGTAGATTTGAAATATGAATATTAAAGAATAGTCTTAAAACTAAAAGGAGGAGCAAGTAGACAAACTCTTCAGAGGTAAGCTAAAAATTTTTGAATTTCCTATTTTTCTGTCAATATTTATATGGTGTACTTTAAAAACAAATAAAGTGCCACTGGAAAAATGTAAATATGTGATGTAAATATTTGAATATTGTATACTATCAGAGACTAATGAAAGAAAAGAGCAAAAAAAAAGTCAATCACCAGAATTAATATGATCAATCCATAAAACCTGATTAAAATAAAAAATGGGATTGTTTGAGTTATATAAAGTTAAAATATAAAAAAATTTCAAAGCATCTGTATAAAACTTTTTTTTCTTCTAAGAAATACTTACACTATCAAAATCCTACTAGCATAACACCAGAGATTATAATCTTGTCACTATAAAACTGAAGAGGTTAAACTCTGCAATAGTTAACTTGCTCTAGCTTGTCACTGAATAACAGTCTAGGAAAGTATTATACAAGACACACAAGTGTATAGCGATGGAAACCATGTGGTGCAGCATTGTGGGTGTGTAGTAAGGCAGAGGAATCCAAAGGTGGGTCCATGGCACTCTCACATGAACAGCATTGGTCAATGGCCAGTATCAAATAGTTCATTCAGGAAACTACTGCCTCTCATCTATAATGGTGTCATCTTTTGATGATGGAGGGAACAGCCACAGAAAGATTACTAGGACTCTAATTAAAACCGTATATTCAAACCACATCACTCTTTATTCAGGTAAACAAGAGACATGTTCTGTTGATGTTGGAGCTTTGGCCCCAGTATTTGAAAAATCAGATACAGAGCCCAAACCAAATTTTCTAGATTATATATTTATAAACAAGAAATGCTTAAATAGTGCCTTAAACTGTAAGGCATACTCCTCTTTTGAAGGAGTATCTTGTGCTCAAAGGATTGCCTCAACAAAGATTCACCTGAGTCTGTGCCAGTGATTCCCACTATGGGTTTTGTAATATTTTGGTGGGACATACAATATTTTGATGGGACTTGTTTAGAGACCAAGTTAATGGCTTTTTAAGTTTCCTACATATGAATTGAAGTAAAATTTGGAATATGTAAGAAATAAATTTTACAGAGGCATCAGAATTTTAGAAATACCAAAATGGGGGCATGGTCCAAAATTGGAGGTGAACCACTGGTCTACACAGAAATGGAAACAAACAGTTAAAGCTTCGCAATATGACTGGTCTTCACTTGCCAGTAGTGATATAAGCAGTCAAGAAATCACTGATAGACCTACTGAGAAAATTATTAATAACCAACTAAAGATCAGTCTAGAACAGTTTAAAGTGGAAGAACTTGATGCAGTGCTGAAAAAAGATTAAAAATAAAACCTGCAGGCCTCAATGAAATATCTCCTAAATTATGAAAAACAAGAAAATATGACAACCTACTTCTTTGATTATGCAATGCTGTGTACAAACAAAAGCCAATATAGAAATGTACAAAAGGTTGCATCTTCTCCCTCCCCAAGAAAGGTGACCTTGGAATGATTAAGAACTACAGAGGCATAACTCTTACTGCTAAAGTTTATAATGACATGATTCTCAATCTATCTGACCTAAAGTCAAGAAAATTCTTTGTAAAAATATGCAACATTACAGATCCTGATTATCTGTTAAGTCATCAAAGGAGTATGTGCAAAAATATCTCAAGGCAACACTATTATTCATAGATTTCTCCTTGGATTCTATACTTAGAGGAAAGATTGAACAAACACTACTAGCATATCATCAGGGAACTTCATACTATCAGCACAATTTGATGATGAATAGTTTTATTCCTCAAAGAGTGAATTCATGTTGGAAGTTGGAAAGCAACCAATCGGGAAAGAATAGAATTATTCAGATTTGCTTTTATTAATATTCAAAGAAGTGGCGTAAAGAGGTTTTTATGGGACAGGAACACAGTGAAAATCTGTAGGAAGAAGAAAGTAATTAAAAGTGACAATTAATGGAAATAAGTGAAATTGTTTTTTGAAAAAAACTTTGGGCCATGCTAAATCAAATACAAAATTAACCCAGACAAGTAACAAAATACAATAAAGGTAAACTAAGTAAATTCATCAACCCAACTTTGCACTCAAATGCTAATGAGTTGATAGTTGAGATATGACTTCCTTGAAGGCCAAAAATTATAAAGGTGGTTTGTTTATTTTAAAAAATATTCAGCATACATGAAACCATATAAGAAAAAATATATATATATATGTGTGTGTGTATGTTAGCTATATTTATGATATGTATGCTCAATATTGATGATAGAGCATATATATCTAAGTTAGTATAGCATAGTCACAGTCAAAAGCACTCGATAACTGTCAGTTTTTTTGCCTATATGATCATCAGATCAAGTCTTGTGGAAATACATTATCCTCTGGTAAAGGAAAAGTTCTGGGCACAGCAATTGCTAAAGAAAGTCATGCTTGACAGTTTTTTGAAACATGAAAGGACTCATCACTGTTGATTTCTGTGGAAAAAGTGTGACTGTAAACAGTTAAATTCACTGTACTTATTGAATGACCTTTGTTTGTGTTTGTGTGTGTGTGTGTGTGTGTGTGTGTATATATATATATATATATATATATATATATATATATATATATATATATATTTGCCTAAATTATATAATGAGGACTAAAAGTTGTAAGTTGACTGGAATTATGTCTGGGGGTGAAGATGAAGCTTCTTTTTTATGAATGACCAGTTGATAATCTATTTAATTCATCATACTGCTCAGCCTATGGCCTTTCACACACAGGTTTAAATGATGCATTTTGACCTGGACAGATTCAACAGAGAACAAAAGTCTTTTAGAAAATCTTATCCATGAGATGAATTTGGTTGCCTTTGTATTAGCAGGGCCTCTAAAAGTATTATAAAAATACTGATTAGTCTGTGAGTATCCCTGCTGATAGAAGATGATGTTCAAAGAACAATAAAAGATTGTAATGTTATAGTTAGGAATAGAGACCTGATCAAAAAAAAAAAAAAAAAAAAACTACTGCAGTAGATAAGTGCTCCTACTGTAGTGGAAGAGGCAATGATGTGTCCAGCCTGATGAAAATTGATTGTTAGCAGAAGTCCAAATAAGCTAGTCAAAAGAGAACTAAGAATTGTCTGACACTCACACAACAATTAAAATATTATGCCATCCCATATCTTTTAGCAGCTTCCATTGGAAAGTTAATAGCTGACCAAAGTATTAATGTGGTTATTGCCCTTAGTTGCCATTTGGTGCTCCCAGGTGCTAGTTTCTATAAAATGTTAACAGCCATATTGTTAGTTGCTGACATGGAACTGTACACAAAAGAACTGACTTGTAGAGGATTAACAATTAGTAGCAGAGTGTAGTTTCAATCTACAGACCCGAGTTGTGGGCCCACAGTCTATGCAATAATGAATTTTTTTATATTTCAAACAACCTCATGTTTTTTGGTTTACTCTACTCATTTTTCCTGATAGATTTACTTGTGATCAAACACCCCAGTCTGGGTGGAGAGATGTCTGTTAGGGTAGCAAAAAAGCAAACCCATGGGTGTATCTGTTACCATTATAGACATAGTTTTTTTTATGTTG
This sequence comes from Sepioteuthis lessoniana, assembly GCA_963585895.1. Lineage (NCBI taxonomy): Eukaryota > Metazoa > Mollusca > Cephalopoda > Myopsida > Loliginidae > Sepioteuthis > Sepioteuthis lessoniana. Next base: position 103,787,591 of record OY757914.1, read on the forward strand.
AAAGTATAACAACTGAAATCTTGTGACTATAATCACAAGTAAGATGAGGATTCTAGTCAGTGTACATCACTGCTCAATAAGGATAATTTCTAATTTTAAATTCACTAATTATTCCTGAGGTGTATAGAAATTAAATAAATCCTCTCCCTCTGGTATCTTGATCTCGGTGTTATAAATTTTTCTTTTGGTCAAATCATTGGATATGTCACTTCAATCTGTTCTTAGGGCAGTTATTTCAAGTGTGACATTTTGTATAAACAAACACAATTTTACTCTTTAATTATCTATTTCATTCAACAATAACAAAAAATCTAAGGTTTTCTTTTGTTGGATGAATTGAAAGAAATTTATATCATTTCATTGGAATTCTGTACATTGACTTTTAATAGGTCATCATGTTTACATGGCTCTTGTGTCAGTGTAAACTTTTGACTAGATGTTGTTCTTTCTTCAATGGCCAGTCTTTGGGTAGAAATCTTCATTTGGCTGGTCTTTCAATTTTTTTTTCTTCTTGTAGGTGACTATCACCACCATCTTTGCTGCTTCATTGAACCAGACGTTCTCAAACTGAAATGATTTAGAAATTTAAATCCCAAGTTTTATTAATGTAGATTGGTATTTAATAATAAATTAGTTTTTATATCATTAGATATTGAATAAATCGTATTATGATTTTGTTCTGCAAACATGATTCTTTTGTTGAACTTAAATCCTGATACCAAAAAGAGGATTGATATTTTAAATAATTGATTTCTTTATCAGTGTATTTTGAATAGATTCAATGACTTCTTTTTTTTTTTTTTTAATAATTATTTGGACAATTATACTCTTTTGTTTTTGTTTGCTCATTTTGGATAGAACATCCTCCATCCTTGCCTTCCTCAACTTTTATAAAGGGAGGAAAACCTTTTTCTCTTTAGAGAAGAATACACCATTCAAAATATGTGAACAACCAAAAGAAATTCAGTTGTCTGAATAATTCTTTGAATTTAAATGATACTTCTCAAATTTACAGATGGTATATTAATCTTATATTGATATTAAAAATCAGTAGGTTTCAAAAGGGTTACTTAAAAAAGAATTAATAATTCTTTTAATATTAGAATATCTAAAAATAAATAATTTTTTAAGTAGAAACTTGAGAACTTCTGGTCTTGATTATATCTTTTACTAAATTTTTCTGCATTAAATAATCTTTTGCTTTTTTATTTTGGTATTTATTATTTTATAAGCATTTCTAAGTTAACTTAATTTAAATGACTGAATTGCTGTTGATATTGGGAATTATTTTAAACTCACTAGTATCATAAATTTCTTAGCAAAAATAAAGCTTGAAATTCACTTAAAATGGTTCTAGTTAATTCTCAAATCTGCTGTTAAGTTTTCTCAAAATAACATCTGAGTTTAGATAATCCCGTTTGTGAATTAAAGGGTAAGGAATAACTTAACTTGGGCCCCAATTTTTTTTTTTTAATCATTGTGAATGTCAGATTCCGACTTCAGATTTTATTACATCCTTCAAACACTTCTATATTAACCTTCAAAATACCTTCTTGCTATTTAATTACTTCTATGTCTTTCTCATTCTTATCTAACATTTTCTTTCTCTTTTAAAAAATAAAATCTTTTTTTCTTTCCAGAATGATCTCTCTCACTCTCATATATTTAACTTTTTTTTAAATATTAGATATTTTTTCCTTTTTTTAAATTTAATAAAAACCACATTCATTGCAGATAATAATGGAGCCATTTTATTTTCTCTTAACTTGTATTGTTCAAAGCAGAAGTTATTAATAATCTGAGATAAGATGTTTTCTTTTTTTAGAAAGCAATGTTTTAAAACTGACTTCTCTTTGCTGCTCACTGGGTTTTTTTTTTTTTGTCTTTTGATGTATATTTTAAAATCTTTGCATAATCTTGGAGATTTGGGCAGAAAAGACTCTTCCTCCTCTTGTAGCATTTTATAATTCTAAGCTAAAGGAGATCAAAATAGTGACTAACCTTGCAAATATCAAACTTAGATTCTGATGTTGTTATTTCTAACAAGTTAAAATTATTTTTGATCTATATATATATATATATATATATATATATATATCTTGAACTGATAATAATATTAATGATTCAGTCTGAACTGTCAGGCCTTCATTATTTCAGATCTATTCTAAAAGAATTTTATACACATTGTCATTTCCATACTCCTTTCTATTTTAGGCATTCCCTACCTTAAACATCTAGTGTTCAAAAATTTACATGAAATCTTGTCAGAAAGAGTCTAAATAACTGTATTATGTTTTCACAGTAAATGTATCTTTTAAAAATTTCTTGAATATATAATATAGAAATAGTAAATATATTTTTAGGGACCCTGAATGTACGCAAATAATTGTCAAATGTAAACTTGTGAAACATTTCATTAAATTCATCAAATTTCTTGTACTGATATTTTAGGTTTATAAGCAGATTTTTTGCTGTTGATTTGATTCGTCACAAAGACAATAATCATTGAGTATATAAATTGAAGTCCAAATAATTATCTCTGAATAAGTTTATTTTTACAATCCAGACTTAACTATTATACTTGAGACTTAAAGAAGAAATATAGCACTTTTTTTCTCTCCGTCTCTTCAGTTGAAATTTACTACAAATCTAAATTTTAAACAAATTGAATTAAAACCAAATCTTTTTTCTGTGTAGGTTTGAAATGATGAATAAAATGCTTAGCAAATGTCAGAGAGAGTTTAGTGGGTGGGGGGGTAACATTATTTTGGGGCTTAACCATTAAAGGTGAAAAAAAATCAACTCATTTATCATCTTATCAACACCATCATTTTTTTTTTTATAAATCGTTTGTTTCTGCTTCCAGACATTGAACCCCGCTCTCCAACATCACCTCTTCCATCCACAGTGGATGTTGAGAGCCTGCGTGATAAGCGGTTTGAAGGTGGTGGTATGGATCATGTTCTGTAGTTAATTAATTCCCCTGGATTTGGAACTATTTGGCTGGACCTTTTTTTTTTTTTTTTCTTTTTTTTTTTTCTTTGTTCCTACCCACCCACACACTTATCTTTCTAATTCCATTATCTTTTACTCTTCAGTTAAAGATTCTGTTCTTGCCAGACAGACATGTCTAGGATAAATTCCAATATAAAATGTGTCTGTTAACAGTTTTGTATCATGCCTGGAAAGATTTTAGATGTGGGAAGGTGGACAGTCTCCTTTAAAGAGTCAGTCCTTGATACCTGATATATCCCAAACAGGTAATGCTAATAGAAATGGATGGATTTTTTTTATTGTCTTTATCCACACACACACACGCATAGGTTTCCATATCAAACTCAGTATCACATTCTACTCATGTGAAGATGTGGATAAATCTCTTTTCAGCTTTTTAGATAAGAACAGATACTATACTTTGATCATCTCAACTTCAATATATATCCTTGAAACCATAATCTACAGCATTCCAAGCAGTTTGCATTAGTTTTAAAATTGCATTTTATTTTAAAAATGAAATTTTGTGACTCATTAAGCTATGTTAACCAAGCCAGATAAAATTTAAAATGTATATTAAAAGAAATATTGTAAGAATTAATCAAAATTAACTTTATTTTAAGGCACATCCACAAATTATTGGTAATACTCTAAAGTGTCTCATTACAGTTTGTGGAAATCTCTGCCCAGTTTTGGCGACATGTCAAGTATTAAGTTGGTAACAGATATTACACTTTACTCATAACCAAGAAGCCACATTTCAAACATAATCACAAAACTTGGATTCTGCCCGTTTTTTTAAATTTAATAATACATGAAGCAGAAATAACTAATTAGTTTACCATTTATGAATAAAATTAAGAAGTTTCTGGTTTATATGTACACTTGAGCCTAAAATCCTGTCAGCATGTGTTCTTATAAGCAAGATTTTTATTAATTTTGTAATTTGGCTATGTGTTTAAGATCCACGGCCATTTTGTTTAAACTGAAAAATTGGGTATTCACTTATGTCTACAGTTTTACTAAAGTATATCAGACATTTTTAAAAAAGCTTATACATTAAAGAAATGTTTTTTGTGTTCCCTATTATGGGAAGATCAAGATGAATATCCATATGAAAATGTCACATTTTGTTTATGTAGATGTAATCATGTGTGTTCTGTGTCTGTCTATGCATATTAGTAAATCAATTTTTATTGAATGTTATATGACCTAGTAAAATATTACCTCTCTTAAAATATGAAGAATTTCTTCAAAATCTAATAATTAAATTTTGTTAGTCATTCTAAAAGTCTGACCAGCTTAACATGATTCCTTGTTTGTGGTTTCACAGAACTGTTTTCAGACACATTCTTGTGTTTCCATCCCTTTTTTTTTTCTTTCTTTGTTTTTCTTTTCTTTTCTTTTTTAAAAAATCTCCCTTCCAAATTTTTGGTTGCTGAAGATCTTTTTTTATTAACACTTTTTATCAATATGTATCTGACTTTTAGACAATTGCTGCTTGGTTAACTAATTAACTTTTGTTTTCTCTTTCTTTAACTCGGCTTGAAGCTTGCATGTTAGTGCACGTTTCTAACACCACCACCACCACTACTACTACTATTATTACTACTATGTTACTGTATAATTATTGGATTGGTTCTCAATAGGTTCTCCTCTTGTGGTGCTAGTCACTTGAGTGGGTTTCCTCTTTACCTTTCCGGCCATCTGACCCAGTCCATCTACTAAAAAGTATTGGCCTTTTTAGTTTGTGTTTGGCATGATGTCTTTTTCTTTTTTCTTTTTTTTTTTTTTTTTTTTGAATGCCGTTTCTCTTGTTCATTTATTTTTATTTGTTTTGATTTTTCTTTTTTTCCTTTTGCTTTGATTTGAGTTCTCAGTCCTCCTTTCCATGCAATCCAAAATGGTTTCTCTCTCTTCTAGACACCAAAGAATATATCACCCAATTTATTTGCAGCTGTATGATGATAAAACATTTAAATTCACCAAAAATAAATTCTCATTACAGTCATAGTTTTAACTATTGATAACTAGACATTGTTGATTTATTTATTCATATAGATTGCCATTCATATAGAAATAAGTTATTTGCATAAACTCTTGATCATTTCTTTCTATGAATCACAAACTCAAATACCATATGTTTTTGGACCCACATATTGAATCAAATATATAGTAAAAGGTTCATGTATGTTTAATTTCAACATTGAATTACCTCTGTAAGTTAAGACTATTTGAAAATTTGTCTAAAGCAGCATTTCTCAATCTTTTTACTCTTGTGGAACATTAAAATAGTTTCCTTATTTCAGGGAATCCCTGCATAAAAATTATTATATACCATTTTTTAATATGTATCTCTTCTAAGTATCTTGTGGAATACCTAGCAACCTCTTACAAAACTGTAGGGTTCTGGGGAACACTAGTTGAGAAACACTGGTCTAAAAAAATTAGTTTATTCAGAATCTAAAGCAGAAGTGTTCCTGTCTAAAGAAATAGTTTTACTATAAGTATTCCTCAATTTTCCTGTTACTTTTAAAAACAAAAGAATGGCAGTGTTTAAAAACTGTTTTTTTCCAATTGGTCAAAAATTAGTCAATAGATAAGAATGATTTGTAGAGAATCACGAGGTATCATTTTGATTTTAAAAATACAAACTGAAAATTAAAGCCAAAAGTAATATTCAAATCAAGTTTTTTTTTTAATGTTTTTAAGTTCTTTTTTTTTTTTTTTTTTTGGTTAAGTAATGGTTACATACATGCCTGGCTTTTTTTATCTTGTGATTTTTTTTTGTTTTCTGGGCATGATTTTTTATTTTATTTTATTTTTTTACAAGCTTCAGTTTGGTTGAAAAAGAAATTTTATTTTTATTTTTTTGTTTCTTATGCCTTGAAAATTAGGTATTTTTTATGTCTTCACCTCACCTAAAAATGTCTTCGTTTTGTGTGTGTATATGTGATTTAAACAAAAAAAATTTTTTTTAAATAAAATTAAAAAAGTCAATGGATTATTTAAGCTTGCAATTTCCAGTTCCTCAGATACAATATATGACACTTTTCTGATAACAAACATTAACTACCCACTTAAAAATTTATTGAATTTAAGGTGCAAAATGGCTTCCTCAAAAAATGATAGAAAAGGGAGTCTTTTATTTTTAAGAGATGTTTAGAATGTCCTTTGAGATATGGGCAGGTGGATTATAATGTGTCTCTCAATTAATGAACAGTACATATAGTGAGATTTTTATTAGACCAGTACACTTAAAATGTTTTAACTTAGTAAAACAATTTCCAATTTAATTAGAAACTGGAAAAAAAATTGTCCGTACTGAACATAATCCTTTTAATCATTTATAATTTCCAATATCACTGCGATGACTGAAATTTTAATTCAAATTTTTCACTTTCTGTAAATGGAAGCATCATTATCATAAACCATTGTTACAAAAGGAACCAAATCCATTGTTTAATATATTTACACACATACACATAATATTTCAAATATAAAATTGGACAGCAATAAAAAAAAAAAAAAAAAACAGGTTAAACCCATGACTGAGTTTCACATTGATGATTTTCACCTGACGTTTGGCAATGGGAAACTCATGAGGTTTTATCAGGTTTTTAATGTTATCCTATTTTATTGTTGAAAATATTGTAATATTACTCTGCATTATTCTACATAGAGCACTGTAAATATTTTACTGATTAAAAAATGCCTTTAGCATAGGATTTTAATCATAATTTCATATATGATATAATATAATATTGTGTGTGGAGGTGCCCGTGGTGTAATGCTTATCATAGTAGGAAATGGATATGGCGACACAGTTTCAAATCCTGGACGAAATATTCCATTTCACATAGCACTAATACCCTTGGGAAAGGTATGAATCCAATTATTTTCTCTCCTGTTATGGGTAAATAGTAGGGCAGACTAAATTCTTTAGCCTTGGTTAGGCAACTAGTCTAGGAGAAGGAAAACTCTGAATTCAAACCTATTAAACTCCACTTAAAAATTGACCTTGTGTCACATTCTGCCTGGGGCGGGGTGGGGTGGTGGGCTGGTAAATACATTTATGTTGTGTATGTGTGTGCGTTTATGCGCTACATGTAATATGCACTATTTAGAGAAAGTATATTGTATAATAAGATTTTTCTTTAAGTTTTTCAGTCAAATTTTAAAGGAAAAAGACAAGCATTTTTAAAAATTTATTCAATGAAAAACATTTAAAACTAAAAACACAAGTAATGAGATTTAAACTGATATACAAATATATTGCCGTTTTAAAATCCTAAATGTCATGTTTTACGAAGTTAAATTGTCTATGTAATAAATAACTGTAATATTATTTTGTTATTTCTTTTTAAGTTTCCATCAAAACTGAAATCTTTAAAGCTTTGTTCCCAGATCAAAATATTATATGAATTGTCATGTAATCTATTAATATTTAAACATCACAGTGATGAAATATATTTTTAAGACCCAAGTTGATAACTCAAGTTTGCTTTATATATATATATATATATATATATATATATATATATTCTTTTGTAGTTATTGGATGGGATCAGGAAAAATATTCAAATAATTTTGTCTACATTTTTAGTGTACTGACCTAGAAGTACAAATATTCTTGATATAAAAGACCCCCTTTGTTGAATGATTATTTATTTCTGGTGTTATTTGAAAGCTTGTCCATTTTGCAACTGAAACTTGTCTTGGTTTTTAACATTAAAAAAATGTTCATACAAACAACATTCAGCGACATGCATTTAATATCTTAAAAGTCAATAATATTGAATAATGTGCAGTAATCAGTCTTTTTACTAGGAAATGTTTTAAATACCAGCATGGCAAATTTTTTTGTCTTGAATGTTCTTCTCTTGAAAATAGTTAAAATATCAATTGTAATTGTTACTTGATTTTATGATTAGTTTAATTCCAGTATGAATTTTAACCTGAAAATTCTCAGATTTATTTATTCTTTATTGGCTTCATCTGAAATTATTTTGCTAAAGTCTTTCCTTTTATTATGTACTTTTTCTTTTAATGTAGAATTTCACTGTGTATTAACTCGCTTTTTAAGGTTTATTATATATATATATATATATAATGTAAACAGATGTGTGCATACATGATGATTAAACAATGTAAAAATAAGACTTGAATTAATATTAGAGTTCCTGTGGCATCGTGGCTAAATTGCGGAACTGTGACATTGTAATAAATGAGTTCCTGTGGCATTGTGGCTAAAGTGCAGAACTGTGAGATTATCAATGAGTTCCTGTGGCATCGTGGCTAAAGTGCGGAACTGTGACATTATGATAAATGAGTTCCAGTGGCATTGTGGCTAAAGTGCGGAACTGTGACATTATAATAAATGAGTTCCTGTGGCATCGTGGCTAAAGTGCGGAACTGTGACATTATGATAAATGAGTTCCAGTGGCATTGTGGCTAAAGTGCAGAACTGTGAGATTATAAATGAGTTCCTGTGGCATCGTGGCTAAAGTGCGGAACTGTGACATTGTAATAAATGAGTTCCTGTGGCATTGTGGCTAAAGTGCAGAACTGTGAGATTATAAATGAGTTCCTGTGGCATTGTGGCTAAAGTGCGGAACTGTGACATTATAATAAATGAGTTCCTGTGGCATCGTGGCTAAAGTGCGGAACTGTGACATTATGATAAATGAGTTCCAGTGGCATCGTGGCTAAAGTGCGGAACTGTGACATTGTAATAAATGAGTCCCTGTGGCATTGTGGCTAAAGTGCGGAACTGTGACATTATAATAAATGAGTTCCTGTGGCATCGTGGCTAAAGTGCGGAACTGTGACATTATGATAAATGAGTTCCAGTGGCATCGTGGCTAAAGTGCGGAACTGTGACATTGTAATAAATGAGTTCCTGTGGCATTGTGGCTAAAGTGCGGAACTGTGACATTATAATAAATGAGTTCCTGTGGCATCGTGGCTAAAGTGCGGAACTGTGACATTATGATAAATGAGTTCCAGTGGCATCGTGGCTAAAGTGCGGAACTGTGACATTGTAATAAATGAGTTCCTGTGGCATTGTGGCTAAAGTGCGGAACTGTGACATTATAATAAATGAGTTCAAACTCCAGTGACATTATGTTTATTTTTGGATTAATACTCTTGAGAATAGTATGAACCCTCTTTATTCCCTCCAGCTATGAGTTAAATCATACCTCTACTGTTTTTTTCTACAAGGATGCCTTTATCATTAAATAATCCACAAAGGTTGATATACCATAAAACAGAAACCAAGCCAAAATTTGAATGAGGAAAATATCATAAGCTTCAGTTTATTTAATCAAGTATAGTAGACATTAGTTTGGCACAAGTTCAGAAATGTGGTGCACCCAGTAGAAATCATTTCTGTAACAATAAGCTGATATAGCCAGTATTTAATTAGGTATGGCAGTTTATTTTACCCAGCTTATATTCTTGGTAAAAATGCCCACTTATAAAAAAAATATTGTAATTTTAAATTATATTTTTTGAATTAGAGAAATATTCCAGTTCAACCTATGTCTTCTTTTAGATCATTGAGTTGTTATGTTGAGTTATTTGGTGGTATGCATCTCTTCTTTAATTAATACCTGACAGATAGTGCTGGGTTATGTGGTACTGGGCAGCAAGGAACAATCTCTGACCTGACATATTAGAAGAGGTGGAACCAATCTATCTTATAGGCTGCATTCATGGTTCGAAAATAGTTGTCTGTCTTGTTGATCAGGTTAATAACCAATATTAGAGAGTCTAGTTAATCTTATTTGCTTTTAGCTGAGAAGAAAGTGGGGATATATGCTGTTCTCAAGAATATTAGTGTTAAATGAACACCAACTGCCTCAACTGGGATTTGAATTCTGTTTGTCAATTCCATTTTCCTGTCATTAATACCCTCCACATAAATGTGAACTTTTCATAAACTTAACTTATTTGGTATAACTTAATCCTTACTTTCAATTACATTTTTCTGATAAATTTTATTATTCATCATATGTTTATCATAATTGTTTACTTCAAACTGATATAACTATGACACAATCTAAACAGATGAAGCCGTTTTAGTAATATCTTAAATTTTATTATGTGATTGATACTTTGTCAGCTGTTATTAATTTTTGTTTAGTATTTCTATCATTTTGAATTTCAGTTGCTTTTCATCATAATTACTCAGACTGATATTCTCTTAGTAATTTTTATCCAGAATATTGCAATGAATTGGAGTAAAAGTTAGTAATCAAAAAGTATTTGGATAAAACTAAATTTTAAATATTTTGTATATTCATTTTTTATAAAGCAATATCTGGAAGATTAAATCAATGAAGCTATTTTTTTGTGCAATTGGATGGATATATTAAAAATTCTGAAAAGTAGAATAACATTGTGACTGTTCTTATGCCAGAAAAAGAATTTTGAATGTATTTGAATTTTTTAAACATGTGAGATCCATTTACATAAACTTGCCACTATTGCTGGAATTTGTTTGATTTAATAAAATACCTATTTAAAAGAAGTACAGGTAATGTGAGAAAATGTGCATCTTTTATCTGTTGTTATGATTTTTTTATGTGTATGTTAGAATGTTTTTTTTGTTTGTTTTATTTTTTAGTTGCAGTGTCATATTGTTGCCATTGATGATCACTAAACATTCTTATTCATTTAATGCAATATTGCATGACAGTATGCTTGACTGATTTTATTTACTTTTTGCACAAGCTGGAGTTTTATTATAGTTTCAAATAAATACTTTTTGTTTCAAAATGGTCAGATGGAGGATATTAAAAAATACTAAAGGGTTTTGTCTTTTTCTCTCTTAGATGGAATTTAATACTACTAATTGAGAAGAGTTTTTCTATTTTCTATTGGTCAAATGGTTGTAGAGCTAATAAAAATGTTGACATGTACTTATTGAGAAAAGAGAGGAGGTCTCATCTAAAAGAGGGGTCTCTAATAATAACCAAATATTAGTCTTGTTACTGCAAGATGTAACTATTTATGTTAAAAAAAAAAGATTCCAATAATGTCTTTGTAAAATAATTATTCCCCTATAATCAACCATCACTAATTAGGCTTTTAGATAGTTTTTGAAGCTGGACATTAAAATAATTACTTAACATCATTGCTTAGTTATTACTAACAAAAAACAAATATTTAAATCAATAAATCTCGTAAGTGTTACTCGTTTCAATTCTCCTTTTCAAAATTCTGACATTTTTGCAGAAAATTAATTTCATGTTATAAACATATATTTAGTAAATTTCTTGTATGTAGAGTCCTTTTATGAGGACCTAATGAATATTACTCAGTATAATGGGGTATTTCACTTGGTGTTTATTAATCACTCTGCAAAGAACTTTTTCATCTTCTAAACAAAATACTATTCTTCAGTTTATAAAGATTAACAAAAAATGTTTTTAAAATTACTATTTGTTATTTAAAGCCATCACCCTAGTTTCATTGAAAGCTGCTTTATCCCCTCCCCATAAACTTGTTTTGTTTCTAGTTTTCATCTTATTACTGTTGCTTTTTATTAAAATATTTATGGGTTGATACCATAGACACCTGGTAAGTGTGAAAGAAGAAATCAAATCTTTTGGGTTTCATGCTTGAGTAATTAAAGAGTTTATCCACCCTGAGTATTTGGATAAAAAGCAACAAGAAGGAGGAAAATTTTTGACTATGTATTCTTTGATTATATTCATTGTTCTTTTTTTTTTTAAAACAAATTAATTTTATCCATTTTCTGCAAAAGTAATTTGATCATTCATAAACCAAATATGTCAATAGGCATCTCTCATGGTCTTGCTTTGATTAAACAAGAAATGTTTCTGATATTTCTGAATTTCTTGTGCAATTTTTTGCATCAATGAATTTTGTTTTTATCATCATCAAATATGCAAAAAATGTGTGTTAGTTTTTATAGAAAACAGATCAGTTAATAGAATTGTCCTACAAAATAAACTATTTAAGTCAAATAGGATTGCTGTCCCTTTGTAGATTTTGAAATGTTTAAGGTTAATCGATTGTTGCAAGGTGTACAAATATATCAACAATCAATTGATTTTTGTCAATATTTCATAAACACTTTGTCCTTTTTATATTGATTTTTTTCAATTTCCATCCTTCTCTTGTGGCCTCTTCATTTTCTTTTGCTTGGGATGGTTCTATATATTTTTGGTTTCTTTCCTCCTTTGAGATTTCTTTGCTGCTGCTTTGTGATTAAATTGGAATTATTTGTTGCCAAGGTTAGCTTGTTTAACCTTTTAAATACTGCAACAACCAACATGTTCAAAGAGATTTTTAACTTCAAGAAGTCTCTTTACACCCGCCCACACTTTCCCCAAAAAAAAAAAAATTGCTGGTTACAGCCACCATTTTTTTTTTTTTTTTTTTTTTTAATAAACAGACAATAATACTCAATATTTGTGCAATTACTTTATTCTGGTGTTATTTTTGTTTGTTTGTTTTTTGTTCCAATCATTGTGTTCTTTCTGAAGAGACACGCAATCCTCTATTAAATGTTTGTATTTCTGTTATGTGTTTGTCTTTACTGCTTATACATTTAAAAAAAAAAAAAAAGAAATTATACTATCAATATTGTTGTCAATATTCTATGGCTGTTTATCAAAGTGCTAATTTATTTTTTTTTACCCACTTTCCCAGTGTTTTTGCTATTTATACATATTTTCTTTTTCTATTATAAAACCAAAAAAATTCTCTTCTCAGCAGCGTTCATAATCCTTTAATGTTTCAGGTTGTAGTATATCTGTACTTGATGCCTGTTCAGTGTATTTCACAACTCCTAAAATGGTATGAGGTGTTCTCAAGAATTGGGGTTTTTATTTATTTTTTTTTATAACTGCTACTATTTCATTAATTCATCTCCTAAACTCAGTTCACTGCCACAATTATGGTTTTGTGTCCGTGAATTTAGCTCTGGGTCTCTGATGTTTGTCTACCTCCCTTTCATTGTATATTTCTTAAGGAGTTGAATTACTGTCAGTGCAATCAAGTCATTATCATTTCTTTTTCATCTGGTAAGGACATGTATATTTCACAGCTTTGCTATTCCAACAACTTGCTAACACATTCACATTTTGCTGAATTTAGTTGTCACTTGTACAATTTTAACATTTTCAAACAATATTAAAACAAATATTAATTTGCAAAGTAGATAGTATTAAAAAAAAAAAAAAGACCCACTCAAAGCAAACTAAATTCTGACAAAATCTTAATCAAGATTTTGACTATGAATCATTGAAAACTTGAATGATGCTAACATGAATAATAATTTAATGTCTTTGTTTGGGTGATAACAAAACTCAAGTTTATACCATTCTGTCAGCTGGGTGTAGAATATGCTGTGTCCTCTGCAGGGGGGTAATACATCCCCAAAAATTGGGTGTCCTGGGTATGGCACTATACTGTATCTGATAATGAGACTCCAGTTCTGGAGATCTGGGGAGTGTGGCGTACCTCTTCATTGCTATTACTCCCAAGTCCACTTTGAATATGTATGGTAGTATCTGTTAGGGTCCTATCTATAGGTCAAATAGATCTCTTTTAAAAATTATATGTATTTACACAAAAAATGTAAACATGAACATATAATGAATGTGATTCCTTAACTTTTAGGCAAAAAATAATCCTAGACCAGTTAATGTGCTGTTAAAATTAATCAGATCATATTCAGAGATAAAATTATTATTCCACACAAATTTTTTGATTATTTTTTTTTCAGGTGTATTTTTTATTTAGTGATCTTTTTTTTCTTTTCTTCAAGAATATCAAAAAGTCACAGACTGGTACTAAAATTTACTGTTTAATCAAGAAAAATACTGCATATTATCAAGGAATTTAATACACTCAATTGCTTGAAAAACTAAATTTTACTAAGGTCTTTAATATAAGGGACCAATAAAAGACTATTCATAGAATATTTTGTAGTTATGAAGCACTCATTAAATGTTTCCCATATCAGAGGTCAATAAAAGATATTTTTTTAACATGTTCCATTATTTTCACTTTAGCACCAAATCCTGTGTTATTTTTGTTTAAAGAAATGAAAAAGTAAAAGTGGAAGAGGTCTAATCATTTTATCAACAAATGTTATAGTTACTCTAAGGTAAATGGAATATAACAACTGAAGTGTGTTATAACAATAAAAATCAAGAGGATTGTTTTAAAAACTTTGTGGAATAAAGATATTATCCTCTAAGTTTATTTCTGTTTTTTTGTTGATATAAACTTCAACAAAATGATGAAATTTAGTTTTTATAATGACATTCTAGAAATGTTCTAAAGGCAACTAGAACAAATGAAAGCATTAATATATATATGCGCATTATAACAATCTAAAATCCCCAAATTTGAAACTTGAAATGAAACTTAAAGTTAATATTTTTTTGTCTCATTGGATGCAAAAAGTAAAAAGATTTACCCTTTGAACCTATAAGCCTGTTATTTTGGGTTCAAGTCAATCACCTCAATTATACTAACAATAAAAGGCTTAATATAGTGGCTATTCACAATTTATCTTTTAATGGAATGATGGGATAGCTTTAAACAAAAGATGTCTGCACCCTGAACCAATTTTTTTTTTCTTAGCTTAGGTATAGAATATCTGAAATTGAAATGGCTTAAGAGTTCAGAGGGTTAACAAAAATCCAAAATTAAGAGACTTAGAACATTAACATGGACACATTTTTGAATATTTTAAAGTCATTCTAGATTTTTTAATTAATGTAAGAAAAGTCTGGGGAAACATTAAATAAAATGAAAGTCTCTCTTGATTGAAATTGGATGAAAGAAAATCATCATTCTTTATTTTATTCTTTACAGCAATTTTTTATTTGCTAATTATTATTCTTATTTTTTGTGAATTTGTATTTTGTAAGCATTTAGATATTGACTTTTTGTTAATTTTTTAAATCCCTGCTAATTATAAACTTTGGGTTTTTGTTTCTTTCTGAAATATCAAAATATTCAAATTCGGAAAGAGTTGCATATCATACCCAATTTTTCTAATGATATTTATCAACACTGAAACAATAAATTCACTGTTTGATGTCTGTGAACTATTTGTTATTAAAATGATGAAATTTGTCAAATGAAAGCTCTTAAATTTTTTGCCAGTGTCACCTTTGATCTTTTTTTTTTTTTTTTAAATATGACTGGATTAAATAATCTGAAATTATGCTTATTATTTAAGAATAACATTTAATATTTTCAGTAATGATACCATGAAATGGAATGATTTTTTTCTTTAACACTTTTTTCTTTTGAAATATGAAATATCAAAGGCTTAATAGTCTCCCACCTTTTTTTTTTAAATTAGAATTCTATCAGCCAATTCCTCTTCATAATTGACAACTCATGTCACTAGTTGTCTAATATCAACTAAGCAATGTTGACATAATAGTGACAGTCTTTCTATTGTCTGGCTACAAAAAAAATTAAAACATTGCCTTTTCCCTAGCCATTTGATAATTTGAAAAATCTAACCTTGTATATTGAAACGTAAATATAAATCAAACTTTTGGTTGTCATGAAATCTTCATTTTAAATGTTTAACAAATGGGAGTATAATTTTCCAAAAAGAAAAAGACTTGATAGATTGCTAATATAAATTTGTCAGTTGGCAATTTGATATTTTGGCATCTTTCGACTAATTTTAGGTTTGTGTTTTGAATAATTAAAAATAGGACAAAAATAATTGCTTTGCCTGACAGAAATAGAATAAGTCAGTAGTCAAGTAATTTACTGTAAATGCAAAGTAAAAATGACTCTTTAAAATCTTTTCCCTACCTGTAAATAAAATTGTGAGCAATTGTTAGGGCTCAGGCAGGAGGTGTAGTCTTGCTTTTAAATAGAAATTCATTACTAAATTTTACTAAATACTAATCTTTTTTTTTATTTATTTTTTTTTTTTCCAAAAATTATCCTTGAATATAGATGGCAAAAAATTTGACCTAATACCAACATTTTCATTTGTTTCAATGTTTAAATAAAATTATATTAATATTCAAAATTTGTGTATGAATTATATTATCAGTAATTTTCATTGACCTGCAGTATCCCCTATTGTTGTCTGGGTTAAAATTGCTTCCAAGATAAACTTTTGTTCCATAATTTTATTGTGTATAATTATCATTTAGTATAACTATTAGATATAATAACTAGAATAAAGGAAAATTATGTTAGTTATTTATTCTATTTTAAGAATTTGGTACAAAATATTTTCTCTTCTTCTTGTAAGAACTAAGATCATTTATATTTTTCTCTAAGTGAATGAACAAAAGTGAAGCGAGTTCATTGGAAGCTAAACCCTTCAATTTTAATCTCTATAGATCAAATGAAATTTATCTGTATAATACCCCCTCGAAAAAAAACCCCACTAAAACCTCACTATTTTGATGTTTGTCTAAAATTGAATCCTAAAAGAAATTCTTTCTTAATCATTGAACATTTACCTCTAGTTGGAATTGGACGCAGGCATTAATAGTCTCCAAAAAACAAATGTTCTTAATTTTATCTGTTCCTCAATAATGTTCTGGTTCATCTTGGCTTAGTTTTGTTAACAGTCAAAAAAAGTTTCAATATTATAAAGATTTTTTTGAAATATCTAATTTTAAGTATTAAAAAAATATTTCTATTATGTAACTCAGATAATTCCTTGTCTTACTGGCATAATTCTTCCGGGAATGCTTTTAGAGAAAATGTTATTTAAATCTGATAATATTTTCTGGACTTGATGAATATTTGCCTATTTTTAGCATAATACTAGATGAAGTAGAATAATTGTTCTGTGTCTATCTTCCAAGTAAATAGAAGTTGCCTACTTGTAAAATCCTCATTTGAAATCCTTGCTGTTAACTTGGGACTTGAACACACATCTCTGGCATCTGTGGAGAAATTCATAATTATTTTACTGTCCTGTTTGTAAGGCTTAGAATATACTGTGACTGTATCCTCTGCAATTGGTAAGACTCTTTCCCACACACAAAAAAAGGAGTGTCCTGAGCATGGCACTAAACTGAAGATCTGTGGAGTATCCTTTCATTGCCATTACTCCCAGGTCTATTATGACCCTGTGTGGTAGTACCTTTTAGGGTCCCTTTAATGAGTCAAATAAATCTGTTACAAGATTATGTCTTAAGAAGAGTTATTTGAAGTTATAATTGTTTACTAAGGATTATTATTATTAGTCACTTGAAAGTATATAACTGTACAAGCAAATGATTATGATTACTTAAACCATATAATTGTGTATAAATTATTAGTATTAGATAGCAATACTTGAAGCCTTACAACTGTATGCAAATTATATGTATTAGATTGGAATACATGATATCACATAAATATTTGCAATGAAACAACTGCACTAAAAATGTAAATATAAACATACAATGAATGCAATTCCTTAACCTCTAGGCATAAAATAACCCTAGATGGGTTGACATGCCATTGAAATCACTCATAATTATTTCGGTCATAAGACAGGCCTCTTTTTCTTTTTTTGTTTCATTTTCATAACTAGTACAATTGAAAATACAAATAAATAAATGGATTCACAGACCTTTGCTCTATGACAGGTTTCTTTTACAAAAGTTGATTTGAAAAAATTATGAATAACTGATTTTATAGATGAAACAAGGTAGAAGTATAAAAGTTAATTTTTTGGATGAATAAATTCAAATGAGATATTAAAATGTACTTTTTTAAAAAAAGAGAATCTGATTAATTTTTTCTCTTCTTTTAACCACAAAAACCAAATAAAGAGAATTTGTTTTCAATCTTAATTTTTTTCCTTGCTTGACTCCTGAAAATAGACACTTTCAAATTTTTCTCTCAATTTACCTGAGGTTAGAAAAAAAATTCTCTGTTAGCTGTGATTATTTTTGTCCTTTGACACATTGCTTAAATTTTTATCTTTCAGCTCCTCTCACTCTTCCCGGTGAACGTTTTTGGGATGTGTATGTGTCCTTCCTGTCATCAACCACTGATGTCATCGTCCGGCTGATTGGGGAAAATTACTCTGTGAGTATTTACTTGATAGATATTAACATTATCATCCGCCCCACCCACCCACTAAGCATTGCAGCAAATCCCCTTTTTTTCTCACCACCTTGAAACGAATGCATTCATTATTGGGTCTCATGTTGTTGGTTGTAAGCTTGTTACAGTTTTTTATTGACTTATGAAGATGGGAAATACCATCTCTTTAGACTATCTAGTTTTTCTTCTCACTCATTCCTCTCTCTCTCTCCATTTTGTTCACCCCCCCCTCTTACCTCCTTGTTAAAGACATCTAAACATTGTATATTGATGGAGTGAGAGGATTATTACTTTAGATCAGTGGTTCTCAACTTCTTTTTTTGCAGATGGGTCCCCTTCTGACTTGTAACTTGCCTGTGTGATCACCTTCTACTGTAATTATCAATATATAATACAGACTTACCCCTCCAGATTTTTAAGCTAGGGTGTGTATTATACACAAAAATTATTTTTCCCTCACCATATGCATTGCCATGTTTTGGATAGTATGACCTAAAGTTATATCTAAGGTCCAAACTAAAAATGGCTTCAATGGTTTTAGCAGCTACAAATTCCAAAAAGTCAATGTTCATTAGACATGAGATGCTTTTTTCCAGAATCTCATAGCTGAGAGTTAGGAGTGCATTTATTATGCTAGCTGTTATTACTTTTTACATTTACTTTTTGGAATGGTAGAGTTTAGAGATATATGAAATAGGGATTGCAAATTGTTTAAGTATAACTTTAAGATTGAGATGTCTAAAATCTTGAGGTATTTTAAAGCTGAAGAATTTTAAGGAAAATATTTAAACTCAAAATAATTTGGCTGTTGAATGATTTAAAAAAAAAAAAATAGTGATTTTTAAAGTTTAGATTTTTTTTTTCAATAGATAAATGTTATAACCTAATTGCTGTTGAAAAATGAAATATTTAAAATTTCTAAAATCGTATTACCTTTTTAAAATTAATTTTGAGAAAATGTTTGTAGAAATAAAATTTAATGTACAACCTTTTTCTCTGTGGCAGCCACCTAGTTGTAATCTTGGCCTGTTCTGATACAAGGCTGCAAAAACCGAGTCTCCACAGTCTGTTTTTTTATTTGGTTTGACCTAGTCAAGTATCCAATTATCCATCTCTGTTGCATATTTGTTACAAGAGAAAATTAATGATGAAAGCAGGTGCACTCCTTAGCCTTTTTTTGCTGTTCTAAATGGAGATTAGCATTTAATTATCACCGGAAAAAATTGGCACTTTTCATTAGATTATCATTTTGTCAAGTTGGATTCTAGAAAGTCTCTTGAAAGTATTTTAGAAGTACTATTTTCTAGTTGAAGATAAGTTAGTGTGTGTTTGTTTATATGTAATAAACATCAGCCACCTTACCTTAAAGGCATTAATATTTGTAGATCAAAAGATGAAGGTAAAGGAACCAATAAAGATGAGGCTGTTAATCTAGATGGTGATGATGATGAATTAATATTTTTTCTTACAAATGATGTAGCTTTATGCAAGTCTTGACTTGCTCAACAGATTAATGGGATACTAAAACTTTAACCTTTTCACTACCAGGTTAGATTGAAATTGTTTAGCAATAATTGATTTAAAAAAAAATCTTTGAGCTGCTAGCCTTTTACAGAAAAGCTTCATATTTAACTCTTTCACTGCCAAGCTTGTTTTAAAGATTTGGATATGCAAAATTATGCTTTGAATATAACATTTTAATGGTTAAAATGAAATTCAATGGGCACTAATGTCCTCATAGGAGTGAAAGAGTTAAGCAAACCTTTATCAGGCTTGATTTCAAATATAGTGTAGACACTTTAAAAAATTGAATATTTCATTGTTAAAATATAATTAAATAATAAAGTGTATGTCAGTCAGTGAAATCCCTTCTCTGTCTCAAATTAGGATTTATTTTTTTAATCTGATAATCATCAAATGAGTTTAATTATATATATATATATATATATATATATATATATATATATATATATATATTACTCTCAAGATGAGGATTTCTCTCTTATCAGTTTTTTTTTTCTAGGAAAGAATATTTTGAATAGATATTTTTCTCGCAAAGAATAATATTCTTTGCGAGAAAAATATCTATTCAAAATATTCTTTCCTAGAAAAAAAAAACTGATAAGAGAGAAATGGAATAAAGATTTTTAGTTTTGAATTCTTTTTAAAACTAAAAGATTTTTAGTTTTGAATTCTTTTTTTTTTTCTCTGTAAAAATTAGTTGATTCTTCCCAATTTCTTTCTGCTATATTGTATCATTCAATCATACTGCAGCCCTTTTTTTTTGCCTGTGTCTCCATGAAATAAGTTTCTCTCAGTAATCAATAGAATAGTGATGACTGTTGATTTTCATTTACGGCTATTAGAAATAAATAAATGGTTAATTGTTGATTTGAAATTTTACTGTTTGATAGGGTCACAATAAATTCATAAAACTTGGATAGAAGAAAATATATGAAATATAGGGTGTTTCAAAAAATGTTCATATCATTATAAATAAAGAACCCTAAATATTGCTGATTGAACTCATGTATTTAAATTCAGATAATGTAGACATTGTCAATGGTTCTTGGTTTATCATTTGTAAATTTGTTGTTCTTCTACAAGGATGAATTTGGTATTAACCTACAAAGGTTGATATGTTGTTAAAACAAAAGTTTTTTTGATTCGTTTGTTTTGGTGTTTTTTTATGCACAATATAATTGCAAAATTCCTTAAATGGATGAATTGATTACAGTAAGATAGTCTGAAATGAAATTCAATATCCAGTGATGTATTTCAAATTTCAATTCTTTTTTGCTTTGTCTTAGGATGAGCTTGAAAAATTAGAGAGTGAGATTGAAAAATGGTTCCCTAATGCTTCTCCTGATGAACCGATCCGTGAAGGCGCTGTATGTGGCGCCCAGGTTGACGACCTTTACCACAGAGTGAAAGTACTTGGACTGAAAGGTAGCCGAAACAAGGTGAGAGGCATATAATTATTGGTGTAATGTGTCATAGATTTGGTAATCAAATGTGATTGTTAGTATTTTTTTATTGCATTAAAAAGTGGAAGGGTGGCAAACTAAATTCCTTACTCTCCAGTGACTGTTATAAGTGATCAATGTATCGGCCATGGGTGATTTCTGTGGATATTGTGCTTGATAGAAATGAAACTCTTCAAATACTTTCTTGGGGGAAATTTTCAACTCCTCTTTAATTATTTACAGAAGCTTCCATTAATTAATGTACACTAAAAGATTGATATGAATATTTATAAGTAAAAAGTTCTATCCCATTTATAGGACATTAATGAAATCTAAAATGTAAATATCAAGGTTTTCACAAACATCTTATAAATGGGATAATGATGTCAGTCGAGTGCAACATTTACAAGCATTTTTTTTTCTTACCTAGGGTTCCCAGTCTGTGGCCTGCAAGCCACAAGACCCATCTGTATGGCCCTATACTAAACTTTCTCTTCACCTTTTGATGTTGACTGAAGAAATACCATTATGACTGCAGATAGAACTCATTAATTTTCAGTGTTCAGAAGATTTGATTTTGAAGTTTTCTTGATTTCCATAAGATTCATGTTTCCACCTGGCCAATTCTCCAACTTCATTCCTGTCACCCAGAAAGTGGTCACCATCTTTGGCACTACAAAACACTGTGAACTGTTGTTCTTCAAAATGAAGTGTGCCAAGAGTATGTTTTATTCACAACTGTCAAATCATCACTTGTCTGATGTATTCCTTCAGCCAACCTCATTAATTTTGATATTACATGGTATTCATTGAGACTACCACCATCTTATTCCAATAATGTATTAGTCTATCTAAGAAATGTCTAACACAAAATATTTTGGTAAGAAAAAAACAAAATCCATTGAAACTACATTGACATACATTTTATATACATGCATAGTACACGCAATTAAAAAACATGACATAGTGTCCCAAAGTGTAAAAAAAAGCACATAAGCTGTTCCACAAAACCAACAGGCTGATAGCGGTGGTTAAAAACTTACATTTTCCTGGTGTAGGGAAATGGTCCACTAAGGATAATTTGCCCACATGTGCTGGTCATAAAAGTGGAGATGAAAGAGGCAGGTCCTTTCTTGTCAATGTCTGTTACCAAAAAGAGATTAATTCAGTTCTTGAAATGTCACATGACCACATCTTCCCCTGATTCTCGGAAGCTCCGCCTACAGCTCTCAAAAAAAGGGAGACCACTATGTTTAGTTCTCAACAGATGATTGTAAACAACATCAGATGCCTCTGTAATAAATTGTTACCTTGTGAATTTAGTTATTTTATTGTCTTTTAAAATCATTGCCCAGTGTCCTACTGAGTTAAACCCTCGGAATGAAAAGTTTTGGAGCTTTCGTTTTAAAGATAATTTCATATTTTATCATATAATTTTCTGATAAAAAAGTTTTCTTTATTGTAAAAATATTTGTTCAACTTTTAAGGAAATGTTTCAAGTAAACTGATCATTTGCTCCAAAGGTTTTTCTCATTTTAAAAAATGTATTTATTTAACATTTTGTCATGTGTTACAGAGACTTGTCTTTCATCTAATTTTTTTTTTTTGGTTCAGAAGTAATAATGTATTAAATCTCAACTCTTTGTTACACACACACTATAAACTTGATATTTCCCATCCAGAGAGATCAGATAATGATAATAAATAATTTAATATTTATGGCCTTTCTTTTAATAGAATATTATAGTAGCTTTAAAAAAGATATCTATGCAGAGGAGCAAAGATTTGAATATATTTTGTGCTTGGATTTTTATTGGTGACTTTTTCAATAGATGAGACCAAGATGCTGATTTTAGAAGTTACAAAATGTGTTGAAAATCCATTTTGTTTACTGCCTGTGCTGATACTAGAAAATAGGAACAATGCAGTTTTGGTCAAGATCATCATTTAGATAAACGCCCAGTTGTTAGTCGGAATGCTGAAATATTCATGGAAATGACTCAAATGGCATTCTCCTCCACTGCGCGCTTCATATTAAAGTAAAGAGAAACTACTATTTGTCGTTTTCTGATATTAATTAGGGGTAATGACTATATGCAAAATTTGAGCTTTTATCCCCCAGGAACTCTGGTATTAGAGATCTGAAAGCTTTAGGGTTTAGGAAATCATATTTGTTGTTGGCTAGGGTAACCTTTTTTTCTTTTTCTTTTTAATAAATAAATAAATATCTTGAACCGTAGATAATGCAAGGGAGATAACTTACAGTTGATTAATCCCCCCCTCCGCCTTTTTTTTTTTTTTTTTTTTCCTTTTACCGGATAATCTAGGAATAATCGAAAAAAAGAAAAATTCAGAATAGATGTTGGTAAAACGAAATTTATTTATTTAAATTTCAGGCGGAATGTTTGTTTCTGGACCATGGAGACTCCGATGAATTACATCTTAGCCAACTGCGTGTTTTAGATCCTAAGTTGAATTACCTCCCTTACCAGGTTTGTAGAGTTAATCATTTGCCATAGAAAGCTTTCATTTGAATTTTGTATTTCTTTTTCTTTTGTTTTGAAAACAAAGTTATCTGTTTATCTTCTAAATATTGAAATACTGTTTAGATATGAAAGTCTGGTTTTTTTGTCAGTTATAAATTAATGAAATTGATGTTCATAATAGCATTATTGAAATAATTCTGACCTTTATCTAAAGTGCATTTGACAACATTACCATACTTGCTTAATTCTATCAAATGATTTTGAAAAAAATGATTTATTTAAACTCGTAGGCTATTCCGTGTGTTCTAGCTGGTTTAGAACAATACTCTGCCAATATTACTGCCATTGAGAAGCTGTTTGACATGGCTCTAGGAAAAACCTGTGTTGCTGAAGCTGTCACAAAGTAAGTTCTTTTTCATTACTATCAATATGGTAATAAAGAAATATATATTGACAGTCTGATCACAAATCATTAACATTTACAGATTTTGATATGTGTCTCATAAATATTGCTGAAATTATTTTATGAAAAATTGGTTTGTGGGCTAGTTAAAATTACATTTTCTGGTCAGTTGTAATTTTTACAGAGAATATCAAACTCTTTGTTTAAACAAAGGTTTACCAAATTAAGAGTATCAAAATCTCTAAAAACATGGATTTCTGTCACCATCATTTTCTAACCAATAAAAATCTGTATAAGAAATGCGGTGATATTTTATATTTTATGAGAATCCTAATAAACAACTTATCTGTCAATTTTAAATTAGTTTAGTCTACAAAATAATTACTATAACTTTCAAAAAGCCTATTTTCCAGTGACAAACTTTTAATTTCATCTGTTTTCAATAAACTTTGTTACTGACCTGCTCTTGAATTATTTTTACAACAATAAATTTATTCCTATGAATATTGGATTGTTTAAAGTTCCCTTGGAAATCACATGAATCTATCTCTTCTCTCAGCTATAAGTATTAGTTGGGCAGACTAGGTTTTATTAGCCTACCTTAAACAACCAGTCTAGAAGGAAAACTTTAAATTCAAACTAGCTTTACTTCACTTAAAAATTGGCCTTCTGTCACATTCTGCCTGTGGTAGAGGGATTTGGTAAATACACAGTGAAAAGATTACACTGGTGTATTGTGTAGTTTTTTCAAGTAAATTTTTCACTGAACATAAAGAATAGCACAAAACTTTTAAAGTGGTGAACTTTAAACAATTTGATATTTATATCAATAAATTTATTTATTTTATCTTAGTCATTTTATCTTCAATTTCTGCATTTGAATATTTCATAGTTGAATTGTTTGGACTCATTCATTCAGCTTTTCATTATTCTTATCACAGCACATTTAAAAAAAAAAAAAAAAATCATTTTCATATACTACATCTCACACATACTTGTTAAGTTTCTATATAAATTTCACTCACTTAAATGTTACCGTAATTATGAGATTGTGGTTGTGTGATTTTCCTTTTTTTGCTAATTTTTCTTCTTTTTGTGCAGGGATAACAAGATCTACGCTGTTCTGTATGATACGATGGGTGCAGAAGATGTAAACATTAATGACGTGGCTGCCAAGTGCGCAGCAGCTAATGGTTCTGATCTGATCAGCAGTTTATTAACAGAGGGCACAGAAACTGTGTCCAGTTCGTCTCTCTCACAATTATCTCTCACTTCTTCCACCACCCTGGAGACCGTCATGAAGCAGTCTGACTCCAAGGATTCTCTCACATCACCCACAGCTTCATCTCCGAGCAGCTGCCCCCCACCCTGTCTCAATCCAAATTCTCCAGCTGCTTTCTCTGTACAGAACCTTACCAATGGACGCACAAAATCTAAATTTGATCCTAACAATCCTTCTAAATCACCAGTGTCCCCAACTAGCAGTTCGGGTGAGTTGTCTCCAACTTCTACTCTACCCACCAGTCAATCAGATGAGAAATTGGCCCTGTCACCTGTGAGGAGCTCAGATTATGATTCCAGTTCAAAATTCGTGACCCCATCAAAGAACACTGTGATAGCAAATTGTGATACCAACTCAGCCACCAAAAAAAACCTCCTTTGGTCAAAATCTGATTACAATAGTCGTAAACCTCCAGAAACATTTCAAGTGCCTTCTTTTCCCACAGTCTTCTACGTATATGTTGATTCAATATCTGACCCCAACAATTTTGTTGTAAGTATTTTTGTTAACCTACCAACTATAACCATCTCACCAGGTTTTATTGTGTGTTTATTTTCATCTGTTATATTCTTATGCAATGTTTTTTTAACGGGTGTTCTTAGAACCCTAGGATTCTGCAAGAAACTGTAATAAGTAGGCCAATGTATTTTTGAGTCATTTTTATTTAATTTTACTTTCACATACTTTTAAACTAGTCATCCCCTCAAAAAATATTGTTTACAACATGTAACACAATAAAAAAAATATGAGAGATATTATGGCATATAATAATTCTGAGATATTATGGCATATAATAAAATAATTTTTCAAGGGTTTGACAAAGTTAAATCAATTGAGAAATGCTGCTCTTATATAATGTGACAGATCTCTAAAGCCATTCATCACAAAATATATGTTGCTTAATCTCTTACCTACCAATACTTTTGTGCATTGTAGCTAATATGACATGTCTTTTTCAATGTGTGGTATTTTGGGGGTAAAAGTGACAACAACACTTATAAAGATATACATCTCTTTTCTTTATTTACAAAAGTCTAATGTTTGCATGAGAGAAAGTCAGGACTGCTTGGTTGTGACACATCTTCAGATTTACACCAGGTGAAGAGACATCTCTAGAGAGCCTTGCTTCTTTGTGCTTCTTTCACAAGATACTGATTCAGGACAGCCTTACAGCTTGGGCTACTCCCCCACCCCTCTCCAGGCTAGCACCCAAAATGGCATAACTCTGCTGACTGACTGCCGACTTCCAGGGTTGAAAACTTATGTATTTTCCAGATACCTACGCAATTCTTCCTACATAGTTCATGTAGCATTTCCGCTGTCCCTTGTTTACCTTAAAACACAGCTGCAGGTCCTGTTTTCGAAATCCACTCTAACCAGCCTGTCAAAGGTCAATTTGTGACATCATTCTATGACATTCATAGCAGATTTTACATATACATGACAAATTTCATTATTTTATCTGGAATAGTCTTTGCTGTAAAATTGATTTGTCAAAGAAAAAGCAATATGTTGTCCAAAGTTTTTCAGGAAAATTGGGCCTTTTTTCTCTGTAATTTTTCTAACTTCAACTGTTTATATTTTTGAAATTATGGATGAATTTTGATTATTTGAAAACCAAAAATATCAATCTTTGAACTCACTCCAATAAATATTGATATAAAGTTTGAACTAACAAGTCATTCTGTAGCAAAATCTGATAATCCAGAAAAATCATGTCAGTTTCATTATTTTTAATTGAAAATAGTACATCATCCTGACAATCACATGGTCAAAACTAGTTGAAGAAAAATTATGGAGATATATATAGTTTTATGACACAAGCTAATAATGATTTTAAAAGTATCTTTATGGGAAGAAAAAGGTTCATATTAACAATGTTCCTTCTAATTTTTATCATAGCCTGTGTGGGACCAAAAAGCCTGTGAGCAAATGAAGTAGTGGTGTGTACTGATAATACTTTTGTTGTTTGGTTTGGTTTGGTTTATTGGGTTTTATGACATATCAACCTTTGTTGGTTATTTAACGCCAAATCCATTTTTATGTAAATAATTTGTTCTATTTCAAACAATTCAGTTTAGCATAAGTACACAGTTTAATTGTCAAAAACATTTCTATTTCAAACTATTCAAGCAGTTATATGTAACCATTCAGTTAAGTGTGAATACAGTTTTAATGTCGAAAAACAGTTCTATTTCAAATAATTCAGTTAAGCATAAGCATGCAGTTTAAATGTAAGTACAGTTTGTGAAAACATTTCTATTTCAAGCTATTCAGTTGACTCAAACAATTCAGTTTAGTATAAGTATGCTGTTAGTTCTATTTAACCCATAGATAGGGCCCTATCAGGTGCTACCACACCGGGCCAGAGTGGACCTGGGAGTGATGGCAATGAAGGGGTACTCCACAATCCCCAAAGCTCCAGTATTGCTGGAACCTCACCATTGTTGGGGGGATCTTACCCCTCTGCAGAGAAGCAGTCGGTGTATTCTACAGCCCCAGCCAACTGGGCAATATGCTTTTGAGATGATCATTGATTGTTTATTTATCTAAAGTGAATGAAGCAAAGATCAGAACAAGAACAGCTGTAATAAGTGGTTGTTTAGCTATATGGTTTTTTATCAAACCCTTTTTCTTTATTTAAAACTTTCCAAATTTTTGTATGACATTTGTAGGGAAAATCATAAACTTATGTGACTTGCGTGTGGGCATGTTTTGAAGGATTCAGTCACTTAACAAATAAAAGCTAAAATGGCGACACACAGTCACTTTTGTATTTGATTATCTCACGTGAGTAATGCAGACTCTTGCCGTTCCTATGCAAATGAGACTATGCCAGGTGTGGAGGGAACAGGCGGGGAGTTCGAAGAAGGCGTGTTGCATAGGCAGACACGTGCAACAGGATTGTCTGAGTCAGCTCAAAAGACCGTAACGTTATTGAAATCGACTTTCAAACTGTATTTTACTGTATTTTGTGCAACTCATGAGGGAGAGGGCACTGGTTGATTACAATTGCTTATTGATTGATATTTAAAATCATTTCATATAAAAACTTTCAACCTGTACATTTCTGTAGTATCTTTGGTGGTAGGGTTTTCTGATTGAAGCTCATAGGCAAAAAAAAAACAATCTCAAGCAGATTATGAAAATCTGCTTCTGCCACAAGCTACAGTGTCTTTTCATCAGATTTGTGATCAGGTAAGTCAACTGAAGAATTAAAAATGAATATGAAAGTTCAAAATGATAAGGAACATCAACTTGGTCTTTTTTAGCTATTACTTCATATAATTTTTTGTCTTCTCATGAGATACTTTTTATGTATTGACAACAAATTTGAATCTAGTACCAACAAATTTTCCAACAAATATCTAAAATGAATGTGTTGATTTCACTAAAGGAAATGGAAATTTTATTAATGCTGTAGCGTTGGTGGCAAATCTTTATTTGTTTTGGGTAATGAACTGTATATCTAGCATTTGAAAAGCTGCATTAAAAAATATTTTTATTATCATCATCATCATTATGATTATTATCATTGTTGTTAGCAATAACTATTATTGAGTTTCCTTTTGTATTTAATCAAAATCTAATTTAGTCACTAAACTTGAATCTTTTTCTTTTTTTGACACTGCAGATAATTCCTTTTCATTCCAAAGATGATAGAGACAGTCTAATGAACAAATTATCAGATAAAATGAATTCACTGCCAGAGGTAAGAATTCAATTTTTTTCTTTCTTTTTTTTATCCTCTTTAATCCTCAACAAAAAAACCCAGCTCATTGGCCTAGTGAGTAGAGTGTTTGCCAATGGTCCGGGAGACCTGGGTTCAATCCAGGGTCGCGTCATACCAAAGACTTTTAAAATGGTACTTGATACCTCCTTGCTTAACACTCAGCAATATTAGGTACGTATCAAGGGTAAAGTAGAGCAATCCAGGGAAAGGAGTAGCACCCTCCCCTACATCTTGGTGTAGTAGCTATTGAAAAGGGAGCCTTCTGGTCTCCAACTTTACTAATCCTCAACAAAGTTATTTCTTCTGTTGTAATATTTTTCTTAATTTTTGGAGGTTTGAAATGATTTGGTTTATCTGGTCGATGTCCTGACTGTCTTCACTTGAGTCTGTCACTTTAATGTGATGGTTATAACAGCTTTAAATTTATTTGACAATGAGAATCTACTTTAAAAAGTTTCTCATTTCTTACACGTCAGGGCCAAAAAAGAAAAAACTTACTTCAGCAACTGAAGAGAATTATTTTTGAAGTTTTTCTATCAGACTACTTACATTTAAATTTTTTCTCTGTCTATTAAAGAAAACATACAAGGCAATTAAACTCTTTTTTCTTTTTCTCTACTGATATTGTTTTTACAGCAGCATTTCAGCTTAATTTCTTTCTTTCTTTGAAATGTCATTATTTTGACTGACACTTTGATGAGATGTGAGACATCAGACTGGACACAATAACATATTATGTATATTCACTTGATATAAAAACATTTCAGTCTTCTACATGTGAAATGCTATGTAACTCTTTCAAATTTTGCTTTCATTTAATTCTGTTGTTTTTAACTAAGAAAATGAAGGAAACACTATATCAAAACTAAGGATATACATTCTCACCTGCAGTAAACAAAAATGTTTTATATCAAATGAATATTAAAGAAAATTTATTTAAAAAAATAAATGAGTTTCATTTTAGAATCTTGAACATTTAAAGATAATGTACTATTTTGACTTTCTTTGTCTAGATTTTTCGGATCTAAGCAAAAAAAAAAAAAAAAATCCCAAATACATTTAAAAACTTCCTGTAACCCAATGCAAGCTGTCATTAACTTTTAGACAAAAAAAAGTGAAGAAACAAAACTATGAATAAGTTTTTATCATTAGATATGAAGCATTTCATTTTTCACTGATGACCCTCTTTATGAAAGGAAAGCTGGAGTCTTTCTCTTCATCGATACATCAAATAGTCTACAAAAAAAAATCTAAATCAGAATTGATAGACTAAAATTCTAAACCTCTTCAGCATCTTTTTTGGTGATTGCTGTTCATTTCTAAATTTTTATATTAACCAGAAAAATCTCTGACACTCGTATTCTAATGTTTGCAGGCCATGAAAAAAATCCACATACATAAAACACATTGTGTATTGAATTTCTCCAAATTGTCTGTTTCTATATAATAGACTCTTCTGATGATGAAATAAAAAATTTATTTTAAACCTGACAAAAAAAAAAAAAACAATTTTTTTTTTTTTTTTGTTTTTAGGAAATATTGAAGATAGAAAAGAAAATTTGGAGCAACTTAAAATTCTTTTTCTTCCATACATTTCTCATACAGTTAAATTTCTCAAATTTAGCCATTATTTTTAGACTACACAAGATGAAATGAATTTTGCTGTAATTAGTAGACACCATGGAATCCCAGAAACCTTGAAGACACAAGCTATTAATCTCTTCTCATAAACATAAGAGTTTATTACTTGGATGTTGGTAGTTTTATTGGGTTTTTTTAGTGAAGTAGAATGTCAAAATAAACAGATACATAACTGAGAAGTTAGAAAACATTTTCTTTTTTAAATGGGATTTCCTGAAAAGGATATAATCTTTTAAAGAATGGATAGGCATGACCTAATGGTAACCAGTTCTGCAGCTGTTTTGCCATTTAAGGCAAAATGATAGAAACCAGACTTAGCACCTGTAGAATTTTCATAGAAATGTATCTATTCAATTTGTGCTAATTTTGCTGGTTTCAAAGAAATTTTTTTTGATATTTTTAAGTTGATTCCCTAAAACCTACATCTCTTCCAACTGCTCCTATCTCATAAAAATGTAATTTGACTATTTAAAAAAAAATTTTTTTTTCAATGTTTGAAAATGAAATTAGTTTTTTTCAGACATAATTTGCTTATATACTTAAAAGGGTTGGTAAAACGTTTTTCAACTATTACTGTTGTTTGAAACTGTAAATTTTCAAGTTCAAACATTCTAATTGCAACTTTTCCATTTTGATTGTTGGCCATTCAATATGACCATTCGATTAATATTTGATCTCTTTTCCTTCTGTTTTTCAATTCAATCTAATTGATGAATCGTTTTCATCCTCTTTATCTTCCAGATGTTAACACTGGATGAAAATGACATTGTTCCTGAACATCTGTATGCTGGTCTTTCAGGAGATATTTGGTTTCGTGTGATACCAAAAGAAATTCAAGATGACACGGGTGATGTAAGTTACCTAGAATTTCTCCAAATTTTCTCTCAAATTTTTGTTGTGTAAAATGAGAGTTGCTAATATCTCAATCAAGTTGATAATGGTTAAAACATAAATCTGTTTAATACCATTTTGTCCATTGTTCAAGATGGTGAGAATTTATGTAGATGTCAGTGGGCCAGTCAGCATAAATGAGGAGGTAAAGACCTCTAAGATAGAGTTTATCAGAGATGTGTGCTTGTGAATTGTTTCTCTTTGGACAGGTGCTACTTCCTCTGAGACTAGATATATTTAATTTGCACTTCACACCTAAAAAAAAGGCTGAGAAGTTATTTTTGTTGGTCATGTATTGAATATTTATCGCTGCCTCACACCTGACAGCATTTGACACAAGGTCTTTTTTTATAGTAGGGGTTTTAGGGAAGAGGGAGGTTGGGTAAAGGTTGAGGCTTGTGCCCTGCTGGACTATGTTGGTCATAGGCTCACTGGGTGCAATGTGAGCCAGATAACCCCGTTGACACTTGGACTCACTAAGTGCAATGTGAGCCCGGCACATATACCAGCTCATAACTTGAACTATAAAAGGTCTAGTGCTATGCTGTGTGGTCAATGATTTCATTGCCCACCCAAGCCATATTTTGAATGATTGAGTATTGAGATGTTTCTTCATGGTCAGGAATTTTCTTTGTGTGTTCAATGTATGTCAGGTTAAAAAAAAAATCAATTAAATTTTTTTTTTTTTTTTTTTTTAACTAAATTTATAATGAAATTCTCTTTTAATGCTTGAAAATATTGATATAACAAAGAAAAAGAAATTTACTGTGGATTTGTTTCATGAATGTAAGTGGTGTTTTAAAGAATTAGCTGTCATTTCATATGCACAAGGTTTTTTAGAAAAAAATGATATTATTCCTTAATCTAATAACTTCACCAATCCTCTTTCAAAAGATCTCAAATTTTAACAGTGTGTGTAGAAACATCTCAAAATTCTGTGTTTAAGATTTAAATGGCTTTTCCTTTCCTGTGTAGGATGGCATTTCTCTACAAAAAGGGGGGGAAAAACAGAAATTTGAGTTGTTTCTACACATGATGTTAAATTTTGAGATCTTCTGAAGTTTGTTTTAAAATTATATCTATTTTTCTGAAATATTTTCTGTGTAATGCTTAAATCTGTGCTGATCTGTTGGTAAAGAGTTTTGAAGTAGTGCAACCAATCTCTTTGATTAATCATTGCAATTTTATTTCACAAAATGAACCTGCTATTAAAAATAAAAAATATTTATTATTACCTCTATATATAATAATGCTGACAGCGATGAAGTCTTCTTAGTTCTACATCACAGAACAAATATATGTTTGGGGCAAGGGTACTTGTTATTTAAGGGTAAAGTAAGATCTCAGGCTAGACACAACAAAAACTGATTTGGTGTGTGTTATTATATAATACAAATTTCTTTAAATTGTAGGTTTAAAAAGCACTGATAATAATTATTTTAAAAAGTAATCAAACTTTTTCAATATTATATGTCCATAAATATGTGTTGTTCTAATATATGAAACACAGATATTAACTTTTAAATTGTTAGCCACTTTTTATATTCATTGCAGCAAACTGGAAATTTTGTTGTTCAAACATACAAAACTCTGGATTATAAATCTTTAATGTTGTGAAACTATACACACAGTTTCTTGGGTTTTACCTTCAAACTCTGAATGGTCAGATTATTGTTCCAAATTTAGATTGCAACTGCAAACTGAACTGACTTTATTTTTCATTTAGGTGTTGGTTTTATACCCTGATTATGGTCATTTCAATTTGATAAAAGTTGAAGATATCCAGCCTTTGCCCTTTGAATTCTGGGAACTTCCTTACCAAGCTGTCAGATGCAAACTCCATGGTAAGATTATTTTAAAACCTTCTCATTCCTGCTTTCAAGTGAAGATTTCTGCATAATTTTATGATTCTTTCTCATTTCAAAAATGTACTGATCCTAATTCTAGTTTTTGCAACATTTAGGACAGTCGACTTTTTGGAGGTGTACACTTCTCTCATTTAGTTTCTTGAGATGTCATTTGTTTTTCTAGTGAAGGACAAGATTTAGAAAAGAGGTTGTGAAGAATGGCTTTTTGAAAAAACATTCTTATATTCCCATCTCTATAGTTTATTCTCCTATTCTGTTTCCCATACAGTGAACAGTTGTTCTTTTGGAATTTGAGCACCTTGTATGCTGTATTTACTAAAGAGTTCAATTCTCACTAAGTGCCAATCTAAGCTTGGTAAATGACAAAATGAAATGTGAATAGAATGAAGAATCTGTTGGACATAGTTAATGTTGATAATTCAGCTGTTAAAAACTTTTAAATGATGCCAAATGCATAAATTTGTAGAATTAACATAAGAAAATAATACACCCTGACTGTAAAGATATAAGCCAAAGGAAATATTTCATTTATTCTGATTAACATAAAAGTGAATGAGTGAAATATTTTGAATTCATCATAATTATCAACTTTGGGTCCAATGAAATAGGAACAGTTGGCTCTAGAATTAAAAAAAAAAAAAAAAAATTAAATTTGCATGACATGATTTTATTAATATTCTAACTTTGGTAAACATTTACTGGTAGTCAGATAGATTAGTATTAATAACAATATAAAAATCATTATACAAGTTTCTTTTTTAACTTTCTGTAAATTCGTATCCCAATTATTGTGTGAACCTGTCTTTTACATAATATATATTAAATTAGAATTTTTTTCCCTCCACATTAGGTATCGTTCCTGCTGACAAGCCAATCTGGAGTGAAGCTGCTAAATATAAATTCCATGAAATTGCCAACAACAAATGTTTTGCTTGCCTTGCTAAGATGCCCGTAACAGGTGAAAATCTATCAATCATTCTGATTGATACTTCCAATGAAAATGATGTCTGCATTGACAATGTTCTCATAGCATATGGCTATGCCAAGCACGTTTCTGAAGAGCAGTAATCTTGATATGTAAATGCTGCAATTCAGTGTGCTGGCTTCTTTCTATTTCCTATCTACAAGAGACAGCATTAGTTTTTCTTCCCTCTTCTCACTAAAAAAATTTTATTTTTTTAATCTTTTTTTAAAATTTTTTTTAGCAAGAAGGAAAAGAAATACAGTGGGAAGAAGTAAAGACTCTTAAGAGTTTTAATGAATGATGACAAATATCAAGTTTGGACTTCCAATCGATTATTTTTTTTTCTTCCTGTAGCAGTGATGCTGCCGCTGCCATCACACACACACACCCCATCCCACTACATGGTGTAAACTCTTGATCAAGTGACAAAACTTTTCTGGTCAATATTTAAACAATTTAAGTTCTCTTTACAATAATCCAGATAAACTTTAATTAATCATATTTTTTTTTGTTGTTGAGTTTATAAATTGCCCAGGGTAGGGGGTTGATTGTAAATATTTCTTTTTTTTGATAGGGTGAAATAGTTTAAGTAATCTGCTGTACTTTAAAAGAAAATTTGCTTATTTCAGTCCCCTCCAAAAAAAATTTTAAAAAATAAAAAAAAAAAATAAAAAATAAAATTAAAAAAAAAAAACAACCCACCAGTATGAGGTCATCATATAGTGGACAATGGTTATCTATCTAGAAATTATCATCTGTGATAGGTAATCATTATTTTTCTGACATCTTTTCCCAAATCTATATCAGCAGACTCAGAAAAGGAAAATATGTAGACTTTACCTAGAAAGCAGTCAGATAGAGGTATATAACTAGTATCGTAGCTCTCAATTTGGTCCTTGGTACATTGATTAGGACACCTCTACAACAACTCTCTTTAAACATTTTTTTATATATATATATATATATATATATATATATATATATAGCAGAGAACTCCTTTCTGAAGCACATGGTACTTTATTTTCTTCTTATTTAATCTAAGATCAATTCTTCACACTGTCAATGTTGGTAAATATTATTGGGAATATAAAGAAACCAGTCTGATTTTTCCAGACTTGCTTCCCTACCCATTACCCCAAGAGAATGTGCACTTTGAAACTTGAGAACAGGATGTTTATTGTTCATACACCATTGAATTTATTTCAAGTTTTTATTTATTTCATATCTATTTTTATATGTGAGGGAAGTTGGGGAGTTTGTTGCCCTCCAGATTTGGCTTTGCTTTTCTTATCCCAGATTGTGTGAAAATTTCAATAAGGATTTGGGACAGTTCAACATTATAATATAAAAAAGAGAAAAATAAAGACTGGGGAAAGAATGTATCATTTTGTTTGTGTTTTTTTTTTCTCTCAATAGCCCAGTCATCTATAACAATGTATGTAAACCAACCTTGAATTTTTTAGGCTCAAGAAAAATAATCCACTTAATGTGTGTAAGATATTTTATTAAATGTAAAAGGATAGAGAGGGGAAAAAAATTTAATGATTTTTCTTTGGTCCTTTTCCTTTACTTGGTTTTGCAAAAAAAGAAGGGTCAATCTGATCGTGAGACAGTCCTCGTACAGTAAACAACCGCTGGGCCCTTTCAGCCAAGGTCCCTCCACACTTCAGTCCTTTTTCACTAAGAGCCAACTTTAACTTTTCAAGACCCAAACATTGAAGATCTTCAGCACAATTAGCATTTTCTACAACTGTTGTCAAGTCCTGAAAAGGTAAAAAAAAAAAAAAAGTTATTTATGGAGAGAGAGAGAGAAACACACAAATCTTGCAACAAACAAAAACAAAACTTTTTTTTTTTTTTTTTACCTGTATGTTTTCTTCTGTGATAGTTTTGTTGCCGGACAAGGATTCTGGTTCATTCGCTGCAGAAGAATGGCTTTTACATTTGGATAAAGAGGTTAATTTTGTGGTACCACTAAGAGGTAAGGATCCCAGTGAGCTTTGGCTGTCAGAATCTGCTGTGTGTTCAACTGAAAGAGGGGGGCAGAATTCATGGTCAGATGCTGCAGAAGTAGATGCACCACTGTCTCCTGCATATGAGATTGGAAGACCAGGACAGGCATGTGCTCCTCCCGTCACATCATTATCAGAGACATCACTGTTACTACTCTGGCTGTTATCTTCTTCCATCACTCCAATCCTGCAAGATTAAATAGCAAATTCATTTTCTGAAAAAACTTTAAAAAAACAAAAAAAAAAAACCCTTTCAGATAAGATTATTACTTACCAATTCCATTGCTTTTGTAAAGAATCATCGACTTTCCTTTTCTTTGTGGAAGTCACTGTAATGCTTGTTGTTGTTGCAGCAGCCTGGGCTCGCTTAAGACCTGGAGATGGAAAAGATATTGTGATTGAAATCATACTTTTAACCTAGATTAATATCCAAGATATCATTGGTGAACGAGAAAAGTTTTTGGTAAACAGGCAGGGCTTTGGCCCACTCTCATTCCCCAATGATGCCTGCCTTAGAAAAATAAAATTGGTTTCAAGTTAACTTTACCTTGTTGAAGAGCATCATCCAAATCTTTGGATACTTTTTCTTTCTGTTGATCATAGAGTTTGTCCTCAAATTTATGCATAGGTTCAGCCCTACGCCTTGCAGCCTTTTCTTCTCTCCGCTGTGCACGTTCTTTCTCCCGATCCTTTTGTTTGGCCATCCAATCTTTAAGTTGCTTCTCATTATTGATATCCCTCATTCGTCGACCGCTCAGGTCACGGCAAGCTTCACGGTTTGTAGTTTTTTCAATTTGGGCCCCAATTGCTCGAAGCATTGAACCAAAACCTACAAAAAAAAAAGACAAATGTAAATCAATCTGCTATGCTTCAATCAACCAGATTTCACTGCAAATGTAACAAAATACAAATAAATTGCTTCCTACCTCCTTTACCACCAGTGAGTCGAGGCAACAAATGGTAAATTTGTCCTCCATTAATGAAATCCTCATCGTTTTTGATGGCTGTTTGGCTCAAAACATAAAATTCTTCCAGAGAATTCTACAAAAGAAATTAAAACAATGAGAAACTTTTGTCCTTCAACAATATTTTATTTGTGCCTCAATTAGTGGGAGTGGGAAATACAATACATATAGATTGATTAGAGTAAAAAATTCAAATGTAACTGGTAATTTTTAAAATCACTAGTCTTAACATTTGTGAAAAAAAACTGATTAGGAGTGGGAGTATGAACTTTTATCACTAGAATGATCAATTGAAAAAATTGGACAGCACTTGACTAAGATCAATTTTCATAAACTTAATAGAACTAAAAAGGATTAGAGAAATATAAAAACAGTTGTGTGTTTTACGGTTTATTTTGCCAGAGAGATGCTAAATTCTTGAGTAACCTTTTTAATTTTATCTCTAGAAAAGGAAGATGGAAAGAAAAAAATACAGTGGTTACTTAAATTGAGTTGCTACCAAAGGTTATGATAAGAATAATGTAAAGCTGGTATAGAGAAATGGTTTGGTAAACAGGCGATACTTTTGGCTCGTTTACTAAAATGTCTTATTCTCCCATTAAACTTGCATCAGAAAAATAAGAAATAAAAATGTTCGGCTGTGGGTTACTCTTACCATATTTAGCAAATGAAATGAAATCTTCTATAAACTTCCTTATTCTCCATCAGATTACCACTCATTCTAAAGTTTATGGAATCTTCAATTTTATGCAGCAACAGTTCCTACATTTTATAAGGATAATTTTTAGGATATAATTTTATTTGGCATCTATAAAATTAAAAGGAACCTGCCTTAATTAAAAACAAAACAAAGTTTTATGTTTGTCATGACTGAAAATTCTTTTTTAGGCCTTTCAAAGATCAATGGAAAGTACCAATGACAAAAAAACAAACTGGGAACAAAGGACAATTTTAATCAATGATAGTATTTTAGACTTAATCTCTAATATAGGCAAAGATTGTCATTTCAAGTCAGCCCTCCCCACGTTATTTTCCTCCAAAATAAAAATTGTATTAAGCTTGTGAATCATTGGAAGGTTATTGATAATGAATAAATTCTAATTTTTCTATATATTTTCTGACCTTAAATTTGGATTTATATGATGTCTATTGATAAAAGTGAAAACATGACAACTGAATTAAGAAAAAAAAAAAAAAGTAGGTTACCTTTCACAAATGAAGAGTGAATAATTTAATATGACAACTCATTGTTTCACTTTTATATGAATTTTCTATTTTGAAATCCTGCAAGTGAAGCAAAGAGCCTTAAATATTAGTAATACATGGGTCAAAGTCTAACAATCAATAAAAGAAAGATTCCCCAGAGATGAAATTGGAAAACATTAAGAGAATAATGAATAGAAAAGAAAGTGAGGAGAAAGCATAAATTTAAAATGGTAGCAATTAAGTAATTATATATATTCCTGTCCTAATGTTTAAGTAGCATATTTGACCTTAGAGATGGAACTAAAATCCATGTCTTTTTGAACTTTGATGAATAAGATTTCTCAACAAGCACCATTTTTTTCCCCCCTTTTCAAATAATGGATTTGGATCTAGAATCATAGGAGTTCACTCATCATCAACCACCAGCCAATGAGCAAAATCAATTTGGAATTTCTTGTGATATCAGATAACAAGTCCTTTACAAAAAAAAAAAAACTTACAAAATGGAAAAACATGGGAGAGAAGTATCTATAGACTGCCATAAAAATCTTCACCAATGATGTCATTACACATAGTATATCAATATAATGTAATTTTCTAGAATGTTTATGTAGGCGCCTCTGGTGGTGTAATGGTTAGCAAGCTCGGCTAGCAAACCTACACGAGTGAGTTCGAGTCTCATTGGGTGCCCCTTTCATATGGCCCTGTGCCACATCTAAGCAAAAAGCTTAGTAAATTACTTCTAGAATGTTTATGTCTTAATAATAATGGTTCCTCATCATCATATCCATAACCTTAAGTTGTTGGGGTGTCATGTGAGGTAATTTTCCTTAATGGCATCTCTTTGGCCAAGAGAAGGGTTACTTGGCAATGCCCACCTCCTCTATAAGTATCATGTTAAAGGTCATACATTAATAAATTAAGCTAAAATATTAATACTATCAATTAAAAAGAACTTAAATTGGAGACCATGATATACTGGATGCTTTTATCTTCATGCACTTCTAAAATGGTCTCAGCAAGATAATGTAGCTGCAACGGACATAGACAGGATTTAATACTATGGAATGATTTTTGTGGCAAAAAGTCTGGAGACCTATCTTTGAGGTGGCAATTGCAGGAATACATGTATTCCAGAGAGACATGGAAAATGGAGATTTCCACAGGTTATACAGACTGACAAGGATGATCATTACTACCCAACAAAGAATATAACATTCTATCAAAAGTTAGTTCAGTGCTGGAGTTGTCAAATCCATTATTCAATGCAAGATACAAAATATATTGAAATCAATGGGGTTTTGTAGTCATCAACCAACAAAGGTACCATTATTGACATCATAGAAGAGTGGCATCATGTTGCCTGGTGAGACAGTTAAGTAGAGGATCCTATAGGCTAGAGATCCAACCTGGGAACAAGCTCTGTAATGGTGTTAGAGTTTGTCTTGATAAGTATGACATACACAGATAATGTTGCAGATCATTTTATGCTCACCATGTTTCCCCTGTAGTGATGATTTGCTTCAGTAAGATAATGCAACCACTCACCAGTGTTGTGTGTAAGAGACATGAAGCAAATTCCAGAGAAACCCAGTTTACTTGCAGCTACTCCATTAGTCCATTTGATCATGTATGAGACATACTGCAAAATCTCACTATATTACCTATAGTCACACCCAACAAAATAACTATTATGGACAATACTGGTATGTGCTTTGATAGATGTAACTGTACTCTAAGCCACTGTTATTCAGGCAAAAGAAGGAGGTACACATTTATAGGCAGCTGTCTAATATTTTGGCACTTCAGTTTAGTGATTACATATTTCAGTGCAATTAAATAGAAATATTTACAAAAGATAATTAAGGTTTTAATTATTGTATAAAAACAATTGATATGTAGATTCTTTTTAATTTAGTATAATTAAAGTAATTATTATTTTGTAAAAACTGGTTCCATAAATTCTCTTGTTAAAGAAAAGTTAAAGTTTGTGGACAGTTGCAGGATTGATGAATTTACATTTCCCATAAGGAAGAACAATAACAGTTTTTATGAAAATTATTTTGAAGCAGTTCTTTAAACCCTCAGATCCAGCCTTAATCTTAAAATCTATAAGCTATACAAATTTAAAGTAAGCATTAAAAAAATATCAAGAGAAAATAGAAGTTCAATATTAAACTAATACGGCATATTTCATTTTTTCTTTTATATTTATCAAACATTCAAAAAACTTTTTTCTTTAGAAAATAATTTAGGCTTTTAATCTAGTGCTAATTAACTGGTAAATCTGAATTAAATTTGAAGATCATATTGAGTATATTTCATTTAAGCAAACATATTCTTCATTTTAAAATAAACATTTACATCAATGTTTCAGATGCCCCTAGATTTATGTTAGAAAATTATTTCTTTAAATAACAAAAATTTTAAACTAATTTAAAAAAATAAAAAATAAAAAAAAAAGCTAAAAAAATTGCTAAAAATACTGAATTATTTTCAATAACTTAAAAGAAAATAATTTTAATTCTCTAGCATTTATTTTTCTGGGCACAAATTTAAAAGTTAAAAGTGTGATTGGAATAGAAACACATTTATTAGTAAATCTGACTTCAAGGTACAATTCAAGATAAAAATCTTGAAACAATTTATTTCCATTATATTGATATCACCACTTTTTGCATTTAGAACATATTTCACAGACATATGCCTTATTTTATTCCATGTTCTAATCACATATCTTCATAATGTAAATGATATACATGTGAAAAATTTCTGTGAAAATGACACAAAAGGAAAATACAAAACCAAAATGGTACTACTATCTACGATTTTTGGAAGAGTCTGGTGTCATGCTGAGAAATAAGTTTTTTTTCCTTAGTAATAACTGATATTTGAATTCATAATGGAAGATAACAACACCCTTTGTTTAATGTTTTATTTAGAAACCAGAGAATATTTTCAATGTTTTTTTCTGCTATGAATATGTTGATCCTGCCATGAAATGACACAGGAAAGGCAAAGATAACTGTTTAATAGTTCTTGGCAACAATGAGTCTGGATGATACTTGAACAAGTTGCTGATACAGTTAAGTGACCAGGTAGTCTGCACACAGCCAGAAGGTTAGACAAGTCAGGTTGCAAAGGCAAGTTAGTTGATAGGCCAGTGGTTGATTCAGCAGTTAAACTGGGGTTTGGTCAGTATTAGTTATGAGTAAGTTTAAGAAATCATCATGGATGTGAGCAGACTGGTGTTGTCTGTGTGAAGGTAAGCGGAACTGGGCTGATCTGTCTGATATTCCAGGAATCACTGCATCAAGCTGACTGGTTGGTAAGGCTAGTAATCAGTCCAGAGGGTAGTTGACTTGCCCTAAAAGGGCAGTAATAGTAGTACAACAAGTGCTCTGATAATAACAGCAATAAGACAATTTGCTTTTATAAGGACAAAAGTGGTAAGTTGTAGTAGTGGTTAGAAGAGTGCCCCAAAAAGGAGTAGAAGTTGGCAGGAACTACTGAAACAGTGTAGAACAGTTTTACTAGACTTCTTGTTTAAAAAAAAAAAATAAATAAATAAAAAAAATTGGGGAGTAACTGTTGTCTAGAACAAAGCCCTCCCCACTAGATAATAGATTGTATTTATCAATATATGTTTATAAATCACTAGGAAAAGTGACCTACCAGCCTGACCAAGTCTATTTAACAGGAATCACTGTAGCACAACAGTGACTCCAGCTAAACACACTTGGCGTCCAGTGTTGGGTTCACATCGAGATGGGTCTTCTATGAAAGCAGGTTTAATACCATTAATGACAAAAGTGTCTGCACAGCTACAATTCCTGATTGTGAGATGCTTATCATGACAGTTGAAAACATTGAATGGACGTGGATACGAATAGTCACTTGATGGTATTATTCCCACCACAAACAAAATCACAGTCATGCAATTAGTGAGGACATAAGTGTCTGTCAGTTGGTATTGTTAATTATGGAGAAACTGATTGTCTGAGGTACCATGCAAACAGTTAGGTGTGCAGTTGAAATGTAAGATGAAGCATGTTGCAGAAAAAAAAAAAAAATCAATCAATGTCAGTTGTGTTTCACTTCAAAATAATCAGCATTGAATTGAAGTATGTAGATGGTTGGTTATTGTGGATTCCCTGTGTATCCAGCTTTTACATTAAATGTAGCCCATGAATCAAAACATGTTGGACTTCTAGATTGGCAACACAAAAGGTACAGCTAATAGTACGTCTGATCCTGGTGATGTGTCAAATGGGTACCATGTAATTTCAGGATGAAGTGAGTTTTACTGAGAATTTCAGTGGACAATATCTGAAGATTAGTGTCAATATAATTAAGCTGACAGTCATTTTATAGTTCTTGTGATATTCCGTGAGGAGATTTTGCATCCCAAGATGATAATTTTGAGTTAGGAGAACCCATTCTTAGTGTTGTCAAATCATGTTGGAGTCACCACTCATCATGGTACCAATGAACATGTTGATCCTGCAAACTTTTAGAAATGGGTGAAGTGACACAGGATAACAAAATGAGATATTAAGTTATAACAGCCAACTTTTGTTTGGCAAGAAACAATAAAGGTGTTTGACAGAAATTCCTGTTTATGTTAAAAGTGTAGACTCGACTGTTTAATAGTTCTTGGCAACAGTGAGTCTGGATGATACTTGAACAAGTTGCTGATACAGTTAAGTGGCCAGATAGTCTGCACACAGCCAGAAGGTTAGACAAGTCAGGTTGCAAAGGCAAGTTAATCAATAGGCCAGTGGTTGAATCAGCAGTTTAACTGGGGTTTGGTCAGCATAAGCTATAAGCAAGTTTATGAAGTCATTGGGGGGGGGTGAGCGAACTGGAGTCATCAGTGTGTGAGGTTAATGGTTTGTAGGCTAGAGAATATGGCCTGAGTTGCTACATGATGCTCCACTAGGCTGATCGGTCTGATACTCTGGGAACCACAGCATTAAACTGGCTTGGTGAGATTGCTAATCAGTCATCTTCAGTGCCAATCCAAAAAAGAGCAGTAGCGGTATGATTGTAACATAACTGCACCAAATAGGATGTTGTACCATTACACACCAAATGTATGATTGTACCACCATAGGCTCAAATGTGTTAATGCATGTATCGCTACATCTTAAGTAGAAGTCATACCCTGTTGTAACCTTGCCATGGGGAAAGTTAATGAACACATGAAACACTGTCTTAGTTCACTAACACAAAAGTTTATTCGCAACCACATTTTCTAAGTAGTCATCAGGAGAAAGAAACAGAG
Source organism: Sepioteuthis lessoniana (assembly GCA_963585895.1). Taxonomy (NCBI): domain Eukaryota; kingdom Metazoa; phylum Mollusca; class Cephalopoda; order Myopsida; family Loliginidae; genus Sepioteuthis; species Sepioteuthis lessoniana. Next base: position 103,831,370 of record OY757914.1, read on the forward strand.
TATGAAAACTTAGTCAACCACATTAGCTGGACAAAGAATAATCATGCCATGGGGAGATAGAGAGGGCAGACACAGACCTTATATTTTCTTGTAGTTCAAACATGCTTATTTGATGGTTTTGTCAACAAAGGTTTGCGTCTGGTGAGAGACCCCTTTTCGGAGTCCACCCCAAAATAGGGGCCATAATTTTCATCAGTCTTTACATTTTTGTCGCAGGTATTCAACTCACATCTTTACCTCTTCAAATTCGGTTGCTAACTAACTTTCAATCCTGAGCTATCCCTTACTTCTGCCTAGTAGCGGAGGGAGGAACATATCTGTTTCTGCTGGTTCTACACCTGGGTAGAAGATTTGGGACCTCTAGGTTTTTTTATGTGTGCTTTTTCTTCTTATTTTTTTCCCTCTCTCTTTCTTCCCTCCCTCAAAATTAGCCTCTATTCTCTTTATAACTTGGACATATGGTTACAAGATATGTACCCTGATAAAGACAGTTGGTTTGGTTTTGTGGCATATAAAGCATTTTAGATTATTTAATGCCAAATCCATTTTTATACAAATAATTCAATTTCAAACAGTATAGTTTAGTATAAGTACAGTTTTTGTTTACACTCAGAAAAATGTGAAAACAGTACTATTTGTTTGTTTGGGTTTTATGGCATATCCACCTTTGTAGGTTATTTAATGCCAAATCCATTTTTATACAAATAAACAGTTCTATTTCAAACAATTCAGTCTAGCATAAGTACACAATTTAAATGTCTATTTCAAGTTATTCACTTTATTCAAACAGTTCTAATTAAACAATTCAGTTTAGTATAAGTATAGGTTTTGTCCACACACAGTTAAATGTCAAAACAGTTTTATTTCAGATAATTCAGTTAAGCATAAGTACGCAGTATAAATATCAAAACAGTTCTATTTCAAGCAATTCAGTTTAGCATAAGTACACAGTTTTGTTCTATTTGACCCATAGATAGGACACTATTGGGTCCAACCACTCTGAGCCAGAGTGGATCTGGGAGTGATGGCAATGAAGGGGTGATTCACATTCCCAAGGCCCCAGCATTACTGGAACCTCACCATCAGATAGTTTAATGTCATATCAGGACACTCGTTGAGAGAGAGGGGTACTCCCTCTGCAGAGGTGCAGTCAGTGTATTCTACACAGCCCCAGTCGACTGGGCAAAAGGACAGTAGGAGTAGTGCCTTGATAAGGACAGTAATAGTAAAACAAGCGGCCTGAAAAAGGACAGTTGTAGTAGTGGTAAAGAGTGAGCCCAAAATGGGAGAGTAGTTACAGTCAAAGGCAGGCATAGGTGAGGAGACAAAAACTACTGGAACAGTGTAGAACAGCAAGAACAGTGCCAAACTCTGATCCACTTCAGTTGAGCATTTTGGCGAGTCTGAATTTTGCCTGCTTATTTATACTGAAATGGAGATACAACAAAGGAAATCAAATCCTTTTCTCTTTGTTTTTAATTAATTTGAATATAATCAGAATATGAGACAAGGTAAAAAAAAAAAAAAAAAGGAACAATTGGAACGCAAAATATCTCGGACCTTAGTCTCCCAAAACAACAAAGATTGAAAGAATGAGTTCGAACAAATTTTCCTTAATCCACTTCTCGTAAAATAAATTTATAACGTTATTTTGATTCAACCCGAGACCAACCACTAGAAATTTGGTACCCGCGCGTTGAACTAAGAATACTATAACTGATTGATTTTAACGGCGTGTCAACACGTCCGGAGTTTTTTTTTTTGTTTTTTTTTTGTTTTTTTTCCCAGAGAATTGCATACATTATGTGAAGTTTCTTTATTTTCTAAAAAAAATTGTTTTAACGACATGTTAAAATCCTCTGGGATTATTTTCTAATAATTACATTGAATGGTATTGATCATGTTGGCATAATTTTATTTCTTGGTTGGTTGGTGTTTTATGGCATATCAACTTTTGTGGGTTATTTGATGCCAAATTCATTTTGTGTGGGGTTAAAGATTCTGCGATGTTATGGGGTTATCCATCAGCCCTGACCGATAACATCGCAAAATTTATATATATAAAATTTGTAAGGTAACTTCATTTTTGAACGCGTTAGATCGCATTTGTTTGCATACATTAAAATGGTTTTAAGTATTGCTATGTAACACTAATAATTCTATTTAATATCAATCATTTGTTTACATACAGTTAAATGGTTTCAGGTACTGCTTTTTAATATTAGTAATTCTATTTATCATGTATTCCTATTTAAGACAAAAAATTTGCGAACAGCTGTAAGGTTTCAAATAACTAATAATAATCCGTGGTAAATGACTGAACAGTGATATTTGACCCATAGATGGGACCCTACCAGGTACTGCCACTCTGGGTCAGAGTGGACATGGGAGTAATGGTAATGAAAGGGTACTCCACAACTGAAGCCTCATCATTAGATGTAGTATAGTGGCATACCCAGAACACAATTTCTCTAAGGAAGGACGAAATGTTGACATTTTCAAATAGGCCCTTCATATTGTTAGCGTTGAAAATAAGAGAATAGGTTCAGTGCCATGTCCTGATGTCTGTAAGAAATAAACAAAAGGAACCAGATAATTTCTACATAATCTACGATGCGGTCTTGAATAATTAGCTATTAATGTACTTATACATCGTGAAGAGGAAAACCCGAACAAATATTTTTTTCCAATAACAACTAAATTTTCCTCAAGACACTTGAACGAAATAAAGTAGGAAAACTTTGAGAATGAATTAACAATGGAAGATAAGTTGATAAAGAAAAAGTAGGAAAGGTTTCTAAATTCATGAAACATATTCTATCAACATTTTCTTGTTTATTTCACAAGTATAAACAAAAGTTTCTAAGAGTACATGTTATAGAGAAAAAAAAATTATTATATCATCTAAAGTTCAAAGCATTAATGAAAACAAGAAAAAAAAGCTGTCACACAATATTTTTTACAAAAATTGTTCAAAACAAAAATCTTTTTTCATCCATTACTTACCTGAAATAACGGAAACTGCTTTCTTAAAACCCGGCTCTTAAATTCTTTCACGGTTAACGGGAATTCGCCATCATAAACAACAGATTTTCTAAGTCCAGAAATATTAATGTCCACCAAGCAAAAATTATTCATAGTGTTGCAGTGGTCAAAATATTAGCCACTATTCAATAAAAAAAGCAGAGACAACTTTGACAAATGGCGACCACACCAAAAAATAATTAACAAGCATGCGCAAAACAATTTATTATTTTTAGCCAATCAGAATTAGAGACTGTATTCTCTGTTTAGCTATTACATCCGGTTGTGTACCGTTGCTTAGCAACAGTATCTATAATAGGCTACAGTTCAAAAAGTATTCGTTTGCAAATTATTAAGAAAAAATTAAAGTAATTAATTCGGGTCTGTGTTGACATTTTTGCACACAAAAGTAAAGGGAGTTTGAATTTATTTCAAGAACTATATTTCATGATATTGTGTTTAAAATGCATGAATAAAGATTAACATTAATATTGCTTGTGGAGTGTGTAGCAAAAGTACCTTAGAGTTATCTACCTTTACATTACAAAAATTTCTTTATATCGTTGAAAGCTTATCACCTCGGGTGGTGAAATGGTTAGCAAGCTAGACTAACAAACCGTCATGAGTGATTTTTATCATTTATCATCTTTATTGCTATTTCCACAACGTTTCGGCCGATATGTCCTCCGGCCTTCTTCAAGTGTTTGTCGAACTCGGGAACCTACATGGAACTTCGAAATGCGTCCTTTATTGAATCCTCGGGGGTCACCTGTTCTGAATCCGTTGACCATAACCGGGTACAAGTTTTAAGAATTCCTGGATTGTTACTCGCCTGCAGTAATGATTGAACCTGAAACCTCCAGATGATTGGCTCCTTAGAGAACCAATGCCTACAACTGTTACGCTATGTGTCCTGCTAGATAGCTTAGAGTGAAATTTTTGGACTTATAAACTTAATGTTATTACTTGACTGAGATGTATGATTTTTTTTACCTATGCTCATATTCAGATTTTTTTAATGATAAAAATCAAGCTTCGTCTCTGAAATTCAGACAACTTCACGAGTGAGTTCGAGTCTCATTGAGAGTCACATTCATTCGGCTTTGTGCCATATCTAAGAAAAAAAAGCTTAGTAAATTACTATATCATCAAAGACTTTCGGCCATTAATGATAAGGAAATATGTCAATAAGCCTGGTTTCTGAAGACCCTTATTTTGGTTATGCCTTTCTATTACAAAAATTGATGTGGGATCAGAGGCTTACCTATTTTACTTCTACAAATGTGATTTTCCCTAGGTGAGAGGAAAATAAATAGTATTTACTTACACTTTGTTAGCTCCCTGATTATATTTAGAAATAATAGCTTCTTCCTGCCACTGTCTTAGGTGCATAAGTAATCACTTTACCGACTATTTCTGCGGCATGTCAGAGTAACAAATCATTTTCTTAAGATATGTGGTGATGGGACAACAATTAAATCTATGCCTTTGAAATGGACATTAGCGTTGAGCAAATATCAATTTTTCAAAGATTTTTCAAAGATTAACATATTTTATATCAAATGACATTAAGGAAACATATACAAAAGAACATGGTTTTACCTTTAAAAAGAACTCTGTCAAGCTTTCAACGTGTTACGAACATTGGTGCAACTTATAATTAAACGGTACCAACGAACTTTTACATACATACATACATACAACGTGTGAAAGCACGTGCGATACCCTGCTCTCATCAGCCGCGAACCAGGAGTGATAACACAGTTTCGGTAGCTTAAGGTGGTACTCCCACTCCTTGCAGGGTATTTAAAAGAATTATATATATGTGTATATTTTGGCAGCATTTCTTCATTGATACATATTTGATTGAACATAATAGATATTTTTTGTCTACCTATTTTTTGTTAATTCTTTCGAATTGCCGTATTGATCTTATGATATTCGGCGGGAATTGGTTGATAAACCTTCCATAATTAGATATTTCCCTAGTACTTTCTGCCCAACTTTAGGCCATCATCAGGGGAGGATGTATACATAAGTGATGTAACTTTTGTATGTACATTACTACTTTGTAAGAATGAGTGTTTGTACTGTTGTATTATGTAGCGTTTACTTTTCGAATTTGTTTCTATAGCGTCAGTAGCTAAAGACATTTAAGTACATTAGCACTGGTTTCAAAATTAATTCTAATAAGTTTGGGTTGTATGTTCCTAATATGTAGTGCCTCGAGAATCTGTAGTTATTGCTTGTTATTTTGATGTTCTAATATTGTTGTGTTTTCGGTAAGAATTTTCCGTATTTCTGTTGTTGGGCATGAATGTTTTTTAAATGCTGTGCTATGGAACTTGTATCAGACAAGTACATTGTAAGTCTTCTCGATGGGGTAGTTGAGGTTAAACCGAGATATATATTATTTTCAGAGATACAATAAATGTTACCTTTTTATTAGGATCAGTGGGGAGTATGTTTCTATGAATCAATGTTTTTAATATTTTTTCATCTGATTTATAATTGTAGTGCATTTGGTCGCGGTAAAAAAGTTTGATAAACGTTTGTTGACTGAGTAGAGTGGTACTGTGTTTATTTTTTTGGTTAACATTTTTAATCATACGTTTAATTTGTTCATCAACAATATAGTTAGGAAACCCATTATTGACAAGAGCCTGTTTTATGTTTTTTACTTCTTTATAAAATATTGTTTTGGAGGAGGAGATTAGTTTGGCACAGGATTTTTAAATGGGTTTCTATAAATAGTGTCAGTTTCGCACGGGATATCAGATTATTAATAATTGCTTTTTTATATCTGAAGGGGCATTTTGTAATGTAAAGGTTACAAATACACACACACAAATACACATATATATTTATATACGTATGCAAATGTAGTATATACTTACATATGCAAAGCTTGCATAAATGTGTGTATGTGTGTGTGTGCGGGGTGTATACTTACGTAAAGTATAAATATATACATATATACATGTACGTAAAGGTTATATATCTTATTGTACATATAGAAGTATGTAAGGGTAATATATATATATATATATATATATATATATATATATATATATATACGTATGTAAAGGTTATATATACATACATATACACGTATGCAAAGATTATATATATGTGTGTGTATATATATATACATATAAATGTTTTATATATATATGTATATATATATATATATATATATATATATATATATATATATATATATGTATATTTAGGCAGCATTTCTTCGTTAATGCAAATTTCATTAAACATAATAGACATTTTATGTCTACATATTTTCTTTTGGATCCGTTCGAATTCCCGTATTACTTTTATTGTATTCTGGGGGAATTGATTTATGTATTGTCCATAGTTGTATGTATCCCTAGTACTTTCTGCCCGACTTTGGGCCATCATCAGGGGAGGATCTACTACAAAAGTGATGTAACTTTTGTTTTAGCATATTACAACTGTGTAAGGGCGTCTTTGCCGTTGAAGGTTTTGGCGTTTGTTTTTTAATGTGATTCTATATTTAGTGCCAGTAGCTAAAGACATTTACGTACATTAGCACTGGTTTGAAAATTAATTCTATTAAGTGTTGGCTGCAGGTTTCTGATATGTAATGCTTCGAGAATCTGAAGTTTTTGTTTATTATTTTGATGTTCTAATATTGTTGTGTTGTCGGTGAGAATTTTCCGTAGCTGTGCCGTTGGGCATGAATGTTTTTTTAAATGCTGAGCTATTGAACTTGTGTCTGAAAGGTGCATTGTAAGTCTCCTCGACAGGGTAGTTGAGGTTAAACCAACATATATATTATTATTATCAGAGATACAATCTCCTAAAGGACATTTAAATTTATATATAACGTTGGTTTTTTGCAAAACTCCAATCGAGGGAGAGGAATTGTAAGTGGAGGTAGTGAAGTTATTATTATTGTTAGCATCAATAAGAACATCTAAAAAGGAAATTTTATTGTTTTTGTTTACTTCATGAGTAAAGTTAAATTTATAAATTAAAGTAAAGTAAAGAAAATTCTCAATAACCGTGCTAAACTGACACTATTATAGAAACCCATTTAAAAGCAAACACTATACTCTCCAACGGTAAAGATGGATAAAATAATTCCGAAAGATCTGAAGAAGTCCTGTTATTTTTGGTGCTTTTGATTTATATCAAAACACATAACTGGATGGAAATAAATTTATAATCCTAATGTGACCGGTTTTTGTTTTTTTCTTAAAGAAATTATTGCTCTGTAATATCAGTTACATTGAGCTCTTTACCAGGGAAATTTAAATGTTCACTGTTGAATTTTTTTTTTTTTTTGTCCTAATGGAATTACTCCCAACTCCGGTTTAACTGGACCAAATAATACTATATATATATATATATATATATATATATATATATATATATATATATATATATATATATGCAAAGGCTGTATGTACATATAGGCAAAAAAAGCTAATGTATATATGTAAATGTAACATGTATATTACCTTTATATATACATGTATACAATATGTATACGTGGGGCATTTAATAAGTTTCCAGACTTCTTTTGTACAGGCATTTAAAATTGTGGTAGACTCTTGAAAATTCAATATGTTATTGCTATACCTCTTATAAAATGACTGACCAATTTTTATGATTTCAGGTTTAAATGAACAGCTACAGCAGCAATTGGAATACACCCTACTAAAGTCTGGTTGTCACAGCTGGTGAATTTCAAAAATACAATCTGGACGTGAGGACACTTTAGAAGAACGCTATGCAATAATATTGTGTTTGAAACTTGGAAAAAAAGCCACAAGAACGTATGGAATGCTTCAGACTGCTTTTGGAGCATCTTGCATGAATCGAGCATCGGTTTTTGAGTGGCAAAAGAGATTCAAGGAAGGCAGGGAGTCTGTGAGGGATGATGAGAGGTGTGGGAGGAGTTGATTGGTAAAAGGGTTAGGGTTAGGGTTACTATGTTGAGGTTTTAAGGGAGTTCAGGAAGAGATTCCGTCGGAAGAGACCAGCACTCTTCAAATCGGCTTAGTGGCATTTGCACGAGGACAATGCACCACTTGACAACTCCATCCTTGTCACAGACTATTTGACCAAGATGGGCATCAAGACAGTTCCTCAACCTCCTTATAGTCCAAACCTGGCTCCCTGTGACTTTTGCTTATTCCCTAAGCTCAGAGGCTGTCGTTATGAGACAATTGAGGAGATGAAAGAGGCTGTGACGAAGGTCATTGACACGCTCACACAAGAGGACTTCCATGGGGCCTTCCAGAAGTTGTTTGAACAGTACAACAAGTGCATTGCAGCCGGAGGAGATTATTTCGAAGGAGACTAGAGTTTCATGTGTGTACTATCAATAAAAGTGCCCATTCGAAAAAAGTCTGGAAACTTATTTAATGATCCTCGTACGTGTAAATGCAAAGCTCTTCTCATGAACCGAGCACTCTGGTAGCCGATAGTATGTGTGTGTGTGTGTGTGTGTGTGTGTGTGTACGCTAACAATGACGATTAGTCTGCGTAAGATATCTGACTGACATAAAGTCAGCTGAGTTTCGATCCCAGCTTAAAGTATCTGGCACATTCTCTCCTGATGACCCCAAAACAAACATAGAGTTAAACTGCTCGATGGAAATGAGAATGGCTAAAGGAGCATTTTCTATCCGCTCACTTTTTGGTGAGTTTCTGTTACTTGGTAAGTAACTTCCTTCTTCATGTCTAGCCACACAGAAGAGTTGTAATACGACGGAACAATCTGTCTGTGGATGACTATATATATATATATATATATATATATATATATATATACTGATGGAAAGGTTATATATATATATTGAGACGGACACCAGACAGAACCTGTCCGGACCCCTATTAATATGGTCTCTCTCTCTCTCTCTCTCTCTCTCTCTCTCTCTCTCTCTCTCTCTCTCTCTGCTGGGCGGTTAGATAGCAGGAAGAGCCAAACGAACAGAACCAATTAAAAGTCAAAAGATAATTAGAGAAATTATCGGGATGCCAGCAGATTTTGACCACGTGAGGAATTTTCCATAGAAAGGACATTTGCGGAATATAAATTGAAAGTAGAAGACAAAATCCCGCCAACAATCCCGAGAAAAAACTATGAAGTGAAAGAGCAATAAAAGTCGACAACATAACGAACATATTTTCCCTCCTTAGTAAAACTTATGTTCATTCCGTATCCGTAAATGTGACATTATTCAATTAATTTGTTTCATCCCCTTTTTTCCTTCTCGTTTATTCATAAATCCTGTTGTTGGTAATAAAGTTGAACTAACTCAATTTATCGCTGTGTCTGTCTCTTGAATATCATTCCTTATTTTAATAGACATATCTGTCCACGTGTGAATTGGAAGGGAGACCGGAAAGTAAGGCGTGTCCTAAACGTTCCATCATTTTTATTTTTAAATTGTCCAGTCAAACGAGATTGGTCTATCTACGGTCAAGGGGGCACAACTCCTCACCTTTCACTCAGAGTCTATGACTATATATATATGTATTTATATCAAATAGAACGGTGATATGTATAAACACATGCGCGCACACTCACTCACATATATATAAAGGATTTATACATATACGTATATACAGGTTATATATATATATATATATATATATATATATGACATTTTCATAAGTACACACACACACACGCACACACACACACACACACACACACACACACACACATATATATAGTACAATTTAATGGAGACTCTAACTCGGTTAAGTCGTCATAATAAATTTATTTCGGCGGAGAATATTATTGCTATACTCCCCGTCTCGTCAGATGACTCTTTACATGCTTTCCTCCTGTCGCAAAGTAGCGAATGTGGAGTTTCAGTTCGTATTCAGAAGATAAAATAAGGTAATTAAAAATAAAATGAAAAAATAGGAATCAGAAAATAAAAAAGAAAAAAAGAAAAAAGAAAAATTTAAAAAAGAAAAATAAGGTGGAAATCAAATTACAAATTATTTCATTCATAGGCGTGAGCAGAGGAGGTTAACATGTTATATGCTAGAACGATTAAGAAACAGGAGTGGAATTAATCTACTGGTCAGTCCCTTCTAATTTTGCATTCTTCTAGTAGTTCCTCCTACTTGACAGGTGTGATTTTCTAAACAGACAATGTACGTATATATATATATATATATATATACGTATATTGGTTATATATAAATATATATATATATAAAGTCATCCACAGACAGATCTGTTTCGTTCTATCAGAACTCATCAGTGTGGCTAGACATACTAGCTTTCCGTAGCTGGGATCGAAACCTGGTTGATCCATATATATATATATATATATATACAAAAGCGTTGTATATATAAATCTAAAGGTTATATATATATATATACACACACACACACACACGCACACACACACACAGATATATATATATATATATATATATATATAAGTATTTTATACATATACATGGATGTGATTCAGGTGTGTGTAAAAGTTGGCTTCGAGCTGACTAAGAAAAGAAGCAAAAGGTACCCCGCAAAAACAATCACAGACGCCGACTACGCTGATGACTTGGCGTTACTGGCGAATACGCCTAATCAAGCAGAGACACTACTGCATAGTTTGGAACGAGCCGCAGCAGACTTTGGCCTCCATGTTAATGCACACAAAACTGAATATGTGTGTTACAACCAAACGGGCAACATCACCACACTAGACGGAGCCTCTCTGAAACTACTAGACAAATTCACAACCGAAAACGACATCGACACACGACTGACGAAGGAATGGACGGCTATCGATAGGCTCTCGATCATATGGAAATCAGACCTGACCGATAAAATGAAACGCAGTTTCTTCCAGGCAGCGGTTGTATCGATACTGCTATATGGATGCACTACATGGACGCTAACTAAACGGCTGGAGAAGAAGCTAGACGGCAACTACACAAGAATGTTGAGAGCAATATTGAACAAGTCATGGCGACAACACCCCACGAGACACCAACTCTACGGCCACTTGCCTCCCATCACGAAAATTATACAAGTTAGACGAACCAGACACGCAGGACACTGCTGGAGAAGCAAGGACGAGCTCGTAAGTGATGTACTCCTATGGACCCCCACATATGGCCAAGCAAAAGCAGGACGACCAGCTCGAACATACATACAGCAGCTATGTGAAGACACAGGATGTAGCCCAGAAGACCTGCCGGAGGCGATGAATGATAGGGAGAAGTAGCGAGAGATGGTCAGGGATATCCGTGCTGGCGGCACGACATGATGATGATGATATATATATATATATATATATATATATATATATATATATATATATAAGTATTCATATATATATATATATATATGTAAGTATACATATATATATATATATAGAATTAACTTAAATCGCTAGTCGAAAATCTTCGACTAGCGATTTAAGTTAATTTTCGATTTTCGACTAGCGATTTAAGTTAATTCTATAATTGGCTCCATTGGTTAATGTTGAGCACTTTAGTAATTATAGCATTGCAGTATTCGCGGAGGGTTTTTTGGTTTTCTTTTGGCCACTGACTTAGTACCCCTTGATTTTTTTCAAGGAGTAGGACGAGGTTGGTCTTTTCTTTCTTTCTTACCCAAAAAACTTTTTCTTTTTCCTCTGGACCGTGATTCGAGATATTTTTATCTCTTGTTCCTGGCCAGGGGTTTTTTGTTTTTTTCTGGTACCGTGAATACTGGTAGATAATTGATTAGTAAATATATATATATATATATATATATATGTAAGTATACATATATATATATATATATACTTACATATATATATATATATATATATGTATACTTATATATATATATACATATATATATATATATGTATAGGTAGAGATTGTTTTTGTATATACATATGCATACATGTACATATACAGAGATTATTAATTTTGTTTTGGTTTTTCTGGCATATTAGCCATTGTATGTTATTTAAATCTAGATCGTGCTTATATTTTAAATATATATGATTGGGAATCATATTTTGTTGATAACATTTTTAAATGAGCACTCTTTAATTGTGTGCCACAATTAATCTAATAGAATTACATATGTATACGTGCAACCATTTAACTGTGTGCAAATAAAACTATTCGTGGGAGATATTTGAAGTCGTTGAACTGTGCAAAAATTGAATTACTGGTATTACATAACTATATATGGAACTATTGATGAATAATAATGAATTATCAATGTTGGATAGAACTATTAGTGTTTAAGAGAAATGTTTTACTACTCCCTTTGTGCAAACAAATGATTAATATTAAATATAATTAATTATGTTAGATAGAAATACTTAAGTGTGTGTGAAAAAAAATTATCTGTAGCTTTTTAAAAATAAAATTACCAACAAATAATTCACTTACAAAGCATATGTATATCCATTTAAGCGTGTGCAGTCAAACGACTGATGTTCAGTTAAAGTGAAAATGTTACATAGCTATACTTTAAATTAGTTAACTGTGTGCAGACAAATGAGTTCTGGTTCGATAAAAATTTACGTACAATTTGTCTACAAATGCGATATATTTAATAAATGAATAAACAGACCATGGCATTAAATAACGTACAACAAAACTAAATCTCCCCACCCCCGCTCTCTCTCTCTCTCTCTATATATATATATATATATATATATATATATTGTAAATGTAGGAGTTTGCGTTTCAACCGGTATAGATTTTTAGATTGAACTTTGCCTCCTGTACCGGTCGCTTCCGGGTGGAAGGTACGGGAGGAACTTCCGGCCTGAACACCGGCTGGTGCGAATTCGGGCTTTTTCAAATTGACCGGCATGCGAGACTGACGTTTTTCTTTGTGGGTCAATAGCAAGGCAAAAAGAGTTTTTACGTTGGAGAATGTATAGTTGGAGAATGTGTACGCTTGTTTTTTTTTACGCTGAACACGTGCGCGAATAAAGATATACATCTTCATCAGTACGAGACTTGTGTCTTTGATTTTTGGCCCCAGTTGCTGCTGTAATATACATATATATATATATATATATATATATATATATATATATATATATATATATATACATATATATATATCACCAGTAAAAAGTGTTTGACGATCCTCAAAAATTTTTATTTCTCATCCTGAAAGTGTTATTTGTAATGAAATAAGGTAGACACCATAATGGTTTTATTTATTATACTAAATACAAGTCTTCCTGAGCCATAATAAATAAAAATAAAAATAAAAATATCTTCTTACACTTGTGATTCATCAAAATGACCTTCTTTGGTCGCTATCACTACTTCACAGATTCTCTCAACTTGTGGGTTGTTTAGCTTCGGTTTTTGGTCAAGTTTATCCCATACCAGTTCAAAGAGATTTAAGTCTGCTGATCGCGCCAGTCCAGATATCAGTTGATTGACGTGCTGTTCCTTTTCTCTTTGCAATGTACCTCTGGCAGAGGGTCATTATCTTGCATAAGTAGAAATCCTTGAGCCACAAAATAAGTTTCAGATGGGATCGTGTGATGCTGCAGTATGCTGTGATAGCCCGACTGAATCAATTTGTCCTTCACCTGGTGCAAATCTCAGACTTTGCAATAGGCAAAAGCCCCCTCCCACTATAAGAAAGTTTCCTTCATACTTTACGGTTCGTGTGATACAGGAGTTTGCAGCGCTTTCACCAATTCTTTGACGCACATAGACCGTCCTATTTGATATTGTTTTACTTCCTTAACAGTGGTTTCTTGACAGAAATTTTGCCATATAGGCTAGTTTGAAAGAGTCTCAGTGGATGTTAGAGTTTTTTTATGACATTGGTTCAGTTGTGCAGGGAGGTTTGGAGCAGTCAGCTTTCTGTTACGCAAGTGACTCTGATAAAATTATCCTTTGCTCTGGTTGTTGCTTTTGGTTTACTAGTACTATTTTTGGTCTTTATTTGTCCTTTTTCCCGAAGTCTCCTAACTGTATAATTCACTGTAGTTCTCAGAATTAAAAAAAAATTATCTGCTTTCTTTTTTCAAAATAATGATCCGGTTATACTAAGGTGAAAGTTACTGTGGAAGACTAATGTTTTGTATTATAAATAAAAACGATGTGGTGCTTAATTTGTTTCATTAAAAATACTTTTAGGATTAGAAATAAAGATTCTTTAGAGTGACCAAATACTTTTGACTGATAGAGTATATTCTATGAAATGGTTTATATATAACTTTTTGTTGTAGGTCCAAAGACAGAAAGAAATATTTCAAAATTAGTAGGTCCACGAAGAGATTTGTATTAAAAAAATTTTTTTTCAGGATTTATTTATTTATTTTGTTCTTACATACGTGTATGTTTCCAGCTTGTTGCTTTCGTCAGAAACATATGTGGCACAAGGCTTTGTTAATGGGGTACTCAATGAGACTTGAACTCGAAGACCAATGAAAGGTAAAGCAGGGTAAGATGAACACACTGTAAGAAAAAGAGAGGAGTGACCTCCATATAAACCCAAAACTAACTGAAAACCACTGAAACTGCAAACACGAGTGAGTTCAAGTTTCATTATTGAGTACCCATGTATGTTCTCTGACGAAAGCAGCCAGCTGGAAACATACACGAATGTAAGAACAAAATAGATAAATAAATCCTAAAAAAATACCAATCTCTTCGTGGACCAACTCAGTTAGATTGGTAGATGAATGGATAAATAGACGTATTCAAATTTCATTAAACATAATAGACATTTTATGTCTACATATTTTATATATATATATTATATATACATATATTATATATATATATATATATATATATATATAAAGTCTATATATGTATACATATGCATGTATAATATTTACACACATACACACACATATATATATATATATATGTCACGAATACATATATGTATTAAGTTTATATATATTTAAACTTAATATATATATGCGTTGTGAGAACCTAAGACCAGAGGTTGATAATTTGAGTTTGAGGTGGAAAATAGAATGAAAAGTTAAGAAAAAAGGAAAAGAAAGGGAAAAAAATAGTAATGATAGTGCATCTCCCTGGAATATACCTTACTGGATTTTTACCTCAGCTAAACATTTACTTCCTGCTGTCATTCTCACTCTCCAGTTTTCCATGTTTTTTTCTCGATAAACTTTATGACTTCGTCGGATATATTGTACATTTTGAGACATAAGTTCGTCGGATACCTTGTACTTATTATTATAATTATTTACGAGGAAATATTAATCCATGATACGTTTCCTCTGCTACAAGTGTTCAAGATATTTCCTCACATTCAAATGATGTAGCAATGACTTATGGCAAACACACAAAGACAACCTTCAAGTGTTCAATACCATAGCCTACTCACAACAAAACAACAGTTTTTCATATATCCCAGTATTTCAAGAATGATATTCACAGAGTGTGTAGGAGATATTACAGGGTTTGGTGAGAAATTTTCCTTATTAATGCATACGCAAACTGCACGTTTACCTCTATATTAATTAATTGTAGATGTGTGGAAGTCGATAAGGGATCCATGATTCTTGGAATGAGTCGATGGTCTAAAAAGAATGTTGTTCTAGCGACTGGTGGTTGTATTTTATGGCATATCAACCCTTGGTTATTTTATGCCAAATCATGTTTATAAACACACACACATACATATATATTTACCAACCCCTCTGCTCGGGCAGGATATGACACAAGGTCAATTTTTAGCGGAGTTTAACGGGTTTGAATTCAGAGTTTTCCTTCTCCTAGACTAGTTGCCTCACCAAGGCTGAAGAACCTAGTCTGTCCTACTATTTACCTATAGCCGGAGGGAGAATAATTGGATTGGTAAAAATCCAGTGAGGTATATTCCAGGTAGATGCTATGTGAAATGCAATCAGTCTCATCCAGGGTTTGAACTCGTGTCGCCGTGTCCATTTCCTACGATGATAACCATTACACCACGGGCACTTCCTAAGTATATATATATATATATATATATATATATATATATATATATATATATATATATATATATATATATATATATATATATATATATATATATATATATATATATATATATATATATATATATATATATATATATGTTAAATATATATGATTTGTAAAGGAATAATTTTTAGGTATCATTATTTTTAAACGAGCTTATTTGTTTACACACAATTAAATGGTTTCAAATATTGCAATTTAACCCGTATAATTCCATTCAACATTATTTGTTTGCATACAGCTCTGGGACTAGATCTTCACCATCAGATGTTTTAGTGTCATATCTAGGATACCTATTGGGGTGAGAGAGGTCTTACCCTTTTGGAAGAGATGCAGTCAGCGTATTCTACACCCCCAGTTGACTGAGCCGGTTCAAGAGGCAAAATATTATCATTTTGCTAATGGTTGAATTCTTTTCTTTCTTTTTTTTTTTACCAAATTATTCCTTTATCAATTACTTATACAAGAAAAGTTTTAATTTCTGTTAGATAAAAACTCGCAATTAAAAATAATTAACCTTTAAAAAATAGATACAACAGTAAGTTTGAATATATATTTATTATACACACACACACGCACACTCTCTCGCTCTCTCTCTCTCTCTCTCTCTCTCTCTCTCTCTCTCTCTGCCTCTGAAAATTCAGCGGGATATATGCATAATAATTGTACGAGAAACAACATCCAACAAAACGGCAGCTGTACGGCCACCTACCTCTCATCTCGTAGACCATCCAAATTAGACGAACAAGACATGCAGGAGACTGCTGAAAGAGCAAGGACGAACTCATAAGCGACGTTCTCTTATGGACCCCTTCATATGGACGCTGCAAGAGTTGGACGATCAACTAGAACCTATCTACAGCAGCTCTGTACGGACACAGGATGTAGCCAGGAAGACCAGCGATGGATGATAGTGACAGATGGTGAGAGAGTGTAAGGGAAATCCATGCTAGCAGCAGGACATGATGATGATGACATTATTGTAGATTTCTAATTCTGTTTTTAAATTTGGCGAATTAACCATGAATTAAGTGTAATCTTACAGTAACAAAAATGACTGAAAAAACTTAAATAGAAAACTTGAAGATTTGATTTTGTAAACTAAGTAACTCCCTTTTGTTGGTAATTCTATTTCATTATCATCAAGGCACATTGATGACTCGGATCCCCTAAATATCTCTTGCCATCCATCTTTATCCTCTATCGTTCCTGGTAAATCTTCTTGATGGCATCCAGTGTCCGCACATAGCTGATAAATGTCCTTGCTGGTCGGCCAACACGAGCGCGTCCTTGTGAAGGAATCCATTGGAGAACGCTGCTTATCAGTTTGTCTTTACTTCTCCAGCAGTTCGTCTAACTTGGATGATTTGTACCGCGGTTATTTTGTGGGCTATTGTGGCTTTCAGGATTGGTTGAAAACAGTTCGTAGCATTTTCATGTAGTTATCCTTTAGCCCTTTTTTCCATCCGTTTCACTAGCGTCCAGGTGGTGTATTTATACCGTAGTAATGACATAACTATAGCTAGGAAGAATCCCTTTTTATTTTATCAGAGAGATCAAATTTCCATACGATCGATAACCTGATAATAGCAGTCCCCGCTTTCGCTAGGCAGATATTGACAACTTTGAAAAAAAAAATTAGTCAACTTTTTAGCTGGCTGATTTGATTAGCAATAGAAACATTGTTGTCGGTTCGAAGGAAGTTAAAGGTTGCTCACGATACAATTGAAACTGAATAATTATAAAAACTAACAAAAAGAAAAGAAAAGAAAACAGATTATTTTTTTTTTTTCATCATACAACGTGTGAAAGCACGTGCGATACCCTAACCTCATCAGCCGCCAACCAGGGTGATAACACAGTTTCGGTAGCTCAAGGCGGTACTGCCACTCCTGGCGCTACCAAGCAGCTTTTGCCACCAGACAGGGTATTTAAAAGAAATATATATCTATATATACACAAGATCAACTAAAAGCAGACATTACATTGGACGTTCGTTCATCTTCGTTTGTGATTTAAAAACGCTTTATTTCTTGTAAAGATTTACAAGAAGGCACAAGGCCTTAAGTTTTGGGGGGAAGGGGAAGGGTGCGGTCTTGCATTAAACTATATTTTCTAAGAGGACCTAGCTAGCCACATTCGCCGACCCATTCATCAGTACAATATATAATAATTCATTCATCGCCATGCGCGCATCAACCACCTAAATACCACATTTGCTCCATGAAAAAACAACCACTTAAAACTCCGAGTGCGATTTACGATTAACAATTTTATGGTCCATTTGCAATAAAAAAATGTATGATGGGGATGGGAGAAAAAATCCCGAAAAACAAAAAGTAACGAAAGTTCCCCGTTTGGTTGCCCTCCCCTCCTCCGTCTACGAAAAGTGGAGGCCGGCTGTTTTCCGGTGTGGGAAGACACCGAAAACAAGCCGGACCTACCCTAGGTGGGACTGGGATCCTAGTCTAGTGGGGCAAAGAAATACAGGGTTGGGCGCGGAATGGGACAATAAAAATAGGCAGGTAATATGATTTTTTATATACATGTGAATTTTCAAGATCTTCAATAACAGCGGCCTGGAGTATGGGTAGAGGTACAAAAATAATAGGGATGGGGAAGATCTTGAGAACCATCGACTAGATGACGGGGACGATGACTGACAACATACTGCTAAGTAGGCTTCAAAGGGGAAAAAACAATGCCTACTCACCGGGGATGGGGTCCCGAAGGACCCGTACCGTAGACGCCATGGGCCGGCAGAGGAGGGAAGGATGACTCCAACATTGCCCCCTTTCTTACGACCAGGCACGCTGCATTCACCCACCTTCTGCTGAATGTTATGCGATCCAAGCGTTTTCTATCGCATCTGATTTTGACCCTAAGCAGATGCCTAAAATACAAAACCAGTTCTCGATGAGAAAAGTTTGCATCGTCATTCAATCCCTTGTTTCGCGTAGTCCAAATCACCATTCGAGCTACAGCTAGGATTGCGAGAAACACCACACGCTTCTCACCTTGAAATGGAGGAAGAACGTTGTCTACAACGTAACCAACGTCGAGCAGCACGAGCTGCTTGGGTTCGATGTGAGCTGTCCACTCCCCGATGTGATCCCAAAACGGGAGAACTCGCTCGCAATAGTGGAAGGCGTGCTCAGCTGTTTCTTCCAATCCATTGCCGCAGCGAGGACAGCCAGGCATGTCTGCCAGGCCCGCTTTGTAGTTCAAGCCGAGAAGGGGTAACGCATTCCGTGCAAGTCGCCAGGTGAGCGAGAACTTGAAGTTGTTCAAGAAGCTCGATCCTGGCGCCCAATTCCAGTGAGAGCTGATCTCCTCCGCCGTCTAGCCGTGCCGCTCGCTAAGAGGGTCCGAAGCGGAACCCACCACTAGCTCCCGATATAGTTCTTTCTGAGGCCGTGAAAGGTCACTGGACACAAGAAGGTTACGAAGGGCCTTTCGGCAATCGCGGACAAACAGTGTTTCGCCCATAGGCTTACGTCGACCTTCAGCCTTTGGGTCTGACTTGAGGCGAGGAAAAGTCCGACTCGCCTTTCGTCTCCACACTGCATCCCCCGTCAAAGATCGGCCCAAGTATGCAAGTCTTTCAGCAAGCCAGTGGTTTTGTGATTTAAAAACGCGTTTACCTACGGCCGTTGATGTCATAGCAACCGTTTCTTGATTTTGCGTAATCACACGAGGAAGGTGGTTACGCGTGTATATCATTCATGTTGAAATCCTTTCTATATCTATTCGGTTCGTTTTCTTTCATTTATGCGTTACTGCCCAAAAGCACTCGAGACAAACGTCATATATAATTCTGCTGAAAGATGTTATTTGTTGATCAATGGGCCCTCAAGATGGGTGGTAAGTAAAAAGAAAGCTCCTGGTCTAAATTTGTCCAAGTAGCTATCTGATTACCCTTGGGCCACTAAATTCTTGGCTTGCAAGGAATGTCTCCAGGACGCTGATGGTCAACAATGGGCTCGTGAATGCTGTGGGGGTTAACCTGATTCATAGGCCTATCATAATTATTAAAAATATGTAAGTTAGCTAACTCTATAAGAAAAATTGCTACATTTGTTAAGTTATATAGTAGGATACTCAGAAACTTATTTGAGGTGGGTAAAAGGGATTGTTTTGGTGATACAATTTTATGTAGGACTCGAACGAACAGACAAGCAAATAGACAGACGCATCAGTTTAATATGAATAAAGCAAAGAAATATTATGAATAATTTTACTCTTTTGGATGTCTATTTTTCGCAGGATTAGATAAAAATTGTATAAATTATATAATGTTTATTTGTAAACTTTACTGGATTTACCTCAATATGATGTAGCCACCCCCCAACCTACAAACAATAAAATTCACTCGAGTTAGAAATGTAACATCACTTTTTGGTTATATCATTTGTTGTATACAGCGGTTTTACCCCTTCCCATTCGGTCCTAGTATCATCATCATCAGCATCATCATGTTGCCGCCAGTACGGATATCCCTGACCCTCTCTCCCCACTTCTCCTTATCGTTCATCGCCTCTAGCAGGTCTTCAGGGCTGCATCCCGTGTCCTCACAGAGCTGCTGTATGTATGTTCGAGTTGGTCTTCCTGCTTTTGCTCGGCCATATGTGGGGGTCCATAGGAGTACATCACTATGAGCTCGTCCCTGCTTCTCCAGTAGTGTCCTGCATGTCTGGTTCGTCTAACTTGGATAGTTTTCGTGATGGGAGGTAGGTGGCCGTATAGTTGGTGCCTTGTGGGGTGTTGCCGCCAGGACTTGTTCTAGTATAGTGACACTGAAATATGCAACACAGTTCTAAACGGTCTAGTAGTAAGTCAAGTCTTTCGATGTCTGGCATATGGTCTCGGTTCAGGAGCGATGATAGACTGATATAATCGACTGCTCTCTCGACTATCTTCGGACCTTCTCCAGCTCTCCGTCTGAGATGCCAAAGTCTCCAGCTTATATTGAGTCCTTTGTACGACGTGGGATTGGCTGGGTAAGGTATTTTCTTATCCTTTATATCAATTTCTCTTTATTCCTATTTTCTTGGAGGTGTCCTCGTGGTGTAATGGTTAAAGCGATGGACTGCGGAATCGTAGTAAGCGAGTTCGTACTCCAGTCGCGCTATTACGTTCCCTTTCGGGTAAATACTCTTGGGAAAGGTATAGACCCCCTTATCCTCCCAGCTATGGGTTAAATAGTACCACTACTGTTCTTGTATGAGAATAGCTTTGGCATTAAATAACCTACAAAGGTTGATATGCCATTAAACAAAGAAACCAACCAACCTATTTTCTTTGAAACAGCTTTTCCAAATTTGGAGTATTGTTCTATCCCTTTTTGGTGATCAGAGGGCTGGGTGCACCCACTCAACTCCTACTTTCATTTGTATCTTTCACCCATTCCTGGTATCATCAGTCTTAGAACTCTCTTATTCCTCTTATTCTCTCTTTAATTAACCTGACCTTCCTTCTTGGGTGAGCACAACAATCTTTTTGTGACGAATCTGATTTTCAAAATGCGTAGACGAAGGGGAGTTGACAAAGATTATTAACCCAATATTTCCTTATCAGATCGGTCACCCAGACTTTTCTGATGCAATCACTTTTGTTTGTTTTTTTTCATAATCTCCGAGATGTCCAAATAAAATGAAGCAATTAAGATTCTCTTTTCAGACCCATGCCCCGGACACCTTATGATGCAATAATATCCCCTCTCTGATAATTTTCATTAACAGTGAGATCGTTCTACGGAAACCTAACAGCCTTATTGGTATTCGATCATTTCTTTTTGCCTTAGATTTTCACAAGAGCACGGCCATAATCATTTCCACTTGGTATCCTTGCCCTCAATTGACAAACTTCCTTTCCATGTTACAATGTCACCTAAGTCATCTTATCTTTTGGGTTTCTTGATAACTTTTCTTTGTCCAAATAATATTCAAGTAATTAAGATTCTCTTCAGAGTATACGGGGCTCCAGAAAATGTTGCTGCGTTATATGGTTTGGTTTGGGTTTTCGGTTTTTGATATCTGACTCCGTTAGTTTTTTCTTACCCAATCTTAATTCGCTGGCGTCTTCTTGTCTGTGAAGGCTGCAAAGGAAGAAAAAGGAGGCTGAGAGAGGAGATATTTTTTGAATTTCAACTTTATTTCGTTTAGGTTTTCGCACAGCTAATCTGTAACAAGAATGTCTTCCTGGACTATTTGAGTACAATCGTTTCTTCCGAATAAGGTGTTGAAATATCTTTGTCGTCTTCGGTGGTTACCAAGTTCAAATTACATGTGATCATGTCCAGTGGTGTTTTTATGTAGTTTGTTTCGGCGTGTCGGCTTGCTAGCAGCAGACAAAACCCCCATGCGAAGCCCCCGAGGACTTAGTAAACAGGCATGCGACCTTGCTGGTAGCCGAGAGGAAAAACGTCCTTTTAGTCTGAAGTGTCCTGCAGAAGTGAGAATGGGTTTCTTTCTCGTGCTCTTAGGTCCATTTTTAGGCATGCGTAATTCCAACTTCCTGTCAGGGGCTTCCGGGAACTTCCACACTTTTGAACTTATTTTTATCTAATTTATTTTATTCATTCCCACGGTTTTCTTTTTCACTTAGTCTACTTGTTTTTAATTGATTAAGACCACTTCTTCAAAGTTCCAGTGTCACATATATTGACGAATGGTTAAAAATAGGCATTAATCAGTGTGTTTATAAAGTTAAATTCATCATCATCATCATGATGTCGTGCCGCCCGCACGGATATCCCTGACCCTCTCTCGCCACTTTTCCCTATCGTTCATCGCCTCCGGCACGTCTTCTGGACTACATCCCGTATCTTCACATAGCTGCTGTGTGTATGTTCGAGCTGGTCGTCCTGCTTTTGCTCGGCCATAAGTGGGGGTCCATAGGAGTACATCACTTATGAGCTCGTCTCTGCTCCTCCAGCAGTGTCCTGCGTGCCTGGTTCGTCTAACTTGGATAATTTTCGTGATGGGAGGTAGGTGGCCGTATAGTTGGTGCTTTGTGGGACGTTGTCGCCAGGACTTGTTTAATATTGCTCACAACATCCTTGTGTAGTTGCCGTCTTGCTTCTTTTCGAGCTGTCTTGTTAGCGTCCAGGTGGTGCATCCATACAGTAGTATCGACACGGCCGCTGCTTGGAAGAAACTGCGTTTTATTTTATCGGTCAGGTTTGATTTCCATATGACCGATAGCTTATCGATAGCTGTCCATGCCTTCGTTAGCCGTGCGTCGATGTCTTTTTCAGTTGATGAGACACTGCTTCCTAGGTAGGTGAATTTGTCAACCAGTTTCAGAGAGGTTCCGTCTAGTGTGGAAATGTCGCCTGCTTGATTAAAGTACATATATTCAGTTTTGTGTGCATTGACATGGGGGCCAATGCCTGCGGCGGCTCGTTCCAAACTATGCAGTAGTGTTTCAGCTTGTTTGAGTGTATTGTAGCAGGAGTACTTCAAGGGGACACACTAGCCCCGTACCTCTTTATCATATGTCTAGACTACGTGCTTAGAACGTCGATCGATAAAATCAGAGAGAACGGCTTCGAGCCGACAAAGAAAAGAAGCAAAAGATACCCCACAAAAACAATTACCGACGCCGACTACGCCGATGACATAGCTTTACTAGCAAATACACCCAAACAAGCAAAGTTAAATCAAGGACGTAAAAAATTGTAAAATCTTCCCATTTGAATTTGAAAATTTTACTGCACTTCGACAAACGAATTAAACCTTCTGTAAATTCATGTTAAAACTATTATTTCTTGATTTTGGGAACGACTAATTAAAGTTAATTGATTGTACAAGCAAAAAAGAGATCAGTACTTGGAGCGTCTATAGATTTAATGAAAGAAAACGGTTTCAAGCTGGCAAAGAAAGAAACAGAAGATACTCCTTACAAACTATTACGGATGCGGATTACGTAGATGACAGCGTTTCTAGCAAATTCGCCCGCCCAAGCCGAATCCCAGCTACATAGTCTGGAACGAGCAGCAGGTGGCATAGGCCTCCATGTCAAAGCAAACATGACAGAATACACGTGCTTTAATCAAAGAGGCCACATCTCCACACAAAAGGGTGGGCGTTGAAACAAGTGGATAAGTTCACCTACCTCGGAAGCAGTGTCTCATCAACCGAGACAGACATCTACACGTGACAGCTATCGATAGGCTATCGGTCATATGGAAGTCAGACCTGACTGATAAAATAAAACACAGTTTTTTCCAAGCAGCGGTTGTGTCGATACTGCTGTATGGATGCACTACATGCACGCTAACTAAACTTATGGAAAAAGCTTGACTGCAATTACACAAGAATGCAGTGAGTCCTGAAGGCGACACCCCACAAAACAGCTGCTGTACGGCCACCTACCATCTATCAAGAAAACAATCCAAGTTAGACGAACCAGACATGCAGGGCATTGCTAGAGAAGTAAGGACGAGCTCATAAGCAATGTGCTCCTGTGGACTCCTTCACATGGCCGACCAGCTAGAACCTATAAACAACAGCTCTGTTCCGATACAGGATGCAACCTGCAAAACCTACTGGGAGAAATGGACGATAGAGAAGGGTGGTGAGAGAGGGTCAGGGAGATCTGTCTTAGTAGCAAGACATGATGAAGCATAAAAGACTTTTTTATGGTACAAAAGTCGATATTGACAATGTTTTATCTACCTATTTATGAAATCAGTATTATAAAAATAATTTCGTTTCATTCAATAATTTAAGAAAGAGAGAGATCTTTTTTTTTTAAATTTCATTTGCTTATACATCTGTCTGCATACTTTGCATACAATTGAGAAATCATACAATTCAAACATTGACTTCTTATCGACCTTCGAAAATCTTTTTATTGTTCTTAAGTTCCAATTTTCTCAAATGTAATACTTGAACTCTTAGTAATCAGTACACATGTAAGTAAAGTAAGTAAAGTTGGCGACCTTAGTTGAGGGCGACCAGAAAGCTCCCTTTTCAATAGCTACTACACCAAGATGTAGGGGGGGACGCTACACCTTTCCCTGGATTTCTCCACTTTACCCTTGATACATACCTTATATCGCTGAATGTTAAGCTAGGAGGTATCAAGTACCATTTTTAAAGTCTTTGCTATAACGCGATGTGGGATTGAACCCAAGTCTCCCGGACCATTGGTGAACACTCAACTCACTAGGCCAATAAGCCGGTATTTCAGTAAAAAAAAAAAAAAAAGGAAAAAAAAAAAAACACAAAAAATAAAATAAAACAAACAACAAAGAATGGAAATTAAACACCAACAGTTTTCTGAAAAAACGTATAGACTGGAACTTGTCTTAAATCAAAATATCTGTGCGATTTCCTGCTCCCTTGTACTTCTAATTAGAATCAGAGTGTAATATCTGATTAATGGAGATTCTAATGGTACTATTTACCCAACCCCTCCGCTCGGGCAGGATATGACACAAGGTCAATTTTTAAGCGGAGTTTAACAGGTTTGAATTCAGAGTTTTCCTTCTCCTAGACTAGTTGCCTAACCAAGGCTGAAGAACCTAGTCTGTCCTACTATTTACCCATAGCTGGAGGGAGAATAATTGGATTCATACCTTTCCCAAGGGTATTAGTGCTATGTGAAATGCAATCAATCTCGTCCAGGATTTGAACTCGTGTCGCCGTGTCCATTTCCTACGACGATAACGACTACACCACGGGCACCTCCATCAATGGAGATGCTAATGGTGCAATGCCTTTGGTAGGGCAACTATTCAAGAAGAAGTGAACATTCTGAATTAAAAACCTGAGGAGTGTAGTTTGTGCACAATTCTCTTTTGTTATCAGCTCATCCAAAACCTGTGACTAGTTCTATACAAGCCTTCACTACAAGAAAAAAATCACCTGTGTGGGTCAGTTGCTAAGCGTTGCTTAGTGAATGGTCATCGTCCATCGACATCGGCGATATATCTTAGTATCTGTGTGTTCTGTGAAAATCGCCACACAAACACACATACACTACATAGCTATATATACACACATATCATCAAGGCATGCCAACAACACAGCTTCTTTTGACTCTCTATCTCTCGCCATCCGAGACTATCGGCCCTCACAGTTTCTAAGTCCTCTAAACGTCACTCAGTGTCCGCACAGAACTGATGAATGCAAGTTTTGCCGGTCAGTTAGCACTGGTGGGTCAATGTGAACGGTGCTTATAAGTTGATCCTTACTTCTCTAGCAGTTCTCAGCATGTCTTGCTCGTCTTACGTAGTTGGTGTGTGGAATGGGAGATAAATGGCCGTACAACTGCTGTTTTGTAGGGTACTGCTTCCAGAGAGAGAGAGAGAGAGAGTTTGTGTGATTGACGAGTGAGAGTCAACGGATACGCTCCTTATACAAAAAGACAATTATTTATTGTCTCCCTTGATTATTATTTTTTCTTGCACCGACTAAAGCGATATTCTCACACTATGATATATATTGATATATCTAAGGATATATCAAATTTTGCCTCTTATTGAGACTGAGAAAATGAAAAATTAAACAAGGTAGACAAGGACAATCACTTTTCGACTTCGCGTGAAGAGGCTTCAAATAGCAAAGTTTGGTTAGAGGGGAACATTCCTCCTTCTCTCATGCAGATCATCTACTACTTGCATTCAAAGAGTTAGGGTCAGGTTCAATTCTTGATTCTTGAGGTATCCCACATAAGCAATAATGACGAAACTGGATAATTTGGGGAACTACCCATTCAGAAACGTAAGAAGCTTCACACGAAACAACCTGGCTTTGTATCTTCGTGATGTTGGTGGTGAGGGTGGATAAATACAGACTTTCTGGGACAGTATTAAAACTCTCGGTCTACATTAGAATTTACCAGTGAAAATATGGATAGACTCAGGTTCATCAAATCCAGGATTGATTAATCTCAAAAGGACACATTTAACTCACATGAACCGAGCCCTCTTATGCTCCCAGCTATGAGTTAAATAGCCCGACTACTGTCTTTCTACAAGGATTGCTTTAGCATTAAATAACCCACGAATGTTGTATGGCATCTTCGTAGAAGAACATCATCGATACTATTTAACTCATAGCTGGGGGCATAAGGGGGCACAGCACCTTTTCCAAGAGTATTAGTTCGAAAGTAAACGTTATAGCGCGACTAGAGTTCGAACTCACTCACTACAAGGCTGCAGTCCAATACATTAGCCATCATGTCACAAAAGTCCTCTTTTTTGTATGCGAGGAATAAGTTTAAATTACTATAAATAATTAGTTTATTGGCGTTATTTAAATGAACAGTCCGTCTTTTCCTGAGCGTTTGTTGTAGGTTATGGTGTAGGTCAGGTTATCGCAGACGATGTCAGTAAAAGTTTTCTCAAAGGTCAGCAACTAATGGGTAGATGGTATCTAAATTAAAGAAATTCTCGTTGGGTGTAGATGAGTATTTATTTGCAGAACAGGCAGCTTGAGTTTGAATTTTTTTTTTCACTGATGAGGTAGATCTCGCAAAAGATTGAGGAATGTGATTTTTTCCCTCCGAGTTTTCATAAGCTAAATCTCTGGGGTTGTATGATCCCCAGAAAGTAATAAATCTCTTTAGAGTTCGTCACGTAGTTTCAACCGTACGTACTGAAAAGTTATCTATATATTTATCACACTGGAAGGATTAAGGATTTTACAAGTATGTATACTTTTGTACAAAATCCAACTAAGATGAAAACAAGTTTACTGTCAGTAGGCCAAATATGAAACAAGGATCATTTTCATCATAAAATAAGTACTGAATTCACGCTCAAAGATCAGTAAGATATCTATGCAAACGATGGAAATAAATCCTTTCTTAGATTGGGATGTTGGTTCCGGTTTCTACAAGACTTTAAAACAAGAAAAGATAATCATTATAAATCTGAATATGGATCTTCTTTAAAGTTTCTAAGACGAAGAAATCTTATTTCAGTCAAGGTGAAAACAACCAAATAGAAAAAAAAAAAAAAAAAAAAAAAAAAAGAATGAATGAATGAACATGACATTTTGAAGTAGATTGTTTATTTCTTTTATATACTGAAGATTTAGCAATAAAACGAATTGCAACGAAACCACTCGGTGAAATCATTTTTCATTACTTCCATTTTGTAAGAACTGTTCTAAGTTTGTTTGTTTGCTTGTTTGGGTTTTATGGCATATCAACCTTTGTAGGTTATTTAATGCCAAATCCATTTTTATACACATAAACAGTTCTATTTCAAACAATTCAGTTTAGCCTAAGTATGCAGTTTACAGGTGAAAACAGTTCTATTTCAAACAATTCAGTTTAGCAGAAGTACACAGTTTAGTTCTATTTGGTCTATAGATAGGGCCCTATCAGGGGCTATCACTCCGGGCCAGAGTGGACCAGGGAGCGGTGGGAATGAAAGGGTGCTCTGCATTCTCCAAAACTCCAGCATCACTGGAACCTCACCATCAGATTGTTTAGTGTCATATCCAGGACACTCGTTGGGGAGGTCTTACCCCACTGCAGAGGTGCAGTCGGTGTATTCTACAACCCCAACCGACAGGACAGAGGAACTGTTCTAGATGCAGAGATCAAATAGGTAGTAAACAGAAGTCAGAAATGCTGACATTATGGCAGCGACAAGGAGTGAACTAGAGTTACGGTTCAAGTGACCAGAAAATTCCTTGTTACTTGGTATTATCATATTGAGACAGTTTAATAATGAGAATTCCCAAAGAGACAGAATAGACATTTTGTATTTCTCGCATAATTTAATGTTTTTCGTTATATCTAAAATTTAAAGGGATATTTTAAAAATTCACAATTTCGAAAACGAGCCACAGAAATTATTTTAACATAAATTTAGTTAGAAATTCTGACAACAACCAGAATTTTCAGACTTTTAAAAGATCACTTCAACTAAATTATTAGAGACTAGCAACTTTGATAAATGTCATAAGTACCAGAATAAACAATATAAATTTTTTTAAAGATATTGTTATTTCGAGAAGAGTCATTATCATGGTGTGATGGTTATCGATATAGGAAGTAGATTTGGCGATCTGAGTTCAAGTCCTGAACGAGCTTCTATGCGTTTCAATATAATGTTAATACTCTAGAGAAAATTTCAACTCTTCTCCTTCCAGCTACGGGCTAATAGAAGAGCCAGACTGGGTTCTTTAACTCTGGTATGACAACGAGCTTAGAAGAAGGAAAACTCTAAATCCAAACCAGACCATT
Source organism: Sepioteuthis lessoniana (assembly GCA_963585895.1). Taxonomy (NCBI): domain Eukaryota; kingdom Metazoa; phylum Mollusca; class Cephalopoda; order Myopsida; family Loliginidae; genus Sepioteuthis; species Sepioteuthis lessoniana. The sequence continues at coordinate 103,860,608 of OY757914.1, forward strand.
CAAGGGATGAGCTCCATCAGGCTATTCCTGCCGAAACCCTCAACACGAGTAAAGCCCCTACGAACAAACCAAATTACAGGATACATTTCACTAAGTCTGTCAGTCTGTTTTATAATCAACATAAAACTTATTGGACTAATTGTTTAGACAATATGCGTGCATGTTCTTGTTTGTATATATATATATATATATAAGTAGGTTTTCACCCGTTTTGCAACATGTGACCTAGCGTTATCATTTGGCAAAATCACTTTATCGTGTCTCTGCTCGTATAACGACCGTTTTTCTTCAATGCTCAGCTTAAACGCATCAGTTGTAGTGGATAACGATCTTCCGTAATGATTCCGGTCGGTTTGAGCAGTTCTTAATAAACTACACTCTGCTGATGCCACCAAATGCAAAGTAGAAGCTTCGAACCATGGATATTCGGCTTTGCCGCCGATGTTAATGCATAGCTGAGCTTACCCAACGATCTTCCACGTTTAATGTTATCATCGCCGGTCACGATACGGTGAAAAAACTTTTCTTTTCTGCCGTTAAAGCAGCTGTTTATACGTGACATGACGCCGTTCGACAGTTCTTGACTTCAACTCGTACGGTACCAAATGTCCTGGCTTTTGAATCATTCCTAAACTTTTCAAACGTTTCGAACCTGTTGTGTGATCAACTCCTAATGATTCTGCTTGTTCAGCTTACCCTTGACACGAGTCTTCATGAAGTAATGCCACCAATTCTTCGTTTGCAAACTATTTCGATGCGTCAGAGAATTCAACATGAAAATTGTTATTTTTAAGCATCTAAACCAATTTCTGCATGCAGAGTCTGGCAGAACATGGTCACCGTAAGTCTCAACAAGAATTCTGTGTGCTTCAGTGGCAGATTTCTTTTGAATAAAGTAGTGCAGTTGAATTCCCTGTAAATACACTTTCTTTGACACGAAATCCGACATGTTTAACGCTATGAAAAACAAAGTTGTTTACACTTCAGTGAAATGACATTCACTGAATTTCAAGCTTGCTTACAGTACATCCTTATAGATGCGTTACCATCTGAAGCTACATGCACAAAATTCTGGGAACGCCATCAGTTGGAAAACTGCGAAAACTTATTCAAGGTCCTAATATATGTTTGTATATATATATATATATAACTGTGTGTATATGTATATAGATATTTTGTATATATATATATATGTATGTATGTTTGTATGTATACATATATATGTTTGTATATATATATATATATATATATATAGGAAAACTGGAAATAAATCCGACAGTATGAAAATATACAGAGATGAAAAATACAAAGCTTTCAGAGAGTGATTTTATTTATTGAATTATTTGCCAACATTAAATGCTTAAGACCTTATATTTTTTCATCTCTGCATATTTTCATATATATATATATGTGTGTGTGTGTGTGTGTGTGTGTGCGTGCGCGTGCGCGTGCGTTTATATATATATATAGATATATATATGTTCGTATGTATATATATAGACACTAAATAAATATATATAGACACTAAACCATCTTATGATGAGTTTCCAGTCCTGGGGTTTTGGGCAAAATGGAGTACTCCTTCACTGCCATTACTCCCAGTTCCACTCTGGAATGGTAGTATCTGTTAGGGTCCCATAGATGGGACAAGTAGAACTCTTTAATCGTTCATTATACTTTTAACCTTGTACTGTATGCCAACAAATGACTAATTTTTATTTTTTTATAAAAGGGTTGATATAGCAGCAAACACAACCAACCAATCTATATGTATACGCTACCAGTCAAAAGTATTTGGTGATTCTAAAAAAAATTTATTTTTCATCCGAAAAGTATTATTTTTATGAAACAAGTTACGCACAACAAATACTTTATTTATTATAGTAAATACAAGTCTTCTTGAGCCACATTAAATAAAAAATTAAACGAAAAAACAAAAAAAATCTTTGACTTTTGATTCATCAAAATGACCCCCTTTGGCCGCTATCACTGCTTCATAGATTCTCGGCATTCTTTCCACAAAAGACTGGAGGTAGACTGAAAATTGTTCTACCCAGTTTTCCTGCATGAGTTGCCAGAGATGAGCCGCACTTGTAGCTTGTTTAACTGCAACTTTTCGGTCAAATTCATCCCACGCCATTTCAATGGGATTTAAGTTCGCTGATTGCGCCGGCCCAGACATATATTCACCAATAATGTAAGGATACTGGATACCGTGTTGAGGAATTGCATAGAGTGATGGCAGAGAGAAAGAGAGAGAGAGAGAGAGAGAGAGAGAGCGGGGGGAAATCTGTACTATCAGCACTACCTGTTGATGATTATATATATATATATATATATATATATATATATATATATATATATATTTACCTAAATTAATAAAAGCAAGTAGGTTCTATTAATAAATATGAACAACTTGTTGGGCTGATCTGGTTTAAAAACCGATATACTCGTAATACCTGCCTGTCTGATGATTGTGAAAACATCAGTTACAGGTGAATAGAATAAGACTACAGCCGTATATATATATATATATATATATATATATATATATACACTTACTTAGAGGATACAGCCCAGCATTTTAATCATTACGACACGAGGACTCCCCAGATCCTATATATATATATATATATGTGTGTGTGTGTGTGTGTGTTTTAGACCAGCTCGGCCGTAATAGCATTGAGCACTTTTACATTCTTTTCGGAATAAGTTGTTCAAATTACTCATAAGAGTAACTTGCTTTTAATAATTTGGGTATTTTATTTATGTATGTGTGTGTGTGTGTGTGTGTGTGTGTGTGTGTGTGTGTGTGTGTGTGTGTGTGTGTGTGTGTGTGTGTGTGTGCAAAGTCGATTCAATGAAATTGATTATGTAAATGTTTTTATTATAGACTTTTTATTAAAAAAAATCAACATTATCTCCATCAAAATAGTTCTCTTCGGAAACTGCACACTAACAAAGACTTTGTCCCCAGTTTTGGAAACAGAACTGAAAGGTTTCAACTGACACTGCTTTTAATTAATTCATCACAATCTTGGGTCATCTGTTGCAGTCTGACGGGCATCTAAAACTTCTTTTTGCCACTAAAAAGCCTGCACCTGGGATAGTATTTTTTGGTTTTGGTTTCTTTGTCTAATGGCATATCAATCTTCGTTGGTTATTTGATACCAAAGCAACCCATACAGAAGAACTGTAGTGGGACTATTTAACCTTTAGCTACGGAAATAAGAGAGTTCATGGCTTTCCCAAGAGTATTATTCCAAAAATAAACCTTTGAGCGCGACTGGAGTTCGAATTCGCTTACTATGATGTCGCAGCCCAACACGTTAGCAACTAAGCCTCAGAGATTTCCTTCACCCAGAAGAGAACTTGATCGCCAAAAGATTGGGTCAATCTGTTTTATGTTTCTGCTACATTGTCCCGAAGTTTGACACCAAATTTGATCTTGTGTTCCAGTTTTATAACACATTTAACTAAAAACGCTTTTAATAATCCGAGATTACTCAGCTGAAGGGGAATTAGGAGAGACAAACATGAAGTAGATGTTTTCCCACATGTTCAAAGTCAAAATTGGCTGGTTGATTTTCAATTAGGTTTGCCAGCCTTAAAAATGTCAATTTCGTTACTTTCTAGACCGACCTAACATATATATATATATATATATATATATATATATATATATATATATATATATATATGTGTGTGTGTGTGTGTGTGTGTGTGTGTGTGTGTGTGTGTGTCTGTCTGTCTGTGTATAAATGAAATCCATAAAAACCTCACATCATCGCGATATTTTTAACTTGAGAATAAAATAATTTCCAATTTAATTCGTAGCTAAGTTAATTTTGACACTCACGCTGCTGTGAAGTTAATACAGCTCTGTCAAAAATTTTACGGAATTTTGAAGAGAAATATTTTCTAATAAATTTAAACATGTAACATGAATTCATGCTCACTATTGGTTATTATCAGAGACTCCCCACTCGATAAGAACCGTTCTTTTCCCCAGGAGAAACAATTTTTTTTTATTATTGGTCATTATCTGAGACTCCCCACTCGATGAGAACCATTCTTTTCCCCAGGAGAAACAAGTTTTTTAAGTTAAAATCTTCTCCAGGGTTTAATAATTATGCATATCGAACTTAGAAGCTCGACATCAAACTGTTCGACTGTCTGAAGAGGAAGACAATTGTTTCTATTGATAAAACTGCGTATTTATACGAAACTGTATTGTTTAATCAGGGACTGTTTTGACATTTAACTGTGTGTTAACAAAACCTATAATTGTACTAAACTGAATTGGCTGAATTAGAACTGTTTGAATAAGCTGAATAGCTTGAAATAGATATGTTTTTGACAATTAAACTGTGTATTGTAGGTAAACTGAATTGTTTGAAATAGAACTGATTATTTGTTTAAAAATGGATTTGGCATTGAATAACCTACAAAGGTTGATATGCCATAAAAACCAAACAACCAACCAAAAATCACATGACAATTTTAAAAACAAACGCTGGTCTATTGTTTAAACGACCAACTTTTCCAGATATATAGGTTTCCCTAGGTTTTTGTATAATTTTCTAAACATGCATCGTTGATTTAACATCACTAATATCATCCTTCCCAGTCCTGATGATGATTCATAAGAACCGAAACGCTATAGTGTTGACTTTGTTTCTCAATAAATATCTCCTTCTGCTTTGATTACTTGGTTATCAAATTTCTTTTCTCTCTCTCTCTCTCTCTCTCTCTCTCTCTCTCTCTAACGGTGATTATGTGTCAGTCAGTAACCGAAAGTACGGCACCACCCACATCCCATTTCCCTTAATTATTTAAGCTATATTCTATATTTATTAAATAACCAGCATTTTATCTTAATTTGTATCTTATTTATTAACAATGTCTCTATGAAAGTCTAGCTGAGTTAGGTTGACCCAAAACAACCCATGTTATTAATGGGATTTAACCGACTTCCAACCAAGCATATATATATATGACACAAGGACGTTTTGTCGTGGAGAGCCACTCGTAAATCGAGACTCATGCATTGCTATTTAAAAAAAACCTCGGTTCCTTCGGCATTCCCCAAATAGGGGCGTGTCGAGCGCCAAGTTGTAAACCCAGCCCTGCAAAGCAGATATAGCCTGTTGGGACGCTCACCCTCGTGGGACCAGACAATTCAAATTGATAACACCCTCTCAGCATGAACGCCCGGCAGGCCCATGTTATCAATGAGTTTAAAATCCTGCACTGTGAATCATATACTATTAAGAAATAAAGATTTAAATAGTATATTGTGTGGATAATGTGCATACTCATTTTAACAAAGTCAGCTTTTAAAAATAATTTTTTAATGTTATTAATTTCTAGTATTATTTTGGGCAGTCGGCTGGGACTACAGAATACACCAACTGCATCTCTGTTGAGGGGTAAAGAAAAACCAACGAGTGTCCTGATATGACACGAAACAATCTGATGGTGATGTTCCAGTAATGCTGGAGCTTTAGGGAATGCGGAGCACCTCCCAGATCCACCCTGGGCCGGAGTGGTTGCAACTGATGCTCAACTGAATTGTTTGAAATGGAACAGTTTGACATTGAAACTGTACTTACTGAATTGTTTGAAGTAGAACTGTTTTGATATTTAACTGTGTGTAAACAAAATCTGTTCACACACTAAACTGAATTGGTTGAATTAGAACTGTTTGACTAAACTGAATAGCTTAAAATAGAAATGTTTTAGACAAACTGTGTACTCATGCTAAACTGATTTGTTTGAAATAAAACTGATTTTATGTGTAAAAATGGATTTGGCATAATATAGCATACAAAGGTTGATATACCATAAACCTCAACCAACCAAATTTAATATTATTCTTTTATTCTCAAACCTATTAAAAGCAATCTTATTTATAATTCTATATTGAAACCCAGTAAAATAAGGATAAGTGCAATCTTTTTATATGAGTTCTTATCAGTATCGTTAATCTTTCTAATTTGATATGATATTTTATAACATTAAAATAAAGAGTTGTTAATTGACCAAAGCTGTTTTTTTTAGATCGACTTTTGGTTATACTCAGAAGATATTTAAATTTTGTACTGAAATTTCATGGGCACCAATAATTGTGATCAGGAGGGTATATATATATACTCTGAAATATATATGAATAAAAACTATCGTATAAAACAATGGGTATAAAAAATAACATCATATAGAATTAATATGTATGTAAGATGGAATTGGTGGATGAATTTACAAAAAGTGTCCCGAACGCTTCTTGAATGGACAAACGTCGTATATATGTTCAAATGGCTCTTGGGAGACTGCCTCCAAAGAAAGTAATGCGTATGTTTGTCTTACCACAACAACTCTTTCTAGACGGCTTGCAGTGCACCTTAATGGTTCTAGCTCCATAACCTTATATATTAAAACCCATTCTATTCCGAAATCCAAACTTTGAAAAATTCTTGTTGAAAACACCACTATGATAGCACACGAAATAAATAAGCCACGACTACAAATCCTCGAAGCTCTACATAAAAAACAACAACAAAAAAACATAAATCAATAGAATTAATTTTGAAAATAGCGAAAATGTTTTGAAATGCCTTTATTTTTATTTATTTTGTTTTTAAATATTCCATATTTCCAGATAATATTCTATTTCCATTGATAGCGTTCTGTTTTTAAATTTATCTAACAATAACCACGCCTCGGAAAATCCTCATTAGCCTCTCGGTTTTATCCAACTCTGTGTTTACGTAATTTTATTATGTTAGAAAAAACCTAAAAATTTTCAAAACACTTAAAAAAACACTCTTTACATATGCTAACAACCCCTGGTGATGGCCTGTGAAAGGTCCGAAAGAGCTCGGGATAGTTTTAGTAAATTCATCCACCAATTCCAACCTGAAACCAAGACACTTATCAGGAAACTTGAAAGGATCTTAATAAAATTATATAGACAAAATTTGTCTTTACTATTTAATTATATATATATATATATATATATATATATATATATATATATATATATATATATATTACTTTCTTGTTTCTGGCTGATATCATGATCGAAGCAGTAGTCGCAGTAAAAACATGTTCCTAAAAGTTTTTTCCCCACATAGCAAATAAGCAAGATTTCGCATACGTTCAAGAAAGAACAATATCTATTATGGTCATGTGGCAGAATAAAGTAAGATTTGTAAATATTTAAATCAGATTAGAATGAAGAATGGAAATAATGGGAAAAAAGAAAGAAAAACTGTTTGAAAAATACAAAGATCTTCCGTATAGAGTCAGTTCAATGGAGAGGGGGAAAGTAATTAAGAGACAGAGAGAGAAGTAGCGTAGGGAATCTGAAAATAAGAGTAATGAGAAAGAAAAGGAGCAAATATTAAGGAGAAAATAAACTGTATATTAAATCTGAGAGAAAGAGAGTTTAAAATGAGACAGAGGATAAAAAAAGAAGAAGAAAAACGATTAGTGGAGGAAGAGAGACCAGTATTCTGGTTAACGACGTTTCTTTCGTACTGGATCATGTAACTAATTAATATATGACATACAAAAACGCAGCCGACAGACGAGTATCCTCCTAATGCGACCTCCAATTTTTGCCATTTTACACACGACTCACATACCTTTATACTGAATCAGTCATTTCGATTGGACACCACAACTTGTGGCTGGCAGTCGCCATATTTGTAAGGTTGTCGGACTTCGTCTTTAAACCTGTGGTTTCTCATTCCTAATTTATTTTTCGGCATAGTGAGCATACTGACGGAAAAAAGGTAAATTTTTCTATTTGAAATTAGTAGGTTGAATCATAACAAGAATAGAGTTTTCGATGGCATTAAATCTATGTCTGGTATGTGTCAAACAGTCGAATAAAAAAAAAAGCTGAATCGATACATACGACAAAAATGATTGGTTAGAAGACGCGTGGGTTTGTAATTATACGTGCATCATCTATGTAGGTACACATCTCTGCTCAAACAATGATCACTAATCTTATATTCACATACATACATTCCTTGTTCTGTGCCATGTGCAGCAATAGTCAAAGTTCATAGGACGCTCCATTTGTTGATTAGTATTTTCCACTTGCTTTAGAGATGTGTCTCTCATTTTTAAAAGCCCTATCCACGGGGCGTAGAATATGCTGACTGTTGCCCCTGCAGAGGGGTAAGACGCCCCACTCATAAAGGAGTATCCTGGATATGATACTAAACTGCATTTGATGGTGTGGCAACAGTTATGGAAGTGAGGAGTACCTTTTCATTATCATTGCTTCCAGATCCACTCTGGCTTAGTGAGGTAGGACTTGTTAGGGACAGAACTATGAATCAAATCAACCTATACAAAAAAATTATTCGTATTCGATAGGTCCGTGTGAAAAAATTCTTAAAAACAACTACACAAAATGTAAATATGAACGTACAATAAACGCGATTCCCATACCTATATGCGTAAAATAACCCGGGGAGGGTTGAAAATACCGTTAAAATCAATCGATTTCTTTTTGCTTTTTTGTTTTTTAAAATGATAGTGGCTAAAAAGATTGAATTTTCAAGAAGCAAGAAATTTATTGATTTTTTTTTTGGGGGGGGGGAATTATTTTTTATTGGTTTGATATAAGTTCATAACATTTACATTATCTTGCCATTTTTATGTATATTTAAATGTTTTGAAATAATTTTTTGTGGGAAAATGTAGCCCTGGGGGCTCTCAAAAATATGGCATCGAAAAAAAGAATTTGAAAATTTGTCCATGACAAGATTGTCCAATCAGAAGTTTTATAACATGCTTGACAATGCAAATGTTGTCTGGCTAGTTTGTGTTCGGATTGAAAGTTCCGCCAGATGGAAGGAAGTTTATGACCTATATAAATGTTTTCTTAACCTTCGATACAAATAGTTCTCTTTGTCTGAATAGTGGGCGTCTCAATGTAGTAGCCTTGTGGGCCATTACGTCTGAGTAGTGAGTTCAATCCTCACGGAATGCTTCACACATGTGCCTTTTAATTAAGCTATGACCCAGAACTCAGTTCGATCTCTTGTTGGTTAGTTCTGCCTCTCAAAGTTTCGTCAATAGCATTGTCATGTCTAATGAATGAAAACTTTCTATGTAAGGGAGGAGTATCTGAGGCGTAATGGCTAAAGTGCTGGTCTACGGCATCGAAGTAAGTTCGAAATACGGGCGCTATTACATTCACTTTCGGACGAATACCCTTGAACCTCCTCATCTCCAACACCTATGGGTTAAATAGTATTACTGCTGTTCGTCTTCAAGGATAGCTTTCGTATTGAATAACCCATGAAGGTTGATATGCCATTAAACAAAGAAACCAAACCTTGCCATATTGTTATGGAAGCCATCTTCTTTGGACTCAGCAATTTATTTAAAGAGAATGTTGTTTTACTGAACGTTAAGATTTTACTAAATTCAATTTAACTGAATCCAAAGTCTAAAGCAGACATATGGCACCATTAATTTCATGATTATACTGATACTTCTATCTATTTCTATCATAATCTTGTTTCTTTCTTGTCGTTCTTCCTTATTCACAATTTTTTAAACGCAGTACACTAACCATTGGTCCCTAGCTTACTCACAGAAACTATCGAATTCTCTCAAAATTCCCCAGCTTTATCATAATACTTATTGTCAGTGAATGGGTAAAGTTTATCTGACAAGCAAAAATAAGTTTGACATTCTTATGTCATTTTTGTTGCCGGGTTTTAAAATTGATTTTTTTTTCGTACTTATTATTTTAAAACTCTGTCAAGATTAACAATGCAAATAACAGCACTTTGCTGATGATAGAAAAAAATGAAATATATGAGAAAGTAAAAAAAAGCTCTTAGAGAAAGAATTCAGAAGAAAGAAAATAAGATCTTAGATACTAACATAAACGAACTATAAAATTGTTTTAAAAAAATAAATAAGTACATAAATACATAAAAACATTGTTTACACAGAAAATTAACTAAACTAACATTTATTTTTGTGTTACTGAGTGAATAAAAATGGCAAGATTTTCATATGTCAAGGACATTTTCTAACTTAACATGTTCTCATCAGGCAATAATTTCATATCTATGGCGTCACAACAGCGAAAAATAAAGAAAAATGATTGTTTTGTGGTGCATGGAGCGTTTCAGTTGGACACAGAGGTGACGCAAGTGACAGTGCTTATTCAAAGCGGAAAAATCTCAAACGCCAGCTGCCGCTTAACTAACACAACATGAAAGATTCACGGATTTATTACCATAAATAACACATGTTCTCAGGCCAGATAAAACTAGCGTTCATAAATATAAGCAGTTGTTGCTAAACAAGTTAGTCAAAACAAACACAGATATCTTTTAAGCTTATCTTTGTCTGACCCGTAAAAGGAGATAGGGAATATGACAGTCATGTTTGTTTCTACCGCTCGAGTAGGTAAGGTCATTTTGTGTTGTGTTATTGTCAAGCTAATTTTCTCGGATCTTGGCTGAAAGCGTTTAAAGACTTTTCTCAG